>PVLC010000118.1:0-32096 GCA_004027655.1 Graphiurus murinus | reverse complement strand
AATAAAATAGGGCTGAGGATGTAGCCCATAAGTAGAGAGCCCCTGGGTTCCATCCCGAGTACCACAAATAAGTAAATAAAATAAGATAAATATCAAAAGTCAAAGGTCCACCATTGCTGAATTCCCCCACAGATGACTATGGTTAATGATATGATATGTAATCCTTCAGTTGTTTTTCTATACTGCTATAGATTGGATTTGAAAGGTCACTTAAAGGTGCATGTGATATATAAAGGTCTGGTTCCCTGCTTGGTGCTATTGTGAGGTGGTGGTCACTTTAAGAGTTGGGACCTGGTGAGAAGCTTTTTGGACATGGGGGTGTGTCCTTAAAATGAACTGTGAGATTTTGTCTCTTCTTCTTGTCTCCTCTCCCTCTCTCTCCCTCTCCCTCTTCCTCTCCCTCTTCCCCAGTCATGAGGTGAGAGGTTTTATTTCACAATGTGCTTCTTCCATGATGTGCTAACTTATCGCAGGCTCCAAGCAACAGGGACAACCAGTCATGTACTAAAACTGTGAGCCAAAATAAACCTTTTCTCTTGATAAGTTGATTTTATCTCAGGTATTTGTGATAGTGACAGAAAGCCCACTAACATGCATGTACATCCTAAACATTTACTCTCCACAAACCTGGGATAATAATAGAAGTTTGCATCTTCACTTTAAATATAAGCCTACCTCCCTATTTTTAAAATCTGCCGTTCATTCCAAAACGCTGATTTAACTGCATAAAAATCAATCCCCTCCAAATGGCCTAGCGAGATAGAGAGAGGTTTGTTTTGAATTTCTTATGAGTTAAGCATGTCTTAATTCAGCAGTTTCTCTGCTCCCAGGGTTGGGCAAGACATTTTGGATTCGTAAGAGTAAGACACAAATACTGCCCTAGAAAATCCAAGCTAGTCTTACACACTGGGTAAGGCTGGGTGATGGATTGATGGAGAAGTACTGATGATTCACCTGGGAAGATAGGTTGAAACTCTCCTGTTGGATGAAATACAACTTTCACATTCTTTACGTCTATAAAGAACAAGCGATAATTTTGTAGTCCGTGTGTGTGTTCCTCTATCTAACACATATACCTGTAGGCAGCTTACTTTTTGTTTCATGAATGAAGATGAACAAAATAAAAACGGAAAAAATTAATGAATGTTTAACCAGGTTTTTAGCATATTTAGCAAAAGTGAAATTTAGAGAGAAGGAGTAAAAAAAAAAAAATAAGACCTCATGTGAGTTATGTGGTGACTTCTCCATAAAAGTCCGATATGTGGCATTTGTTACAAAAGAAATTCTTGTAGAACTCAAAATATATCCCTCTAAGCATTGTAGAAAGATAACCCTTAGTATTTATGAATGTTGAGTATTCCTATCTTAAAAAAAATCAAAGCTGGGAGCAGCAGTGTCTACTTGTAGTTCCAGCTACTTGGGAGGCTGAGGCAGGAGGATTGCTTCAACCTACAAGTTCAAGACCAGCCTGGGCAGCATAGTGAGTACCTTAAAAAAAAAAAGCATTAGTTTTGCTGTCAAATGACTATGGAAGGTCATTTCCCTGGTTAGAGGAATATGGTGGTATGTTTTTTTTTTGTTTTTGTTTTTGTTTTTTTTTTTTGCGGTACTGGGGATTGAACTCAGGGCATTCTACCTTCGAGCTACACCCCCAGCCCTATTTTTTATTCTTTATTTTGAAACAGGGTCTCACTAAGTTGCGGAGTGCCTCACTAGGTAGCTGAGGCTGGCCGCGAACCCAGATCCTCCGGTCTCAGCCTCCCGAATGCTGGGATTACAAGCGTGCGCCACCACGCCCGGCTGGTGGTATGTTTAAGGAACCCAGAGTTGTCAGCGAAAGCCAGCTGTGTCTGATGGAGAAGAAACTGAAAAGAAGGACATGGTAGAGTGTAGGGCTATAGATATACGTGAGACAGTGTGAGGTTTCTGCAGCATGGATTAGGAAAATTATACAAAGAAGATTTCTGCATCTTCTTTCAAACTCCTGAAAATCACATTCATTGGTTTATTAATAATATCTCCTCTTTATGATAGCATATATTTCTTTTAGGAATTAGTACCAGAAAAAAAAATGGAACCTCTTCTGGAATCATGAAAGAAATTATTGGATAATGAAACAAAATCATCTTTATTTCTATTTTTCCACTGGCTGCTAGGAAACTCAGACCTAAAATTGTACTCAGTCACAATGGCCATTTTTGCTGGTTTTTTTTCCTAGGTTTTTTATTTGTTACTGTTGTTGTTTGCTTGTTTCTTACCTTTCAGCTTTAATAGAAGCATTCTCAGATTCTCTTTAAAACATGAACAGGATACAGTTTAGAATTATGTAGCCTATAATGATGCCTGTGCAAATATGCCCAGATATAAAGGTAGGAATAAAAGAGAGTAAGTAAATACTTGCAGAACAAATCAAAGAAGACAAAGCAATGTTTGGGGATCAAGATTCTGGAAGCCTAAAAATCTCAGCAACCACTGTGGGCAAAGGAAGCCATTTCAAGGTCAACGTCGGATCAATGTAGGGCGAATGCTGGATATCCTGCGCAGAAAAGTGATGATGATTATGATGATAATGAAGATGGCTGGTACTTTAAAATTGCACATACTCGTGGTGTACAATGTGATATTTTGACATATGTATATAACACAAAGTGGTTAAATCAAATGAAAGAACACTAAAGATCTGCTCTTGTAGTGATTTCTTTTATTTATTTATTTATTTATTTATTTATTTATTTATTGGTACTGGGGATTGAACCCAGGGATATTCTTCCTCTGAGCTCCACCTCCAAGCCTTTAAAAAATTTTTTTTTAATTTTTATTTCTACTTTTATTTTTTTGCTTTGAAACAGCATCTTGCTGCATTGCTGAGGCTGGCCTGGAACCTGTGATCCTCCTGTCTCAGCCTCTCAAATACTGGGATTGCAGGCGTGCACCACCATGCCTGGCTATCATCATAGTCACCATGCTATGCAATGCATTCCTCACTCTTATTCATGCTGTCTAAAGGAAATGTGCCTTCAAATAATATTGCCCCCCCCAGTCCCTCATAACTACCATTCTATTCTGTAAGTTTGACTTTTTAGATTCCAGACGTAAGATCATATGATATTTGTCCTTCTGCACATAGCTTATTTCATTTTTAACCTAATTCCCTCCAGGTCCATCCAAGTAATTGCAAATGGAGTTTTTTCCCCTTTTTGCAGGCTGAGTGGTAGCCTGGAACCTGTGATCCTCCTGTCTCAGCCTCTCAAATACTGGGATTGCAGGCGTGATGATGCCTGGCTGTCATCATAGTCACCATGCTGTACAGGTACCCCATGTTCTTTACCAATTCACTCATGCATGGAGACTTGGGTTGCTTCCAGGTCTTGGCTACTGTAATGAGAATATGTCAAGGAATACAGAAAGCACCTTGACATACTGATTCCATTTCCTTTGGGTTTATATACAATAGCAGGATTGCCAAATCATGTAGCAGTTCTATTTTTAATTCTTAAGATACCTCCCTACTGGTTTCCAGGATGTCTGTACCACTTTACACTCTCTCTAACTGTGTTCAAGCATCTCCCTATTTTCCACATCCTCAGCAACACTTGTTCTCTCTTTTGACAATAGCCATTCTAACAGGTATGAGAGGACAACTCATTGTAGCTTTAATTTGCATTTCCCTGGTGTTTACTCACGTGGAATATTTTTTTCTTTCATATTCCCTTTTGGCCATTTGAATGTCTTCTTTTAAGAAATATCTGGGTCCTTTACCCATTTTTAAAATTATGCTCTTTGTTTCCTTGCTATTGAGTTGTAGTTCCTTATGCTTTTTTGGATATTAACCCCTTATCTGCTGCATGGCTTGCAAATATTTTCCCTTGATGCCTACGTTGTCTCCTCCCGCTGTTATGTTTCCTGAGCAGTGCAGCTTTTTGGTTTGATAGGGTCCTACCTGACTATGTTTGATTTTCTTGCCTTTGAGGTCATATCCCAAAAAATTGTTTCCTAGACCAACATGATGATGCATTTCTTCTGTGTCTTCTCCTAGTACATTTAATAGTTCCAGGATTTGTGTAAACTGTTACTCCATTTCAAGTTGATTTTGGTATTTGGTATGAGATAAGAGTCCAATTTCATTCTTCTGCTTGTGCACATCCAGTTTTCCCTAATCCATTTATCAAAGAGACTTCTTTTTCCTTTGTGCGCTCTTGGCATCTTTGTGGAAAATCAATTGGCTGTAAATGTGTGGGTTTATTTCTGGGATCTCTATTCTGTCCCATTGGTCTCTATTTCTATGCCAGTACCATGCTATCAGTATGCTCTTTAAAATGAGATTGTTTGTCAGGCGTGGTGGCACACGCTGGTAATCCCAGCATTCGGGAGGCTGAGACCGGAGGATCCGGGTTCGCGGCCAGCCTCAGCTACCTAGTGAGTCCCTCCATAACTTAGTGAGTCCCTGTTTCAAAATAAAGAATAAAAAATAGGGCTGGGGGTATAGCTCGGAGGTAGAATGCCCCTGAGTTCAATCCCCAGTACCGCAAAAAAAAAAAAAAAAAAAAAAAGAGATTGTTTTTTCCATATATATATATAAACTGAAACCTACTGAGATGAAGCAATTTAAAGAACTAATACTGTCAAAGATTAATGAGTCCATGTTTTCTTCTCTTGCTTTTCACATCTTTAGCATAATAAACATGTATGTCTTTCTCATCGGAAGCAAGGAACCAGACTCAAAACAAATAAATGAATAAATAAAAGAGAAAAACCACCCAGGCTGGGCCTGGTGGCACAAGTCTGTAATCCCAGTACTTGGGAGGCTGAGACAGGAGGATTGCAGGCTCTGGGCCAGCCTTAGCAACTCACTGAGACCCTCAGCAACTCAGCCAGATCCTGTTTCAAAATGAAAAATAAATACAGCTGGGGGTATATCTCAGAGGTATAATGCCCCTGGGTTCAATCCCAGGACCAAAAATGGTGATGATTTGTCATCAGCTGCTACAAGTAGACAGTGCTCCAGACTATTCTTGGTAACCATGGAAAGGTTTCAATCACAGGGATTTGGGGTGATGCTTCTAAGACAGTGGCCCATGAGTGTATGCACCAGGATCATCTAGAATGGATGCTAGGAATGCAGACTTGGGGACTGAACCTAGACCAGCTGGGTCAGCATGGAGGCAGGGCTAGCAGTATGCAGTCTAAATAATGACCTTGCAGGGTAGGTACTTCAGTTGGCTAAATTGTAAGACCCAGAGATGGGTGAGAGAGAGAGACAGATATAGAGAGGGGGGATAAAGAGAAAGACTTTTAAATTTTCTTATGAGTAGATTAATAGCCCAACTTGTCAAGGGGTACACTATCTTAGGTCATTCTCTCTGATAAAAATGAATCTTACTCAGTTTAGGATGTTTCTCCAGCTTTGCAAAAGGTGGTGCGCTCTTTCCCAGTCAAGTAACACCAGATCTCAGATGCAGAATTAAGATGGAACAGCTCCCATCACATAGGCCCTACTATATATATATATATAATATATATATGTATATGTATATATATTTATACATATATATGCATATATGTATATATATGCATATTTGCATATATGTGTATATATGCAAATATATTTTACTGGAGATTGAACCCAGGGGCGTTCTACCTCTGAGTTACACCCCAGCCCTATTTTATTTTATTTATTTATTTATTTATTTATTTATTTATTTATTTATTTATTTTCATTTATTTTTAAAAAAAGGTTCTCACAAAGTTGTAGAGGGCCTTGCTAGGTTGATGAGGCTGGCCACAAACCTTGGATCCTTCTGTCTGAGCCTCCCAAGTACCAGGATTAGAAGTGTGCATCATTATGCCCAGCTTACATATGTATTTTTTTTTAAAAAATATGATTAACAATGTTTACAAGATGTTAAAAAAGCAGAACTTGTTATCTCAAATAGAGGCAGTTCTTAACACGTTTCTGTCTGGTTCTTGAGTTTTGTCATAGAGCTAACTATCATAAACAGACCACATATTTGCATGTACAGGGTGCTATATTTAGAGGTTACATTTCTGAGCAAGTATACCACGTATATCATTGACATGAACAGCTGGATGTCAAAAGTCAATGACAAAATAATCCAGCATTGTTGTCTAGGTGCGTAATAGTTCAATTATCATGAACATTGTAAAAATTGGACAAGAAATTGCCCATCCATTAGAGGGTGTTTTATAAATGAGGAAATTTTAATAGTTATATACAACTTATTTTCCACAAATCTAATGTAACTGGAATATTAACTTTAAAAAAATTAGCAATCACTCTGCTTCTTAAACTTGGAAATCCCTCTGGTTAGCAAATTCTCATCCACAGTTTGAACTATTTCCAGCGTTTCTCTTGGATATTCATTTGTTCCTTGCATTTATTTGTTTATTTAATTTTGGTACTGGAGGCTGAATCTGGGATATCCTACCTCTATGCTATATTCCCCAGCCTTATTTTTTCTTTTTCTTTTGAAATGGTTTCACTTAATTTGCTGAGGCTGGCTTCAAACCTACAATCCTCCTGTCTCAGCCTCCCAAGGACTGGGATTACAGGCATGCGCCACCGCACACAGCTTTATTGCACCTTTTAAGTTTCTGCATTACACCAGGCAGTGCTCTGTGTGCTGAAAATAAGGGAATAAATCAGTAGAACGAGATTCTCTCTTCATGGAACTTATATCTTGGAGAAGATGCACACCAAATCAACCAGAACTCAAAAGGGGAATTTCTAAACAGGTGGCAAGACAAGAAGAGAGACAGGTGTACTAGAAGCATGTGTCCAATTAGATGTACAACCTTACCCAGGCCCTTTCCTTCACCTCTTTAATGTGTGGCCTAAATTAAATTCTTCTCAAACACACACAACCACACACACACACACACACACACACACACACACACAGACTGCTTATATATAACATATCTACTGCTTCTATATAACCCTTAGTTGTGTCTAAGTTATATATAGGTAACTATATATGTATCTGCTAATATATATCATTTGTATATGCTACTATGCTATACTATATTTACTGCTAGGACCTATAAGATGGACTGTTTTTTAGAAAACTGATTGCGGACACTGATTTTGCCACTAGATGGCGGACATCTTCATTTGTGTGTCCAATGAGCAGGTGGCTTTGAGGTTCAAAATGAGCCACTTACTATGAAAAAAATGAAAGAAAAAAATGAAAAAAAAATGTGCGCTTCATACGAGTGGCAAATGAAGGCCATCGTTCTGTTCCAAGGACTCCGTGTTTGAAACTCGAACCCCGAGTGTTGGGTTCGCACTTGGGCCGCCTGTTCCGTTTCCTTCCGGTGGAGGACTTGCTGACTTGATGAAGCCTCTTTGGAGGTCACATGTATTTGTAGAATCACTAGAGACTCAGGATGTATTTTCACCAGCGTCTTGTTTATCCAAAGAAGTTAAAGCAGGCTCTGCAAATGAAGAGATGCACCGATGTTCCAGTAGCTCTAGGGAGAGCACTACTTTTTCAGACATGCGAGAAAAAAAGAAAGAAAGAAAAAAAAAACCACTTTATTTCCCTGTGAAGCTGGGAAACTACAACAACAAATGAGACACTTTCAACCTGACCTTAATCTACCATTAGCTACGGGAGTTCATAGACAATGAAATATGAACCAGTTCTTGGGGGCAAGTGCATCACCTTGCAGAACCAAAAGCTGACCCGAATCCACTGATGAAGAATTCTCCCATGCATCTTCTCATCACAGAAACAAACTAATCACGTCTTTTGGAATACCGAGAGTGCCATGTCACACACTTCCCAAGCCCAACCCAGATTAAACTACAAAGAAATATTGCCAGCCAGGCGTGATGGTTGATGGTTGCATGTTTGACATCCCAGTACTTGGGAGACTGAGACAGAAAGATTGTAGGTTCGAGGCCAGCCTCAGAAGCTTAGCAAGACTCTGTTTCAAAACAAAAAAAAATAAAATAAAAAGGGCCTGGGATGTAGCTGGGAGGTAAAATGGCCCTGGGTTCAATCCCCAGTATGCCCCCCTCCCCCAGTAAAAGCACAGTGCCCATTGAATTCAATTTCTGGAAAGCCTATACCACTTTCCAGTGCTGCCCTTGGCTTCCTAAGCAGTTTGGGTAAGACCATTGCAAGGCAGCAAGGTTCTGGAGGGGCTATAAAAAATCGTGGCGAAGTCCCGACCCTGGATGTGTGTTTATAATCTGCAAATATGTCAACTTGTAAAATAGAATTATCGGAGCCAAGTTGTTCCTCAGATCCACAGGGTGGAGAAGCCAAATCTTTTTGGAGAGATACCAGGAATTTCTTCCTTTAAGGGATTTCACTTGAGAGATATTTTAAAGGACCAGTAAGATTTAAATAGATGGTGAGGCGGGGTAGACAATTCAGGCAGCCCTTGCCTTATAAGCAAAAACTCCCTGCTGGTTTTGGTCTGTGCCCAGAACAGGACCTCGGAGGATTTGGAACACCCTTTTCCCCTAAACCTATACAACTTGGTTTTGCACTTAAATCTTCAGAGCTGTACTCAGATGTCACCTAATGATATGGTGGCATTTCTTTTCTTTTCTTTTCTTTTTTTTTTTTTTTTTTTCTGATACTGGGGCTTGAACCCAGAGGCATTGTACCTCCAATCTACACCCCTAGCCTGATTTTATTATTTGTTTCTTATTTGGAAACTGGGTCTCACTAGGTTGCTGAGAGCCTCACTAAGTTGCTGAGGCTAGCTTTGAACCTATGACCCTACTATCTCAGCCTACCAAGTACTGCATGCAAACTGTAACAAAAAGCCGGAAGTGGGGAGTTCACCCGCATGCGCACTCTAACAACAACAACAACAACAAAAACAGTAGGGAGTTCATCAGCATGAGCACGCCTACAAAAACCGGAAGTGGGGAGTTCACTCGCATGCGCACTCTACCCTTCCTAAGGTTTTTCACTGCGTTTTTCTGAGGCAGATGTTAGACTGATTCCTGAGCCTTTTTGGATTTTTTTCTGGGTGTTGAACGCAAGGCTTTGTGCATACTTAGCAAGTGCTCTGCCACAGAGCTACATCTGTAGCACATTTTATTGTATTTTATTTATTTTATATTGAAAAAGGATCTTGCTACATTACCCAGCCTGGCCTTGGCATCCTCCTGCCTCAACCTCCCGAGTAGCTGGAATTACAGATGTGCACCACTGTGCCCAGCTCATTCTTTAGCCTTTGAATACAGAAGCACCAGCAACTCTCCAGCAAGCTTGCAAACCTTCAGCCAGGGACTGGGGCTGCCTCATTGGTAGCTCTTGTTCTCAGGGGTTCAGCTTCTTGGATTGAACAGCTACGGATTCCTCCAGCTCTCCCGCCTGCAGACGGCCATTTTGAAGCTATCCAGGTTCTGATCATGAAAAAACAATGTAATAAATCCCCCCCTTACAATTATATAATCATTCCATTGGTTCTTTTCCTGAAGAGAACCCTCAGGAAACTAAAACAGTTGGCCAATAGGATTTCTAGTACTTTAATTAGTCTGAGACACTTTAAAATAACTAAATAGATCATGCTTTATTATATTTTTCACAATTTAATCCTAAGTTTTGAAATAGTTTAAAGTGTGCTTGGAAATAACAGGTTTTATTTTTGTGTCCCTCAAATACTTAGAGTAGCATGCTGCCCCTTCCTGGAGAGGAAGAGAGATGAGCAAAGAAACAGGTCCTTACTCTTATAGACCCTGAGGTTAAGTGGGATTCAGAGGGCCAACTACTTTTTCTTGCCATTGAGAAGTAGCTATAAAAAAAATAAGCTAATAGATAATCTGATTTGAAGGACATTGGCATAGGCATAATCATGAGAAAATTGGTACCTCTAATTCTTACAAATTTTTGTTCTGAAGGTGGTTGGGTAGAAGATACTCACAGAAGCCATTGTGTCTTTGGAGCCTGGGGTCGCCAAATTCCAAACACACTGGGGTTTCAGGTATTTTTTACCTTACCTGGGTCCGAATGTTTACCATCTCATACTACGTCTGTGGCAAAATCTTTGTCTGGATCTGAATGGAAACAGAAAGCGGTGCTTCTTAGACAAGTTGTAGCCTCAAAGCAAGTGTGTAGAAGGGAGGGTGATATTTTACTAGGATGATGCAGAAACTTGAGGTCAAATAGAATTTAGAATCATCATGAGCATGGCTTACTGATGTTTGGAGTCTGTATGGAGGAATTTGCTGAACCAAAACTATCGTTTGTTGAAACAAAATGTAATCTAGATACCAGAGCAGTTTCGATTTGAGGATATCCAGTGTATGGTATTGAGATGTCTGATACTCATTTTTCTGATAACCTTTCCATTCTATGAAATTTTAATACCATGTATACAGTGTGTGTGTACGTGTATGTGTATGAATATGTGTATGTTTGCATATACATATGTACATACCTATATACATATATATATATACACATATATATATGTGTGTGTGTGTATGTGTATATGTTTATATAATACAGTCTCTTGGCCAGAAGCCATTGTATTATCTAAGTTTTATTTTGTTTTTTGTCCTGTACAAATTTTGAAAATGATTTTTAATGACAAAACTCTCTGTGATCCTAGAATAAATAGGTCCTTCTCAGTTCTTATCAATTTACATTCCATAGTTTTCCAACCATAGTCTTCCTCATATATTTTCCTTGAATCCAGTGCTTCTCAACTGGATTTTTCTCATTACCTCCCCCATAAAAGTACCTTTCAACTTTATTTTCCTGATAACCTTTCCATTCCATGACATTCTAATGCCATGGGTACAGTATGTTTGTGTATGAATATGTGTATGTTTGCATATATATGCACACATATATACACATGCATATATATATATGCAAACATACATATATATATATACGTGTGTATATGTGTGTGAGTTTATATAATATAGCTTCTTGACCAGAATCCATTGCATTATCTAAGTTTTGTTTTGTTTTTCTACCCTGTATAAATCCACTTTCAGCACTCCGGGTTGATATCATTCCCACAGGACAGGTGTGGCAATTGTCTATTAGAGTAGGACACACTTCTGCCCCGATGGGCTGGCCTGAGTGAGAGAGTGCAGCCATCCCAGGGACCCCTCCAGCTCACAAGGTCCCCGGTCCCCACTAGCATCCTTGCCCTGAACAGCTCCGCCCCTCCTCTAAGCATGCAGCCTCCCGTCCCCCCACCCCTTCCTCCCTCACCATCACCATGGAAATCTTCTGACGCTTCCGGACCTGGCCCTGGAGCTGATTCACCTGCCATTTCAAAGGAGGGATTTCCATTCCAACATCTACCCAATTGCAACTCAATGCTTGGTCTCAGAGCAGTCAAAAACATGGGCATATTTTTCTGAGGCAAAAATAAGAAATTCCAAGCACAATGTCATTTATCTACTTCGTACTGCTTTTCTCAGTCTCGGTCAGTGCTGTGGGCGTCCTTAAACTTGTTTCAATTCCAACTGGGAAATCTGCCCGTTTTCACCACCGAGGTACAGTCCAGATAAAGTACTGCTGGATCTGTCCGTTCTTTGTTGGTTTTAAGTATGATTTACTCGTTTTTTTTTTTTTTTTTCATGCCTCTGTCGTCAATGAGTTTTTAAGCTTTTATAATACCTGAATTGGGGCTGATACAATTGTTAGGGTTTGTTTGTTTGTTTGTTTTGTTTTTTGCGGAACTGGGGATTGAACTCAGGGGCGTTCTACCTCTGAGCTACACCCCCAGCCCTATTTTTTATTCTTTATTTTGAAACTGGGTCTCACTAAGTTGCGGAGTGCCTCACTAGGTAGCTGAGGCTGGCCGCGAACCCGGATCCTCCAGTCTCAGCCTCCCAAATGCTGGGATTACAAGCGTGCGCCACCACGCCCGGCTAATTGTTAGGTTTAGAAAAGGAAAGAAGGGAAAGGAAATGTGTAAGTTCTGTGATGGATTAGGCACAATGCTGGGAGACATTTTAGAGACTCAAGAATGATTTTAGGGTCCATGTGTGGCAAATTTGTTCTTGGCCCTCTGGGTAGGATGGCCTGGATATGGCTCTAAAAATGTCACATGTTTGTCTATCATAATCCTCTGGTTTACTTAGCATATAACTTATTTAGACAGCAAACATAAGTAACTTAGATTCAGTGCCTGACTGGTAGATCTCCACAAAATTTTTTAAGACAATGGGAAATGAGTGGTTATTGAACCTTAAGTTGTTTTTTTAATCTTGATGAAAGCAAAAGGTGGAGAGAGGAGGAAGGGAGAGAGGACCTGCAGGCCTGCGTTATAGCTTAGTCTCAGGATTTTTCCTCCATCTGTCTCTTTGCCCCTGCCACTGTCCATTTTCTTCACATTCCCCCAATTCCATTGCCTGGAGATGACAGGAGCATCACTCTGCCTGTCTCTGCTGATTCTCATAAACAAGCACGTGCTTGAACCACACATAGGACATGGCACTTCTTGGATAAGAACCCCTGAAAAGGTAATTATTATTACTGCTGTGATTCCTACTGTTTTTACTGCTATTTCTGGTGTGTGTGTGTGTGTGTGTGTGTGTCTTAACTTTAAAAGTAAAATACTGGTATTTTCTTTGGGATGAAGAGTACAGGAGATTGCTGTGGAATAAACCAAGAGCTAGCAGGGAGATTATGAAACCATAACTATTACAATTATTACTAATGATGCACTAAGCCACATGCTTCCCAGTTATAGGTGCCTGCGGTACACACCAGTGAGTGGCTGAATGAATGAAGTGTACAATGGAGCTGAGGATAACAGAGTTCCACTCCCCCCCCCCATGGCTCTTACAAATAACTCTACACCTCCCTACGTGCATAAACAAGTTTGAGAGTTAACTTAACCTACTAGCTGATTTAACCCACTAATTTTGACTTTCTTTGGGGGAGATGTCAGTGGAATGGTATGCTAGAAAATAAGTAACTGTTGGCTTCCTGGGGATATGGGGGGGGTGAGTCTCTGCCCCGATTTCTTGGATTTTACAATTTCTACGGGGAGAATATTTTGGTCACCATAAATGTCCAGCCAGCAAAATGACACTGCTGGTTTAAGAGCTAGAAGAAGATGGGCACAATTCGCTCTCCTAAGCTGGAAGGAGCCGGACCCAGCACATTAGGCTTTTATGAAAGACACATTTGCTAAAGGGGAGGTTGGGGTAACCAAATTGCCAGAGATTTCTGAAAGAACACAATTATTATTTCAATCTTCTACATAAAAATAAGTCCCCCAGAAAGTTATTAAATAAAGCAAGGGGCATCGTCAGGATCTGTTGAACTTTCGAGATGATTTTATTTCATTTTGTGAGGTTTCCTATCTTTGTATTTGTTAATTTATTTTAACCCAGTTGACAATCATTTACCATATACCTATCTTGTGTGGGTCTCTGCTCCAGTGTGGGGAAACCAATGTAAAAAGAAGCTTTTGTTCAATGAATACTGAAGAAGTGGATAGCCAGATGCCTGAAAACTTGTTCTATTTCTCCAGAGAAAGATGGACATTGGCTGCTCATTCATAACTGGGAGAGAAGGATCATTCTTTTTTAGCCTAATCAAAGCTTGCTGGTTGATCACTGATACCTACACAATGTCCCTGGAAAGAGAAGCCCATTTTCTGTAAAACTGGGAAGCTGATAATAATCTAGATTTAATTTACATATTGGTGTCTTTTCATAGTGTTCTACATTTTGTGAGCTTCTATCAATTGCTCAATGTTATTTTGAACACAATTTTAAGAGACACAAAGTAATGATCGGCTATGTTGAAACGGAGAACTCACTCTTCTGAATTATTTAGCTGATCAAATAGAAAGGATTAAGGTCAATTGGATTTAGAGGCTACTATGTTAGCATAGTTTGGAGGAACACACACAGAAGATGTGTACATATCTTTAAAAATAAAGAACTAAAGGTCTATTCATTTTCCATTGCCATTGTATACATTTGCTTTGACTTTTTTTTTTTAATTTCTAGTGTTTTACTACTACAGATATTGTTACAATAAACATCTTCCTAGAATCTATAGAAAAAAATTGCCTGAAGTGCAAGTTAAGTGTTTATTTAAAATTCTCTTTTATTCGTGCAATGTAATTTTACATTGCAGTGAGATTCAGAGTGATACAGATATGCATGCACGCCTCCCTTGATGCGTTTCCCTCCGTGTATCTGCCCCCCCTTCCTTTCTGCCCATACGTGTTAGTGAGATTGGCAGAGAAACTTGGTGTGGATATAACCTGATTTGAACTGTTCCCTCCCTCAATCCTCGTTTTCCCCTTCCTCTTCTCCTCCCTCCAATCCCCTTCCACTTTTCTACTGTCTCCTCTCCTCACTTGACCGAAATCCCTTTTGCTTTCTGTTTTTGTTCCAGCTTCCACATAGGAGAGAAAACACATGACCCTTCCCTTTCTGAGACTGGCTGACCCCATATAGCATTACCGCTCTCTAGTTCCATCCATTTTCCTGCAAATCATACCATATTGTCTTTCTTTATGGCTGAGTAAAATTCCATTGTGAATGGATACCCCATTTTTGTGATCCATTCATCTGTTGATGGATACCTAGGTGGGCTCCATAATTTGGCTGTTGTGAATTGTGCTATGTGTGTATCGCTGTAATATTCTTTTTTTCATATCCATGGCATGTATTAAAATTATATGGATGATGTCAGAGTAATATAAACCGAAGGGTGAAGTGTTTATCGAGGAGATGCCAGAGTTCCTGAATAAAAAAATGTGACTGTTGGGCTTTGCTGGCCTTCATTCTCTGTGGAGCTACACGGAGGCATTGGAAGCCTGCCCAATGTCTCCCTTAGCAGCAGGCACCTTCTCTCCAGCTAAGGTTCTGATGGAGCCTGCGCCTGAGTCAGGGTTCTGCTGTGCTTCACCTTTGCTTTTTTTCCATTCACAATTAATTTCGTATTGAACACCCCTGCTTTGGTGATAGTTAAATGCTTGTCTTTGACATAAATGAGAAGAATTATCCTACACTGAATCACACAAGTAGCCTACCTTTTAGAAAAGTGGCTGATCCCTTCCTCTGTGTGATTTTGATGAACCCAGATCATTTTGAATATGCATTTCGGCCTTGTACACCAGAGGCAAGTTTTTTCAGCAGTTGGGAGTTGGCTGGAACACAAGCAACTCAGCTTGTCTGTCTCGTGTGTCATTAAACAAACATCATCCTCTCCCTTAGGTTGGTTTCAGAGCAGGTAGTTTGAAATCTGGAATGGAAAAAATATATATTTTAGGTCAGATAACATACATTTTGGAAAGCTAGTCTTGCATAGATAGTAGGCCAGATTTCATATATTGCCTTAAATTAAATCTGGTGGAGAATGAGGATTATCTCAATAGGCAGAATAGAAATTGAATAAGTATTTTGTGCAAAGCATATTGGTCTGTTCTTGGGATCCTCTTCCCTTAAAAACAAGTGGCTGGTAGTGAAAATATTGCTTGTTTGTAGCAAACCACAGTTTGACTCTTCCAGTAGAATTCATTGGTAAAACTATCAGTATTAATATTTACAAAAGTTGTTGTGGGTTTACTCTTTATGATACTTGGATACTGATTTAGTGGTCTTATATAAATAATGCATTGTGGATATAAAAGATGACAGGTAGAAATCCTCAATTTCTGTTTGGCATAGATTTTCCAAGTAGATACACATTTGGGGAAGAGAAGCAGACTGTTTAAATATAGCTTGGACTGCCGGGCGTGGTGGCGCACGCTTGTAATCCCAGCATTTGGGAGGCTGAGACCGGAGAATCCGGGTTCGCGGCCAGCCTCAGCTACCTAGTGAGGCACTCCGCAACTTAGTGAGACTCGGTTTCAAAATAAAGAATAAAAAGTAGGGCTGGGGGTATAGCTCGGAGGTAGAATGCCCCTGAGTTCAATCCCCAGTACCGCAAAAAATAAATAAATAAATAAATAAATAAATATAGCTTGGACTGGTGGGCTGCTGCCCTGGAGCCCAGATAATCTACTATCAGTTGTTAAGAGAAATTAAGTGGCTTCTTCAGGAACGGAAGTTAAATATTATAGGAAAAATCAAATTTGATTTGAATTTCAGAATCTATTTTAAAGAAATAAATATCTTAGAGACCGTATTTGATAAAGGTCGCCCATAATCAGAGGTTTGATTTTGCTAAATGATAATCAAGGCTGGATGTGATGACACGCAATCCCAGACTTTGGGAGGCTGAGACTGAAGAATCACGGGTTTGAGGCCAGCCTTAACAAGACCTTCAACAACTTCGTGTGAGCCTGTTTCAAAACAAAAATAAAAGGGGCAGGGGATGTAGCTCTGAGGTAAAATGCCTGTGGGTTCAACCTCCAGTACCAAAATAATAATAATAATAATAATAATAATAATAGTAATAATAATCACAACAATAATAATTCTGAGTTTGTGTATTAATTTTTATCAGGTGTGATTGATTGGTAATTTTCCCCTTGGCTCTATATTCAAACAAATGATAAAATGTTTTCTATACCGGAACTGACCATTAGCGAATGTAGTGAAGTAGAGGGCTTTTCCCCATTGATAAGAAAGAGCTTTTCTCTGTAGAATGAGATGGTTGTTCTTGGGAGTAAAGATCAGAGCTTCTAACAGCATTTCACTTATGTTCTATGGAATCTTATTGCTCGAAAGGATGATATTCAGCAGTGTGAACCAAGATGAATATACATATATTATAAAAATATGTAACATATTTTTCCATGCATACGGAAAAATAATAAGAATAATAAGATATTATTAATAGTATATAATAACATAATAACAATGTATTGACAATAATAATAGGTGAAATATATATATATATTTTTTTTTTTGCACAGTCATCTGTGCTTGGTTAATTAGTTAACCTTGTGAACATTGATCATTTTCCTATTGAACTTTTTTAGTGCAGTGTATGTGGGTGGATGCAAAAAAAAAAAAAAGGAAGAATTTCTCATTTGTCTCATACTTTCATAACCCATTCATCTGTTGATGGACACCTAGGATGGTTCTATAATTTGGCTATTAGTGATTTTGCTGCTATAAACATAGTTATGCATGTATTGCTGTAATATTCTGGCTTCAATCCCTTTGGAAAGATAACCAAGAGTGGGAAGTCAAGAGGAAAAGGTTTTTAAGAAGTATGTGATTTAGCAAGGAATGTGGTGAGATTCCAGATCATTCTATGATTGGGAGGCAAGCAGACTTTCTGGAAGGGTCGGGTTGGCTGAGTGATTTCTTCGCTGTGACTTCAATGTTACTCCCCTCTTGGTGACCTTGTTCATTTCACAGGATGGAGGCCACTGGGAGAAAGAGAATATCCAGTGTATACTAAGCATGGGGTGTCATTGCAAATAGAGCTTGGAGGAGGTATGGGATTGTAGAAAGAGATACTGTTATGGAGGAGGCCATGCGGAGAGGCCCTGGTGAGCACATTTGGGGGTTGGGGAGAGACCTGGAGCCCAGGATGTTTGAAACTCAAGGATAAGTAGGAGGGAGGAAAGTGAAAGGCAGGACTCATAGCCATGCTCTATTCTAAAGGTTAGAGCACTGCTTACCAGTGCATGTTATATGCGGTGGCGTGAAGTCAGACACGCCTCTTCCTTCTGCCCGCCATCCACGGTCCTGCCTCACTGAATTTGTTGATTTAACTTGGCTCATATGATGGTTAATCTGGATTGTCAACTTGACTGGATTATAAAACGCCTAAGGTTCTGTGACTTTAGGTGTCACAGAATTGGCTTACGTAAGGGCAGCTTGAAGGAGAAATCCTGCCCTGAATATAGGCAGCATTGTTCTGATAGGCTCAGGACCTGGATGAAATAGAAAGAGAAAGCCGTGTGAATGCTACGTGGTTCCTCCTGAGAAAAGCACATCTGCTCTTGCATGGGATGTCGGCCTTTAGCTCTCCTAACTGGACTTTCACTATTGTTTGAAGAGTTTCCTGGGCTTTCCATCTTGGACTGGGACTGTATTATTAGTTGCTATGATTCTGAGAATTCAGCCCTTGGACCTCTCAACCGCTGCTGGTTCCTCTGGCTCTTAGCATGCAGACGGCCACTTGGGACTATACTGCTTTGGACTGCAAGCTGATTTGATGAATCCCCTCTTCCCGTCTGCACATACTGTGTATTCTCTTACTGTAGTGAACCCTGAGTAATACAGTCTGACTTTGTTCAATGGCCAGCTTGATTCAAGAGGGTCTTTGTAAGTACAGTCCACTTAGGATAAGCATTTCAGTACCAAGAGTTCCCACCTATCTTTTATACAGGTGGACTTCCTTTGAAGATTCAGTGTGGAAGTGTTATTTATTTATTTTTTGCAGCTTTGAGTGTTTGGAAATATAACTTGTCTTTACATTTGGATTTTTCTTTGTGACAGTAAGTATAAGGGGATCTGAGATTGGAATGTCAGGAAATCACAAAGGAAAATATGTAAGGCTCCTTAGTTCACCCCCTTGTTACTTAAAAGGGTAATTGTAAAAAGAGGAATCAGGATCAGGTAACATATGTTTATAGCTTTCAGACCTGGAAAGGATTCCCTGGTCGGCTTTGTTCATATATTCCAGCATTTTATAAAGATGTTAACAATGCCCACATATAAGCGTCACATTGTGAAAGGGGCACAATTTATTATATACCCAAAGATCAAAACGAAAACATCTCTAACCTTTTACCTCTGCACCACATCATTCTTCACAGATTTATTTTATAACAGCCTATCCAGGGAGCCATCAAACTGCGCAAGAACTACTTGTGTGGTGCCCGTACTAAGTGATTGGGTTTATATCTTTTTCCCTTTGCCCCTTTATGTCACCTCGGTGAGAGTGATCATTTCCCTGCCCTGTGTGAGAATTTGGCAATCCAGTGGCTTTCTGGTCCTCTTGTCTTATATTGAGATGTGATTTAGTAATTAGACTGAATACTCTGTATAATAACAAATGGTCTACAGTGCTTTTAGGCCTGGTTTTCCCTTCCGTGGCTCAGACTCATTGAGTAGCAGGGCTGTAATTAGAGAAGGAGGAAGAAGAGGAGGAGGAGGAGGAAGAGGAAAAGAAAGAGGAGTAGGAGGGGGGAGGAGGAGGAGAATGAGGAGGAAGAGGCGGTAGCTTCTCTAGTTTGAAGACTTGAGATCTGACCCTGAATTCCTCTGGTTTGGGGCTCCCTCTCCATCACTCCAAAGGACTCGTAGTGTTGCCTGGATCTTAACATGTAACTGCTTTATTATACCCAGCTGTTTTCTCTCCTTAAAGACAGGATCTTAAAATTCTTGCATCTTTGCTTTCTCCACATTTTATCAGTAGATAAGGCATAACACAGGAGGCACCAGGAAGCATCGCTGGGTGTATAGACTCATCACCGGAGTCCTGCAACATCTTGTGGAACTTTGGTTCACTTGCACTGATTCCACCTGGGAGAGTTGGTTTAACAGAGGTGAAAGTTCACACCGAGGATTCTCATTCAGGGTTGAGAGCCATTGAGTTAGATATTTGATAAGCTTTTGTAAACCTAATGGTATCAGCACAGTTTTGTTTTGTTTTTCATACTCTTAGTAGAATGTAATTATACATCATAGTGAGATTCAAAGTGATACAAACATACAGGCACACACCACTTGGTGTATTTCCTTTACTAAAGGAGCATTTACATTTTGACCTGAAAATGAGTTTTCTGATACAAAATTATGAAAACTGGGGTTTTTCTAGATTTTTATCATTTTCAGTAAGATTATTACAAGCCCCCTTTGTCTTTTAAGACTGATAAGTAGTATTGATTTTAGTATAAACCCTCTGGAACATCTATGTCAACTTTCCCATTTATTTTATTTTAGCAGGTTTTATACTAATGGTCAAAAATATAACTGTATTTTTTCCTTAAATCAACCTTCCTTCCTTTATTCCTTTGTTTATTTCTTCCTTCTTTTTCTTCCCCTTCCTTCCCTCCCTCCCTCCCTCCCTCCCTCCCTTCCTTCCTTCCTTCCTTCCACTGGAAATTGAACCCAGGAGTGTTCTACCTCTGAGCTACACCCCATTCCCCTTTTATTTTTTGTTTTGAAATAGGGTCTTGATAAGTTGCTAAGGGCCTAAATTACTGGGCCTGGCCTCAAACCTGCAATCCTCTTGTCTCAGCCTCCCAAGTATTGGGATTACAGGTATGTACTAACACACCTGGCCTAAATATATCCTAATTTTTAAGAAAAGCAAAAAAAAAAAAAAAATGGAACCCTTATAAGTATGCCATGATAAGCCTGAACACACACAACTTAAAGGAGGGAAGATTTAATAGCTCATGGTTTTTGGGAGATTCAGAGTTTCAGTCCATGTCAGGCTAGGTTTGTGGAGCTTAGGGGATGGTGGTGGGGAACAGAAAGAAGGAGAGCACTAGGTTCTACTCTCACATCACAGAGGCCAGAAACAGAGAGTGATCAGGGGGGAGGAGGAAGGAACTATAATCCCCAAGCCCACCCCACCCCAAGGACTCCTCCTTATAAATCAAGCCCCCCACTTCCAACATGGCTACCTTGTTTCCATGAGGGCTGGGAGGACATTCTAAATCCCAATCATTGTATGGGGGCCACCACAATGCAAACTGTTCTCTCTGCTCCCATAGGATGCACCCAGTCTCTTTTACGACTTGAATTTCTTACATTTTGTTCCTATACTTTTATTGGTGCAATTAGATTATACATCATATTGAGATTCAAAGTGATATATTTATAGATGCACGTGTCGCTTGCTCTGTTTCCCTCTGTATCTCGCCCCACTCCCACCTCTTCTTTCTCTGTACATGTTAGTGAGGTTGCTAGT
This sequence comes from Graphiurus murinus, assembly GCA_004027655.1. Taxonomy (NCBI): domain Eukaryota; kingdom Metazoa; phylum Chordata; class Mammalia; order Rodentia; family Gliridae; genus Graphiurus; species Graphiurus murinus. The sequence goes on along the minus strand of PVLC010000118.1, from coordinate 11,289 downwards.
GCTACTGTCATAGGTGGACACAACAGTCACTATTAGAACTCTTTCCTCTCTCAGTCCTTTTCTCCCATCCTGACCTTCCTCCCCTATACCCTTCCACTGTTCTACTGTTCTCTCTCTTCATTTCCTCCTAGAATCCATATACACAAGAGAAGCCATTTGTCCCTTGAATTTCCGAGACTGGCTGATCTTACTTAGCATAATACTCACCAGTTCCATCCATTTTCCTGCAAATGACATAATTTTGTTCTTCTTTCTGGCTGAGTAAAATTCCATTGTGTGTATGGACCACATTTTCTTTATCCATTCATCCCTTGACTGATACCTGGGTTAGTTGCATAATTTGGCTATTGTGAATTGTGCTGCTATAAACACGGGTATGTGTATATCCACTCTTTGGTATCTTTCCAAAAGAATTAAAGTTACCATAATGGAGTAATCCCTTAGATTTTACTCTGCTTCATTTAAGAACTTTAGTTTTTAATGGAGAATAACAGAAAAAGCGGGTGTACAGAATACATGAAACTTCTGAAATAGATGGCATGCTAGGTAGTTTCTTTAAAGGCAATTAATAATGTATGCCAGGTTATCAATTTTTAAAGACTAAACCAGTCTTTAATTATTCAGCAGATATTTATTTGTGTATTCATAAGGTAGGTTGTACATCAGGTGGTCAGTAGAAGGCAGGATTCTGCTGTACTCTGGGAATACATGTTGGAAAGAATTCTTCTTGATTTTAGCTCTTTAGAGTTCCATATTTAGTAAGCAGTTATCCTGGAAACATGGCATCATCAGTACTAAGTAGTGATCTCCTTTGCCATTCCATTTTCTGACTCCCTTGTATGAAAAGCCCCAATGTTTAACATTCTTTATTTGAGGATGCTGACCTTTTCATTAGAGTAAAATGACTTGAGGGCATAAATTTGCATTCGGTTTTGTCAGCTTAAGCATCTTTTTTTTTTTTTGCTAATAAATATTTATCATTTGACTTACATATAAATATTAATTTCTCCTTTAAAATACTCTACAATGTTGATGTATGTATGCATAGACAACAACTCTCCGTATATATACTATTTTTAACAGTCTCACTAAGTTGCTGAGGCTGGCCCTGAACATGCAATCCTCCTTTCTCAGCCTCCCAAATACTAGTATTACAGGCATGCACCACCACACCTGGCAATGTTAGTTTTACTACTTTCATGTATATTCTCTGTGTGTGACTTGCTACTTATATTATTTTTCTGCTCTCTAGTCTTTCACTCGTGATTTGATCTCCCTAACATGGTTTAGGAAATATTAAGTCTTCTTACCCTTCTGCTCAGAAATCCCAGCTATCCATGTGAGATGTGCTGTGGAATGCACCCCCTCTGATGTGTTTTCCATCTCTCAATTTCTCTATGTTAGGCGAGCTTTTCAGTCTTGTGTCTTCATTGCCAAATCATGCCACATGGATGTCAGGGTATTATTATTATTATTATTATTATTATTATTATTATTATTATTAAGCTAAAGAATATACTTGATTCTTTTTCTTTAACTTGCTGAGAATGAAGGCTGTAATTTATATTATACTGTGGAATGTGCAAAATGTAGTAATAACAAGGTGCTCGGTTGTAATTATTTTCTTGAGATGATGTCACCTTTAAGTTGTAACACAGATAATGCGATCAAGAAAAGGAGGGACATGGGGTGCCTTAGCCAAGAGGTAAAAAAAGGAACCAATACACTGCTTACCTATTGTGGCAGAAATGGGGATGTTTATCTTTCTTTATATTTTACAAACTGCTGTTATTTAATGCCAGAAAAAGCAACAATCTCAAGAATACTACCAAAAAACCAAGTTTAGAGATTATAGCATTTGATCTTTGTTTTTTTCTGTTGCAGTCTTCTGTTGAGGTGAGAAAGTTTTATTTTATGCAGTGACTTAGTGTTCTAGAACCTTAAATCCTGAGAAAGAGGCTTTCCCAGATCATGTATTTAGGAGTTTCTGGGACATTAGTAGTCTCTTATGTTTTTATTTGTCTTTGTCTTTTTTTTTTTTTTGTCTTTTTCCAATTTTACTTTGTTTCCCCAGGACTCCAGTTTAACTATGTTGAGTCTCACAATTTTATTTTATTCATGCAATTATGAAGATAATTTTTTATGGCACTAGAGATTGAACCCAGGGACTTTCTACTTCCAAGCTATACCTCCAGCCCTATTTTATTGTTTATTTGGAAATAGCTTCTCACTAGGTCACTGGGGCTGGCCTCGAACCTGGGATCCTATCTCAGCCTTGCAAGTACTGGGATGAGAGGTGTGCACTGCCACTTCTGTTGAATATAATGTTTTTATAAAGACGGTAATTTATCTATGTAGCCCTTTGACAGAATAAAACCCACTTAACACATGAAAGCAATGATCATATAGAACAAGCCATCATGGTAAAAAGCTCATGGGACATGGAAGATGATCGGAAGCAAGTTTGGTAGGGAAGGGAAGACAGGTGAGATCGAGAACGGGCTCAGAGCTCAGACGCTGTGGGTCCTGGCATCACAGGGTGTCCAGGTGCCATGACATGTATTGGATCCTTGCTTTCGGATCTTCAAATTAGAGAGATGCCAAGCCCATAAGTCTGTAGCTGTGATGAGATGAAGTAATGTGTGTCAGAGGCACCTGCTTAGTGCCTGTGCCCAGGAAAGTCTCAGCAAATAGATGAAAATTCCAAAGACACCTTGTGTTTTCTTACATTTTTTCCTGCTGTTTTGGGGGATGCACATTAAAAATATGCACCCCAGGTGTGCAAGGTTGATCCTCCTATTGTTACATTGAGAAGAAAATCACACGTCATTGAGAAGTGAAAAATTTAATGATGGTGATAACTTATTTATGGAACATTTCAACTGGAATAGAAACTCTACCACATGTACTCAAAGTCCACCTAGATTCTGTCTATCCAGAGGTGTCTGTTAACCACTTAGCCGTGTCTGGCGTAGCACAATGGAGAAGGATGGGAAGCAGAAATGGAGAAAATATTCAATATCCAATCGGAGCTTTTGAGCATGAAAATCAAATGAATAATCTATAAAAAACTTCAATCAGAGTGACTATCACAGAGTAGAAGTCGAACAGGTAGTAGGTTTTAAAATATATGTCATTATCACAACTTTTTCTCAGAAATAAGAAAACATTAAAGACGAAAGCTTTAAAAATATAGGCCAGGCCAGGCATGGTGGTAAACACCTGTAACCCCAGTACTTGGGAGGCTGAGACAGGAGGATCATAGGTTCAAGACTAGTCTCGGCAATTTAGCAAGGATGTAGCTCAGAGGTTGAACACCCCTGGGCTCAATCCCCAGTACCAAATAAATAAAGATAGAGGCCAAATGTTCCTTCCATTGAAGCAGTATTGAATGTTCAGAGACTTAATCGACTTCTCCAATGTGCTTCGAGAGGTTTCAGCCATAGTTTTTTCTGGGTTCTTCACATACATGAGAACTAGGGATATGTGCTTCTGGGTAGAACAGACATTCTCAGGCTTCTAAGGCCATATGCAGCCATGTAGTCTAAGATAGGATCTGGAACGTACTTTCATTACGGATTAATTGTTAAATTACATAATGTCTTGTGAGCTGGGCCTGGAATGAAATACTAAACTTATGTCCATGGTGGGGTTGGCGGTAGGGAAGTGAGGTCCCTTCAAGGAGGGAAACAATCTTTAAAGATGGAGAGATAGAAACAGTGTGGCATTTGGTTCATTCATTCAACTAAAGGGTACGAAGTGGCTATTTTGTGCCGAATACTTGAGTAGAAACAGAAATAATCCTTTCCCTCTGAGACTTGCAGCATTAACCAAATAGCCACAAGAGCGAGTACACAATTGTCACCGTCATACGGTCTACAGTCTAGCTTGACGCTGACAGTGATGGGAGTTTTTTCCCCATGGGAGTTGGCGAACATCACAAATCAGGCTTGTTCCTCCCCGCGGAAAGCCAGCACTTAGTTGTTTTCTAGCATAGCAGCACACCATTCTTTTAACCCCCCCCCCCCGCCAAAGAAAGATTAGTAGATTATCGCTTTCCTTTCTTCTTCTTTCTTTCTTTCCCTCCTTTCTTCATCTTTCTTCCTTTCTTTCCCTTCTCCCTCCCTCCCTCCCTCACTTCTTTCTTTTCTCTCTTCTTTCTTTCTTCCTTTCTCTTTCTTTCTCTCTCTTTGTTATTCTTTCTTTCTTCTTTTCTTCCTTTCTTCCTCTCTTCCTTTCTCTTTCTTTCATACTAGGAATGGAAGCCAGGTGATTCTTCCTCTGAGTTAGCATTCCTTTGAATCCCACACCAAAGAAAGACTAGTAGGTTAACTTTTTTCTTCTTCTCTTTCTCTTTCTCCCTTCTTTCCTTCCTTCCTTCCTTCCTTCCTGCTGGAACCCAGGGGCATTCTACCTCTGATCTACCATTCCTTTGAACCCCCTGCCAAAGAAAGATTAGTAAGTTAACTCTTCTTTTCCTTCCTTCCTTCCTTGGATGGAATCCAGGGACATTGTACCTCTGAGCTACATCCCCAGCCCTCTTTTATTTTTTATTTTGAAATGAGATCTCACTAAGTTGTTGAGAATCTTGCTAAATTGCTGAGGCTGGCCTCAAACCTGCCACCCTCCCATCTCAGCCTCTCAAGTTCTGAAATTACAGGCATGCGCCACCACACCAGTCTGGTTAAATGAACTCCTTAGCTTGCGTGTGCAGCTTGGAGTGACTTAAAGATATTTGTAGGATCTACGGGGAAAAAAAAACTGAACCTGTTAGTCTCACCTTCACTTGACGCTTCATTCATTCATCCATTCAGTTGTTCATTCAACTCCTGCACTGACTTCCGGTGCATATAGCAAGCGATTGTCTCTTGGCTCAAACCAGTCACAATCGAATTGGTGGGTGACAACCACAGAGATACCTTACCACACAGTGAGGATGGGCTCCACGTTGAAGCCCAGGCCATGCTGACAGAGGAGACCAAAGCTTCCAAGAATGAACCCTCCAGGAAGCACAGCCAGGAGCTCTTGATAGGAGTTGTAGAAAGAGGGGAATGGGCAGTAGCTGGCAATTTTCTCGATTGTGCAGGTGGTTGGGTGGTTGGCTGTTCTTTAAAAACAGGCCAAGAAATGGGTTGAAGGGAGGTGTGGGCGGGGCAAGAAGAGGTGAATGAAGGAGGCGGGCCCAATTTGGGGCATGCTAATTTGAAGTTATTTTGGAACATGTAGAAGGCGGTTGGAAGTGCATGTTTGAATATTGTAAAGGGATTGGGAGACCGTGACTTAAAGTCAGGATTATGTGGTGGTGATAAAAGCAGAGTGAGAATAAGAAGGAGCATTAGTCAGGATCCCCAGCAGGAAGCAGATGTCACCCTAAATGGGATGATGAAGGGGAATTTGATGAGGACACTATTCTTAAGGCTGTGGGCAGAATTAGGAAAGCCAGCTGTGAGGAGGAGACACTGGGACCATAACAGCAGAGTCCTCGCTACTCCGGGGCCTGGAGAGGTGAATGGAGGGAGTGCTTCTCTGAACAACGGGGGAAGCTGGAGCTGAGTCTGCGGGTGTGGTCCTGAGAGAGCAACGTCCAGCACACTTGCAGCCTTACTAGAGGGACCCAGGCACTTGGCCTGGCAGGAGAGGACCCTGGGAAACAGATGCCATGATGTCCCCCTCCTCCCACTCTCTGACCTCTCACCTCCCACCCGGCAAATCCATCGTGAAACCACAGGGCAAAGAAAGGCCTGAGGGCTCCTGGACGTCTTCTTCCTGCAGCACAGGGCAGTGTAGAGAAAGCTGGGGGTGGGATGGTGGATTTGCAATCGCAGGTGGAAAATAGCCAGCAAGATGATCAGAAGCAACCGAGGCAAGACGGGACCTTGCGCAGCTCCAATACTTAGGAGCCAAGTGGAGGGGGAGTCTAAGAAGTCGCTAGGGGAAAACCAGGAGCCGGTGGTTTTGCTGAAAGGAGACAGAATTATCATCTGCAAGATAAAAATTTAATAACAAGGGGTCAAGAGTGTGGCTCAGTGGTAGAGCTCTTGCCAGAGCATATGCAGGACCCTGAGTTCAACCCCCAGCATTGCACAAAGCATACTACTACTAATAATAATAACAATAATAATAATTATTATTATTATTATAAAAGCAAAAGTCCAACGAGCTCAGCAAATGAACTATGTAGGGTGCTTAGTGACTATTTTTTTTTTGCAGTACTGGGGATTGAACTCAGGGGCATTCTACCTCCGAGCTACACCCCCAGCCCTATTTTTTATTCTTTATTTTGAAACCGAGTCTCAGTAAGTTGCGGAGTGCCTCACTAGGTAGCTGAGGCTGGCCTCGAACCCGGATCCTCAGGTCTCAGCCTCCCTAATGCTGGGATTACAAGCGTGCACCACCACACCCGGCTTGACTATTTTTTTTTTTTAAATCTCATCTCATGATTTGCACACACACACACACGGTTCTTAAATTGGTAAAAGCTACTGGGTCATGTTCGTAAAACTCCGTGTGTCCTTGTTCTGCAGTCACATCCTTCTCCCTGCCTGTCCTCTACTGTCTACTACACGCATGCTCCAAAAGGCTTGCGAGAGGAGGGGTCGGTCATCTTCAACTTCACTCCGCTGCAGTGATATTATCCAGGGAAGGAAGGTGGTGGCCAGGGTCAAAGGAGGGGGGAGTAGCCCCCAACTTTCTGCAGCCTCTTGGACCTGACTTGCAGAAGAACACATGTTCAGTAATTTTTTATTTCAGGAATCCCGATGGATTAGTTTACCTAAAGGAACTGCTAGCTTGGTATAGCACAGTTAGAGTAGGTATTTCAGATGCAAACATGGCCTGACTATGAATTGACAGGGAGACACACATCACTGCCTAGGAAACACTTTAAAGGGAGGAGATGCGGTCTTTGTATTTAGTAGGAAACTGGAACACCAGGGGAAGAGCACTTTGGAGTATCAGTGAAGTGGGTATTGGGCCAGGATAGTGCAGAGCAGATATCCATAGGTGTTTGTCAAATTAACATGAAATAAAACATAGACACGGCAAAATTTAGCCATAAGGACATTTGAGAGAGAAAATGCTTTGGTCTTACACTGCCATCTTACCAAAGGATTAGTAAATGTCACATATTGCCTATTTGTTTCTGGTTGCTTTGTTTGTTTTCCATTATAAAATGTAATTCCATTTACTAAAGTTTGGTGAAATTTTTAATGTGTCAACAGAACCATTTTTATCACTTGAATGAATGTCTTTCCAGGCATGTGTCTTTCTGAGCACCTTTTCTGGAGTGTGGATTGGGTGCTGGGTCCTTGTTAACTTTGGTTAATGGGCCCTGTTCCTTCCACCTGCCAGCCGTCATGGTAGATCCTGACAAGCAGCCTATCCAGAGATGGAAGACCACCTTAGTACCTGGATGTTCATATTGTTTCGTGTTTTTCCATTTTGTAAAAATACATATGAGGTCTCTGAATCTAGAATTCTTCCCACTGAATTTTGGCTTATTTCCTTCCAAAGTTGTTGAATTCCTTATATCAAATTTTTACTAAGGACCCAAAGCAAAAACATCTTTTTCTTTTTTTGGTTTTGTACTGAGGAATGAACTCAGGGGCATTCTACCTCTGAGCTATACCCCTATCCAGCCTTTCTTAATTTTCTTTTGAAACAGGGCCTTGCTAGGTTGCTGAGGGCCTTGCTAAGTTGCTGAGGGTCTTGCTAAGTTGCTGAGGTCTTGCTGAGGCTGGCTTTGAACCTGGGATCCTCCTGCCTCAGCCTCCTAAGTACTGGAATTTAGGCATCCACCACCACACCCTGCTGAGCAAAAGCATTGTGATAGAACTTGATCCAATTCAAGGTGCATTTGATCTTACTCATTCCTACACTTGCCTTTGAGTGAATATCATTCTAATTTCTTTGGCTTTTTGTATGTCTACCAAATCCTTTGGCCTAAACAAACTGAAGACTTTTTAATCTTGAAGCCTGCCCAACACAGATAATGGTAGTTCTGGGTAAAAGGGACGTTAACAATGTGATTTAAAACCCATTATTCCCAAGAACAAAGATTAAGATGACAAATACTTACTGAAGTGAACGTGACAAGTGAAGTCTTAATCCATGATTGTTGAGTCACCAGCCATGATTTATTTCAATCTAATTATGATTTCCTATAATCCTTCACCCAGATCAAAAAGACCAGCTGTGATCCAGCCATCATACGCAGGGTAACAGATGCTACAAAACCAGGATGTGATGGCGTTAATCAAAGCGTGTTGAATGTGCTTCGCTCTTGCCCAGAATATTACACTGAAGAACTCGTGTGCGCGTGAGGCACATAATTTCTATGCTTTGCTCTTTTTACACTGATAACAGTGTGTTACTTTTTCGTATCTGGTGTGTGTATTTGGTTAGTCTGATTGCATTTTTCTTCTCTTACATTTAATTATTTTCTCCCTTCTGTCAGTATTTTCTGCCCATATTCCTTGTTGGGAACTTTTCTGTCCTCCAGTGCTCTTTCATTGAAGTGTTTCCTGAATTCCTATACATGAGTTCTACCATTTTTTTTTTACTTCTTAAACATATTAAACATGGGGTTAAAATTAAGTGAAACAAATGCTCAGATTGTATTAAATTATTTGACTAAATACATAAACACCCAGATGGTTCTTTAAATATGTGTATGGTATAAAAATAGGTGAAATCTGTAGCATTACACATTTTTTTCTAATTTTCACATTTGATTCCTGATTAAGTAAATAGATGCCCCAAATGCACACATATTTATAAGCTCATAGGCTATTTATGTACCTGTCCAGGAGAAGTTCAAGTTTACAAGTGAATTGGTATGACTTTCACATGACCACTAGGTACTTCTTTATTCATGGACACAGTGATCCTAGGAAAACTGTGTTCGGCTGAGAATGGGAAAAAATTAATAAAAATAACTGGGTAAGCCATTCAACTTGAAAGACCCAATTTTAAAAAATCAGTTCTCATAGCTAAGAATCACAAGACTCCCCTAATATATGTGTGTATACATATCATATATGTCTGTATGTTTCTATGTATGTGCGTATGTGAGAAATATATGTATATATGTGTAGCTTGGTTTGAGTTTAGCTTCTTACTATTTAATTATTTTTTCCCCCCACTGTAACACTGCCTGGTACATCGAATATTTTTTCCATGGTAGGTAAATTTCTTGTAAGATAGGAGTTATCAGAGCAGGAGAATATAATGGCTATGAAGATCTTAGTTACTTCTAATATTAAGTGAATAATATAATAGCATTTCAATATAGCATATTGGTATAATATTGAAAATCACACCATGTATTTGTGACTTAAAAGAGGTTTTACCTCACGCAACATTCTGATCCATACAGTTTTCTACTTTGGAGCCAAACTTTTCGTTGTGGCTGAGAGACTATGACCTTCCTAATCCTCGCATATTGAGAAGCCTAATAAAATTAATTCATTTATTTACTTGTTCATGAAATATTTATAGGCACCTACTATGCCTGTAAAATACTCTGGGCGTTCATTAGGAGTAAAATTAATTTACACAATAAATCTCTGCGACCTAGTTTACTTTTCCCTCTATAATAAACATATAGGGTTCATACAGATTGGATCACCTACTAGCTTTTGTTCTTTCAGTCCTCCTCCTGTAATCAGGTCTGCTGGATTGAGCCTCATTCTCAGGGAGAAGATTTTTAAAGCCTATAAAATAGCAATTAAAATGCCTGTGGCTATAAAGAGTCTTGCCAAATAACAAAATTAACAAGGTTCAGTGGAGCTCCATCACACAATGTCCTCTTTCCTAACAAGGAAATGATTTTATCCCTAAAAACTACTGTGTGTGGACTTAGGTTGGAGCGAAAAAATAAACCCCACTGTTCAGGGTCAGACACTAACTACCTTTCGAAGAGGAAGCCCCAGTATTCCTGAGGGTTCCCGAGGGTTCCCGCATTCTGAATTTTCCAGTGAAGGAGCACGCCACTCACTACGCCACTGAGCGGTGGTGACTCACTCCTAAGCCACTTGCTGCTTGCTAAGTGTTGAGAGAGACCCAAGACGGTAAGAGAACAGTCTCTAGTACCCTTTGAAAAAATTAAGGTGGGCAGGGACACCTTTTTCCATTTTTGGAAATTTTGAAGTGTTAATTAAAGGTCTGGTACTCTAATCCTAAACTAATTTCATTTTCATATTGTTGCATCGAGATAGACCCCCACCCAAGACTCAGGGACTCTCCTGCTTAGGGTAAATCTTTGCTGGGAACTATAGCTGTGACTGGTTCAAAAGACCCAGCAAGTTGAGTGGGGGGCTCTCCCCAGGGGCCCATCATCCAACTCCCCCTACCCCAAGTAACCATCTCCTTCATCCTGGAAGGCTGTGGACCTGAGAGTAGTCAGTAACGTGTCACTCTAATACAGTGTGTAGATGGTGACTGTCAAAGGGGAAAGTTGACAGGGAGGAAAGGAAAGACAGGGGAGAGGCGCAATTCCAAACTCCATCTGGAAGTAGTAATTATTATTACTTTCAGAAATCACTCCATACTGCATTCCTTGTCTCTTGATAAAGTCCTAGAATGTCTGATTATTCGTTGAAACTTCTCAGGGGCATTAGGTGAACCAGTCGGTGCTCCTGCTAAATTGATATGATAGATTGAAAAATTAATTCCTACTCTGTATTCATATTGGACTATATTGATCATCCTCTGCCATCACCTGAGCTTCATTTGTGTCTAATCTTTCCTAATTAGATGCCAGTGAGCTGTTACCGTTTGGTAGATGAAGAGTGGACGGGGGAAATCTCTGTATGTGGATTTGGGAGTAGAGTGGCTTTTGCAAAGGTCAACTAATTTGGGTGTAGGATGGCCCTAAGACGTGTCATTTACAGATAGTGTACCAGCCATTTCCTTGACTTTAAAAACCTAGATTTGGTGTCCGTTTTCTAAAAATGAGATGTGAAAAGCAGGAGGATAAAGAAATTTATGAAAATCACTTATAGTATCAGTTAATAATAGAATTTAAAGAGAAGTTCAAGTTTCCTTTGATACTTCAAAACCGAAATAGTGAAATTCAATCTAATGTACTTTCTATCTAAAGAGTAGCAGAGGCAAATCTCACTTTCTAGGTGATTTGCTTTCATAGGCTCTTTTATTTTTGAATATGGGGGCTTCCCAGAATGGCATCTTGGTCCTTTCATTAATTCAAAAATTATTCGTTGAGCTCTGACCTTTTCTTCATATTCTTTCTTCTTCCTCCTCTCCTCCTCCTCCTCCTCCTCCTCCTCC
>PVLC010000117.1:298913-309844 GCA_004027655.1 Graphiurus murinus | reverse complement strand
AAGAAGAAGAAGAAGAAGAAGAAGAAGAAGAAGAAGAAGAAGAAGAAGAAGCCCGCATTATCTAGAGATGAGCTTCCCTTGGTGGAAGTGAACTTCATGTCCATGCAGTGACCTTCTCATAACGGTGTTTTGGGGAATCTCTTTCTTCATGGGGTCAATGCATTTGAATTACTTCATCAAAAGTAATTCATGAGGAGCTAGACCCACAATTGGAAACATTTTCAAAGAGAAATAATTTCTCCTGATCTATGAGAACATTGAATCCCAAGGAGGTGCTGTTTTTGTGGTAAAAACATTGGCTACATGAACTGCTGAACAGTCCTTCCATGTTCTGAATGTAACCTTACAATAACAATCCTTTCTTTTTTTATTTGAAAAATTTCTGAACTAAAACATCATTTGATATAGGGACACTCATCACTTTTATATAGTTGCAGACTTCCTGGCTGATGGACAGTGTGGAGATGAATTCAGAACTATGTTAACTGCCTACAAGTCACCTGAAGAGGTACAGGATCTTACTCATTTATCCAAATGGCAAACTAGTACTGAAGGAGAATGAAAACTAGTACAGAAAGTAGAGCCTGAATGAGCAGACACGTCATAATGCAATTCATAGTAAAACTGAAATAGAAAGGTAATTCATATGAATCACATTTTAAAAGTATATTTCCCAGACAGAAAGAAAATATTGGACTTTGTGTTTAAAAACCAGACACATAGAAGCCTACAATCCAGGTCTAATCAGATCAAACTTGCTCAAACAATTTTCTGCAAATAAAATTTGTTCTCAATTGTTTAAACTGGTTGCAATTGGATTAAAATGAAAACCACCTTTTCATGGTCCCACAGTGACCTTCAGGAGGGTGGGGTCTTGGTTCATTGTGAGGGAAGAACATGGCTGCCCCTCACCCACCCCCTCTACCCACCACTTCTCTAGATCTCTGGCCCACAGGCCTGGCTTCTTAGCAGGCTGGGAAGAGTTATTTTGTGCATCAAAAGCCCCCTCTCCCCCCAAAAAGTTCTATGTACACTTGAAAGGAATGTATATTCTGCTGTTGTTGGAGTGGTCTATATTCAAATGTCAATTAGATTCAGTTGGTTGATGGTGTTCCGTATTTATGCTGTGTACATGAGCCAACCTTCCCAGAATTTATAGTTGCATTTAGTGCATCCTTTCTTATTCCATCATTTCTGGAATCATGCTCTTCTTTTGCTTTTTATTTTTGTTTCATTTAGAGACAGTCTTACTTTGTTGCCCAAGGTGACCTCCAACTCCTGGGCTCAAAGTGATTCTTTTGCCCCAGCCTCTCCAGTAGCTGGGACTACAGGCACACACACCACCACGCCTGGCTTCCTTTTGCTTTATAAATCTTTGATCATTTGTTATGTGAAAAGTGGCATCTTGGTTTATATATGTATGCCCCTCCTTCAAAGTTTTACTTTCAAAAAATTCCATTGACAGTCACAGCTCTTTATTTTAGCCTGCAAGAATTAGGCAGTCCATCTGGAGAAAATATATAACCTGTTTCTCTATTCATAACACTTGTAACAGCAAATGTGTGGGTTTTTAGACCAAGCAATTCTTCAACACTGCTGACATCAGCTGAGTGCCCTACACCTTAATTCAACTTTGAGTGTGTTCCTGGAATCAGCACCAGATCCCACAGTATAAGGGCTCCTTCTCACAAGACTGCCTTCACTTCAGGTGCCAATCACAAGTCTTTGTGGGTGTTGTACCCCTAAGATACAACCCTAGACTTTTTCTTTCTTTTGCTGTACTGGGGATTGAACTCAGGGGCATTCTACCTCCGAGCTATACCCCCAGCCCTATTTTTTATTCTTTATTTTGAAACAGGGTCTCACTAAGTTGCAGAGTGCCTCACTAGGTAGCTGAGGCTGGCCTCAAACTCGGATCCTCTGGTCTCAGTCTCCCAAATGCTGGGATTACAAGCGTGCACCACCATGCCCGGCTTTTTTTGTTTTCTTTTTTTTTTTTAATTTTGAGACAGATTCTTGCTAAGTTGCTGAGGGTCTCACTAAGTTGCCCAGGCTGGCTTTGAACCTGCCGATCCTCCTGTCTCCTGTCTCAGTCTCCCAAGTACTGGGATTACAGGTGTACACCACAGTGCCCAGGTACAAGTCTGTATGTGTGTGTGTGTGTGTGTGTGTGTGTGTGTGCGTGTGTGTGTGTGTGCATGTCCGTGCACCCGTGCATGTGTGTACAATACTGGGGATTGATCTCAGGGCCTTGCACATCCCAGGTCAGTGCTCTACCACTGAGCTACATTCCCCACCACCAATCTTTAGTCTGACCACCTCTAAATCCAGTTCCTACAACCACCCTCCTCGGATTCAGTGAATTACTAGGACCGTTCACAGAACACTTTCCTCATGTTTTTCCAGTCCCTCTAAAGGATACATGTGCAGAGCCAGGTGGAGAGGTGCATAAGACGAGATCTGAAAGGCTCCCAAGTGCAAAGGCATCCAGGCAAGTGGATGCTTCTCCAACCCAGAAGCTCATCACCTCTCACAGTTCATGAGTGTAGAGGCTAATCCCCAGCCCCCTCCCGCCACCCTATTCCTTGAAGTCAGCAGGCAGGTGGGGCTGAAGGTTCCAACCCTTTAATCATTTGGTCTTTCTGGTGACCAGCCCCAAACTGAGGCCATCTAGGGGCTCTACCTAAGTTACCTCATTAGCATAAACTCTGGTATGACTTGAAAGGGGCTCATTATGAATAACAAAAGACCTGCCCACAAGGAAATTCCAAAGGTTTTAGGTGCTTTGTTCCTGGAACCAGGGACAGAGACCAAATATGTTTTTTATATCACACTAACTTGTTCTGTGAGTCTATAATTAAGGCATTCCCCACAAAAAACAAATTCTCAAAGGAACAAATTCACATTAAGATTGAACCATGAAGGCTGGGTGTAATGGCATATGCCTGTAATCCCAGTACTTGGGAGTCTGAGACAGGGGGATTACAGGTTTGAGGCCAGCCTCAGCAATTTAGTGAGACTCTATTTCAAAATAAAAAATAAAATAGGTTTAGGGTTGTAGCTCTGCATTCAACCTTCAGTCAAAAAATAAATAAATAAATGAACCATCAACAGGTCACAGTGGCACACACCTGTAATCTCAGTACTTGGGAGGCTGAGACAGGAGGATCGCAGGTTCCAGGCCAGCCTTTGCAACTTAGTGAGACCGTGAGACTGTGTCTCAAAATAACAAATAAAAAGGGCGAGGAATGTAGCTCAGTGGTAGAATACCTCTGGATTCAATCCCCAATACTATAAAACAACAACAATAGAAGTAGTTGTAATTTGTCCTTTGACTGAGACCTGGGAGTTGTAGGGAGAAAATCATTATGAGAGGCCATATCTGGTGCGTGGTGTGGTTCGCATCGCCTTAGAGTTGCCAGGGACTTCCCACCTGGACGCAGGCCTCAGGTCTGGCACGATTGCGCCTCCCCTACTGCGCTCCTCCACTCCCAGAGCCTGATGAGTTTCCCTATGCGCCCCTTTCAGGACACAGGGTGGCCCTTTATCAAGAACATCTTCAAAGGCAAAGGTGGAATGTAGGATCCTTGGCAGATCTGTGGGAGGAGATATTTCAGGATTTTCCTGACTCTGTGGCCCCTGGTAGAGACAAATTGTCTCGAGTAAAATTGCAGCCATTAAGCCAAAACTCGTGAGACCAAGAAATCTCTGAAATGAAAGGGTTTATCTAGCTGTTACTGATGTGATCCAGAAAAGGACCACATCCTGGGACAAATCCTGCAACCACCAGCAGTGGAACTAGGGAGCAGGTGAAAAAAAAAAAAAAAAAAAAAAAAAAAGATCTGCTGGATCTGAGAGTCAGAGCATCTTTACAGTAAAAATGTGAAGGAAAGCACACATCGTTTATGTTGAACTTATGTTGCCTGCAGTGAGAGGTACAGGATAATTCAGAGCAAGGAAAGCTTAGGGATAGGACAGTGCATAAAAAGAAGTACTTGTGGCCTGGTGAGGTGGCGCACACCTGTAATCCCAGTACTTGGGAGGCTAAGGCAGGAGGATCGCAAATTTGAGACCAGCCTCAGCAACTTAAGAGAACCTTAGCGAGGCTGTCTCAAAATTTTTACAAAAGGGCTGAGAGTGTAGCTGGGAGGTAGAATGTCCCTGGGTTCAATCTCCAGTACTAAATAAATACATAAATACATAAATAAATGAATTGATTAATACATGAGATGAGAAGCTGGGCGTGGTGGCGCACGCTTGTAATCCCAGTACTTGGGAGGCTGAAACCAGAGGATCTGGGTTCGTGGCCAGCCTCAGCTACTTAGTAAGGCCCTCTGCAACTTAGTGAGACCTTGTTTCAAACTAAAGAATATAAAATAGGGCTGGGGGTGTAGCTCGGAGGTAGAATATCCCTGGGTTCAATCTCTAGTACCACCAAATAAATAAATAAGTAAATAAATAAATAAATACAACAGAAGATCCAACAAGGGGCGAGGGTGCTTTGCTCATCTGAGTCCTCTAAGACTCAGGATAATCAAGGCTTCCACAGTCCCAGCTCCAGTGGGAAGGGGACATCATGTTTTGTACATTGACTCTTAAAGCATTTCCCAGGTTTAAAAAAATTTTTTTAAATGCAAAATACAAACTTTATTTAACAAAAGTAACAAGTAATGTCGAACAGATATATATTAAGAGAAAAACTGACTAGAAACTTTAAACACCTTACAATAACCTACTTGCAGTTGCATTTAACTGAGCTCTGTTGCTGTGAAGAATACAGCTCATGCACAGGTGTGGATGAATGATTTGTACATTTTTCAAGTGTTCACTGAATACTACCTTATATACACATATACATTAAATTTGAAAAAGGTTTAATTGACGATCCCAGATACACTTCATTTTTGTTGCTCTTTTGGAAGAGGTCGTCTAAAGAGAAGAATATGTAGTTCTGGCTCATGAATCATGTAATGGACCCAGCCTAGACTGTTGAACACCAAGTCTTCTCCACTCCTCTTCAGATATCAGATGAGTTTTAGGTACTTGTTTGGAAAGTTCTCTGGGTAACTTGACATGCCAGTACTCGTAGTGCTCGTCCAAGTACTTGTCCGAGTAGTAAATCTGCTTGTGGGCCATTCTGCCGGTGCACAGCAGGGCGAGGACAGTGCAAGGAGCAGGCACAGCGCGACACGCATCCGTCCCAGGCCAAGAAAACGATTCGACTCTAAAAAAAAATTTTTTTTTAAAGAGAAGTTACAGTCCATTGACCAAAGCAAATCACGTGTCCACATTTAACTTCAAGGACACTAGAACACAAAATCTTCCCTTATCTCTGACAAAACCTCAAGAATCATTGTCTCCATTTGAGAGTAGAAAAAACTCGGGCTCTACAAAGTCACTTTTCCAAAGCCACGTAGCCCGCTAGCAGAGCGAGGATCCAGGTGCACACTCGTTGAACTATAAAATTCATGTTCCTTCCACCGCCTGGGCACCTCCTCTTCCTGGCAATTCCAAGGAAGGTGGTTCTTATTAGCGACAAGGGAACTTCAGATGCTGACAAGAAAAAGTGTTTGACCTCCCCAATTAAGCTTAATCTCCTGAAAATGTGTTTCTTTTCTCTCTTTCCTCTGGCAACACCTGTCTTTTGAGAAAGAGAGAAAGGAATAGGAAGAAGCATTTTGGTCCACCCTTTGACCTGCACACAGTATCTGGTTGCATGTCAAGGTGACCTGTTTCTTTCCTGCTGTGTGCTATGTGGTATTTTCCACTCACAGGACCAGGTCAGCAGGAGTTTGTATCTTAATCGACACGCTTATTCTTGCTCGTGTTTGCTCTCTGCTTGATCCCGTACCCTCCCTTCATCCTTTGGAATGTTCCCGTGACAACAGAAGAATGGCAACATAGCGAGGCCGACAAAGGGCAGGATCAAGTACCCAGCCCAACTTCTCCCAGACTTAGAATGCTAAGCAGGGAGGGAGCGGCACGACAGCATCTCTACCCATTTCTCCACTGAGAGAGGAACAGCCACCAAGGCTGCCTGCTCCCAGAGGAGGATGCAAGGTCGCATGCTTAGAACCCAGATTAAAACCAGCTATTAATTTTTTTCTGAATCTCAGCTTCATTTTCTGTCCATTTCAGTTTGCAGTCTTCCATCTGCCCTCTTCCTCCTAGGAAGCCTGACATGTACAGATGATGTGGCGTCTCTCCCTTGTCTGAAGATGTCCACCTTCGCCGTGGCTTGCTCACCGACAGAGGCAGGAACAGGTGAGGCCTCATGACCGAGACCTGAGGTGAGGCAGCAACCGGGCTCAGGCTGTGGGACCCTGGAGGTGGGAGCCCTCCTGATGCTTTAGAAGAAATGCTTCTCAGGCTTCAGAACTCTTCCTGAACAAAACTGGGATCCCCAGAGGAAAAATTCTGGAGAGAGGTTGAGTTATGGAAAGATACATGCACAATAGTAGGAACTTGAGTCTACTGCGAGGCAGAATCTCAGGACAAGCCCACGAGGGAGATTCAGCAATGCTATTCCTGTAACCTCAAAGAAGGAAAAAACAAAACACAATACAACAAAACATCAACAACAACAACAAAAACTTGATTAGATGAAATATACTTCAAATGGGGCCTAAACTGCTGAGCTTTAATATAGGCGAGAGTTGAAGTTCAAGATGTTTTAGTGGTTTTGATGCCTATTTCTGGAAGTGTGGGGCCATGGGAGGGGGTCACTGAAGCAGCTCAGAGCCTACTAGGTGGTTCTGGTCTCTCACCAAGTACATATTCGTAGTGTATGAGACTCACTTTTTTTTCTGGGCCTCCTTCTCCTTATCTGAATAGGAGAAAACGCTCTCTTCCACTCTAGAATTCCATGATTGTGCATATGTGTGTGGTACTGGGGATTGAAACCATGGGCATTCTACCTCTGGGCCACAACCCCAGCCTTATTTTATTTTTTAGTTTGAAACAGGGTCTCACTATGTTGCTGAGGGCCTTACTGAGTTGCTGAGGCTGGCCTCCAACCTGTGATCCTCCTATCCCAGCCTCCCAAATACTGGGATTACAGATAAGTACCACTATGCCTAGCTGCATTCCATGATTTTAAATAGGGAAGGCTGAATTTAGGAAGAAGCTGACCATAGACACAGATCATATCGCTTTGGGACTGGCAACTAATACAAGAAGCCATTTCAGGGTCACCCCAACAGGTGCTCTCTGCTCCCGCGCAAATCAGTGAGCACAGCCACTCTGTCAATGAGCCTTAATGACTCAAGACAGGGAGCAGGGAGTATTTTTCTGAAGCTATGATGTGGCACTATAGTTGCATGATAATCCTCTACATTCTAGGGACTGAAAGAAGCTATTTCAAATGCAGCTTGAATTTTTTTTTTTTAAAGAAGTCACATACTTCTCTGTGTATGTCATCTTTTCCCAGATGGATCCAAAATGAGCCATGTAAAATCTGTGTTGCAGCATTTCTGAGAGTTTCATAGATCTGAGGGAGCTGGAAAGGGCTTCAAAAGATAGTGTGAGCTGGGCCCTTTTCTTCCAACAGTCTGAACTGTGTTCTGCTCATTTTGTAGATGAGGTGACTGAAGTTCCAGAGTTGGTGATTTCTATAGTGGGATGGCTAGAGGTTGATGCTGGTACAGTGGTTGAGGACTGCCCCCTTCTCCCGCCTTTGTATTGAGGATTGCACCTTCTACCTTAGAGCTACTTCCCTAGGCTTTTTCTTTTTTAAACAGGATTTCACTAAATTGCTGAGGGTCTCACTAAGTTCCTGAGGCTAGTCTCAAATCTGCGATCCTCTTGTCTCAGCCTTCCACCTACTGGGATTACAGGTGTGCACCAGTGCTCGGCTCTGACAGCCTTCTTTAACTACCTCAAACTGCTCTCACAAGCAAGCATTTGTGCCCTCATGGAGAGAGCGGTTAACAGGAAGCATTAAAGATGAAAAGGGACTGTAGGAACCTGCCCATGGAACCTGGGCAGCCATATCTGGAGCGATGTCAACGTCAGCACACAGTCTGTGCTCTACCTACTGAAGAGAGAGGCAAGCTGAAGGGGAGGGAGGCCAGGGAAAGCCACGAACTCGGAGCCCGTTTGACTTCATCTTCTGTATCCTGATTTTATACACAAGCTGTATATGGCCAGCAGTCCTTAGATATGCCCTATCTCTGAGAATTAATAAAAAATAATTCATTCAACAACAAAGCTAGTTTGCTAAAGAGGAAAAGTTGCCAAGGAGGCCAAGGTGACAGCGGTTTCAGACACAGTGTAAGCTGATTAGCCTCCAACACAGAAAGCACTTCCTGGCTGAGACCTCTAACCCAAGAGCGGCTGTCTTGGAGATTTGCAGAACCGGTCACAGGAGGTACCAGGCGGCAGTGTGTGCAATGGGTGAAGGACAAGACCTTATTAGGAGAGTCTCCCAGGAAGAAGGGGAAGGCAAACACTGGCATTCCTTTATGGTGATGAATTTGTTTTATTTTGCATTTAGTTTTTTCATTACAAGAGAATTGTGGAATGAGGTTATTGTATTACCTTTTTTTTTTCTTTTCCCATAACAAGGGAGATATTCATATTATCTCTCTCTCTCTCCCTCCCTCTCTCTTTCTCTGGAAAAACACAGATCGGATCATGTCAGCCCCTGCTTAGATCCCCTCCCAGGCTTCCTTTGGCTCATTTGAAAGTGAGCTAGCTCACAAAAATGGTGGTAAGCACTACTGACCTGAATGGATTTGTAGGGGACAATTTTCTCAGTTGTTGAAAAAAATGATAAAGTGCTACATTTCAGTATCTGTTCATTAACAGCCACCACCCCAAGCTGGCCCCATTCTTCTACTTGGGAACCATGGAACTTCCCCAAATTCAGCATCCAGGTCAGCAGGGACTCGGGGCCCTCCAGTCTGCAGCTTGCATCTGCTCTGGTGCGACAGACCTGTGTCTCTGTGGCTGCCAAATGATTATTAAGCATGCCGAGAAGGCTCTGCACGGTGGACCCCAGTCGGCCCCACTGCCCTGGTCCTCTCACCTGAACTCTTAGCCCCAGACACACAGGACCTCTTCTGCCTCCCTCGGGGCCTTTGCAAGTTGCTTCCTTCTGTCTCCAGTAGTCTCTCTCGTTCTGCCCCCCTTGTGTTTTGGGTGACTTTTCTATTCTCCCTTCAATCATGCAGTTGGCTTCAGTAAGTCCAGGCTGGAAGGGTGGGTGGGGATGATTGGCCCCGTACTAGACAAGCAGGCACTTGCACGTGGACAGCTGCCTTAGAGAGCCACGTCCTCTCCTGTTAGTCCAGAGGCCAGCACCCCACCGTCTTGCTTTCTTCCCAGCTCAGAAGAGGCATGGAGAGAAGAGGCTTCTGATCTGATCTGAAGGATGCCCCTTGTCTATAAATGCAAAAAGGGAAGGGAGAAATAATCTGAATATTTGGAATTCCAAAAGTTGTGTCGTACCGGGTAACGTGAACTTTCATATCTCCTCTGAGTGGATGTGGGGTGAGAAGGAGGATGAGAATCGGAGTGGAGCAAGAGAGAGGGAGAGAGGATGAGATAACCTGAAGCGTGCCGGAGCCCCGCGCCTCACTGGAATCCATGCCCTTCCCTCTAGAAACCCTCTCGCTCGTGTCTTCAGAGCTGGTGGCGGCAGATGATTTATTCTCTGGCCTGGTGGTGGGTTATAGGTCAAGTAGGGGCCCAGTCCTAGGCAGGGCAGGGACTTAATCTTTAGTACAACATCCCAGGCCCCTCAAGGAGGAAGAAAAATAACTGGTAGGAGAGGTGAGCAGGGGAAGGAATTCCCCCACTATACTTAGAAATGGTTTAAAACAACAGCAGCAGCAGCAGCAACAACAACAACAACATCAACAACAGCAAGTTCTCAGAGTTTTGTTTTTGCTTCCCTCCTTTCCTTCTTATTCATTCCGTGGGCGCCAGCTTGCCTTGACTTTACAGCGTACGTAAGTTTATGACCAAGAAAATGAAAGAACAGTTTTACAAGCACTGCGATGGATCCTGGTACCTCAACTGGAGCCTGAAATTAGGGGGTTTGAATGTGTGTCTCTTTTCTTTTCACCTCCAAATGCTAGCAGTGTAGGGGATAATATAGTGATTTCCTTCCCTTCTGGGAAAAACAAAACAAAACAAAAAAAAACCCTGAGGTGCCCTTAGGATGAAAACATAAGTGTGCATCAAGAACTTAGAGCACTGTTCCTTAAAATGCAATTTTTGGAACTCTGGCCCCAAGAAATGTTCTGCTGATAAAAGGACTCATAGTCAAAAAGCCAGGCAAGGTGGTACACACTTAGAATCCCACCTACTCAGGAACCTGAGGAGTGAAGATGGCAAGTTCAAGACTAGCCTCCAGCAACTTAGCGAGAACCCCATCTCTAAACAAATAAATACAAAGCTGGGCGTGGCGGCACATGCCTGTGATGCTTGTTTTTGGGAGACTGAGACAGGAGGATCTCAGGTTTGAGGACAACCTCAGGAATGTAGCGAGACTCTCAGCAACCTATGAGACCATTTCAAAAGAAAACATAAAAAGGGCTGGGGGTGCATTTCAGAGGTAAAATGCCCCTGGGTTCAATCCCCCAGTAACACACACACACACACACACACACACACACACACACACACACACGGCTGGGGATATAGCTCAGTGGTAGACTGCCCCTGGGTTTAATCCCCAGTAGTGGAAAACAAAACAAAAAAAACATAGTCAATAGCCGGGTGTGGTGGTGCACGCTTGTAATCCCAGCATTTGGGAGGCTGAGACGGGAGGATCCGGGTTTGCGGCCAGCCTCAGCTACATAGAGAGGTACTCTGCAACTTAGTGAGACTCGGTTTCAAAATAAAGAATAAAAAATAGGGCTGGGGGTGTAGCTCAGAGGTAGGAGGTAGAGTGCCCTTGAGTTCAATCCCCAGTACTGCAAAAA
>PVLC010000117.1:278999-298813 GCA_004027655.1 Graphiurus murinus | reverse complement strand
CTGTGTGCCAGTCATTCCTCACACTTGGCGTGCTGCGGATGCTGTGCTCCAGGCTGGGAGCCACAGGAGAAAAGGCTGAACACTTGGCAGATGTGGCTTTCTGAAGAGGGTGGGTTTGGTGAGGTGGGGTGGTGGGAGTCTTATGTAGAGTAAACGTATCATTTATCACCTTGACTGGGGGGACAAAGTGAGGAGCCCACTACTAATAACCAATGCCTAATTATAGTGGGACCACAGGGGCAAACCGGGACTCTCCTACACACACAGAACTGACACTCAAAGAGGGATTATGGTTTTTGTCTGTCATTTTGGGAGCCACCTTCGGGTACATAGGGTAGTAGTCACTGGGAAAAAGGTTTCAGTTCAAAATTAAGGGTCTTTCTTTGTTTGTTGTGGTGGTTTTTTGTTTTGTTTTGGTACTGGGGACTGGACTCAGGGATATTCTATCTCTGAGCTACACCCCCAGCCCTTTTTATTTATTTATTTTATTTTGAAACAGGGTCTCAGTGAGTTGCTGAGGCTGGCCTTGAACTCAAGGACCCTCCTATCTCACCTTCCCAAATATTGAGATTACAGGCATGGACCACCACACCCAGCTCAAAATTAAAGGACTTCCTAACAGAGAGCCTCTCACAACAATATGGGCTGCTTTATGAGGTGGTGTCTTATCACTGTAGATATATTAAAAGGGTGATCCAGCCCCTAACACGTTGTACATAGATGACATTGGCACATCAGGCAGCTCCGGTGACTGTGGGCTGTCTCTAACTGTGAGCTGAAGCACCCGCCCTTCACTGCTCTCTCTTTTGGTGAGGGTTAGTAGTTTATCTCATAATCACAGACCAAATTCTCCCAATTGGATTCATAGATACATACACATTTGGGCAAAAGTAGCCATATAACAGGACTGAAGCATTAAAAACTTAACTGTTTCAGCATATTCACTGATGCTCCTACATAATGTAAATAGCTTTCAAATGAGCATAGTCTTTAATCAAAAAGAATGTCTTGTGACATACAAGCAAAATGTGGTCAAAACAATTTGACCAAGTTTGAAGTGGATCAGGATCAGAAGAGCCAGCCTAGGTCAGTTGAATCAAGTTTGGTCAACAATAACTGTGCTTCATTATGTAAGATGTCGACATTAGGGGAAGAGGGTGGGGAATATAAGGGAGTTCTCTGTACTATTTTGCAACTTTTAAGCCTAAAATTCATTCAAAAAAGTAAATAACTGAACCCATATCCTTTACTCCAGAGCGCTGTTCATGCGACCCCTGTCTAATGAACTCTCTTCATCCTTTAAGTTTTAGCACACGTGAACATCCCAGATTTTCAGTCTGGAGGTAGGAATTGCTTGTGTTTCTTAAATGATTCTGCATATTCCTCAATTGTGCCTACCTGCTATTAGTGTGGTTTTCTTTTTCTTTTCTTTTGGTACTGGGGGCTGAACCCAGGGGCATTTCACCTCTGAGCTACATCCCCAGCCCTTTTTATTTTATTTAAAATGAGATCACAGTAAGTTGCAGAGAGTCTAGCTAAATTGTTGAGACTAGCCTCAGATCTGCAATCCTCCTGTCTCAGCCTCCAAAATACTGGGATTACAGGTGCATACCACTGTGCCTGGTTTACTCCTGTGGTTTTCTGACTCTCCCTCATCTTCCTCACCTTACCCTGAGCCTTTAGCCTGGAACGCTTTCTCCATTTCACCTTGACCTCTTAGCACCAAGGCCAAAATCTCCTAAATGAATTAATAAATCAATACCCTTTGAGCAAGTTTTTAATTTTGCTTTTTTTTTTTGAAATTGTGGTAAAATATACATTCCCCAAACTTCCCATCTTAATGATTTTTAAATATGGGTCAGTGGGTGGTGTGAAGTATATTCCAATATTGTGCTATTTTATCAGTTTTAAATGCTTGAAACTGGTCAGAGTTTACAAGATGTTTGGTCCCCTGGATCTGGACCCATGGGACCATGACACTCAGAATTCATCTAATTCCGCTCCCAGCAGGTGCCTCGCATCAAAATCTGTTTGATCAAGTGTGGAATTATTTCATCGTATCTGACCCAGCTGGAGTCGGTCAGCACTGGCTACACCCCGATTCCAGGCACACAGAGTTGGCTCTTTCTTTGTCCTAACCTCCGGGCTGCCCTTCCCCCTTTTGTTAAGCTTTCCAGGGTGGGGGGCATTATCTTTCCTGCCCTTCTCCTTTCTGTTCCCACAAAGCACTCCACACCTATTCCTGGTGCGACCTGGCTCTGGAGCAGGGAGCTGGCATTCTGTCACCACTGTTATTGTCCCATGGGAACACCTGCTCTTTTAGAACATCCCCTGCAGGCAAGCTTTTGAGGCAGTCATAAACAAACAGGCTGACTCATCCTAAGAGAGACTCCTGTACCTGGAGCTTCTTCAGATGTTTAAGATCACCCTCACCTGCTTTGGGAAAGGAGGGACATTTTCTCATGGTCCCTGTATTTCTGACCTCCCCAGTTCTCAACACCTTGGTTTGAATTTAAAGAAGTTAGTGCCTCTTTAAGAGTCAAGTAATTTCCTGTCACTAAGTGCATAACTTTGTCCCTCTTTGGGACAATATTAAAAAGTAAAAATTCTTTTTACCCAATTAATAACAACAAAGATGCAAGTACTATGGAGGTCAGAATGAAGGCTCCCCAAAAGGCTAGGAATGGAATCATCATATGACCAAGCTATACCACTCTTTGGTATCTTTCCAAAAGAATTAGAATAGTATAGTGATACAGGCAGATCCATGTTTACAGCAGCACAATTCACAGTAGGAAAACTATCGCAGCAGTTTAGGTGTCTGACAATAGATGAATGGATAAAGAAAATGTGGTATATACACACAATGGAACTTTACTCAGCCATAAAGAAGAACAAAATTACGTCATTTACAGGAAAATGGATAGAAGTAGAACATAGTATATTAAGTGAGATCAACCAGTCTCAGAAAGCCAAGAGTTGTATGTTTTCTCTCATATATGGAAGCTAAAGAGAAAATAGGATCCAAAAGGGATTTCAGATCAATGAGGAGAGAGACCGTAGAATAGTGGGAAGGGATTGGGGGAGGGGATTGGGAGGGGAAGAAAGAGGCTTGAGGAAGGAAACAGGTCCAACAATGTTATGTCCATATATGAAGGTACTACTACCCATCTCACCACATGTATGGAGAGGGAAGAGGGGGTGGGATGTGGAGGGAAATATACCGAGAGAGGCGTCCATGTGTGAATGTACGACTTTGAATCTATGATGCATGGTTACAATGCACCAATAAAAGTATACAATGAAGAAAAGCCACAAAAAGGGTTAGACATACAGGTCAATATTCCTTGATCTGTACAGATGATGATATGATGAGCAGTATTTGCAACATATTATTTTTCTGAATGACAAGAAATAATACTGAGCGGCCGTGTCTGTAGGAGTGTGTCTCTTCTGTCCACTGTCTAACCCTAGTTGGAACTTGGAGGCTCTTGTCCTTTTCTCTTGCCCGCAGTAGTCCAGTCTTATCTTGTGTGCGTGTGTGTTTGCGTGTGTGTGTGCACGTGGGTGTGCCCTGGATCGGGCTCCTCTATCCCCACAGCTGACGCTGTCCTGTCGCCTGCTCAGGTTCACAGCAAAGCTTTCCTTGCAGGCTCTCTGCCTCTGCCTCAGCCCCATCCTGCTGCAGTCAGAATGGTTGCTCCAAAATACAAGTTTGTTTCTCGTGTGCCTCAGTCCTTCAATGGCTCTCCTCAGCCTTCTGGATAATATTAAGGGGGAATCCAAGGCCTCTCACCCTACTCCTGATCTTGGCGCCCCTCTCCTTTTCCTCTCCCTTGGACTGTCCTGGCTAGCTCGGACTCCTCTCCTACCCACTATCGGATCGCCATCCTCCTGCCCTCGTAGCTTCTGTGTAGCCTGTCCTCCCCTTTCCTGGGTGGTGTCTCCTCTCCCGGTACCCAAGGATCCATCGCGTTCTAGGTCTAAGGGGTCCGCTGTGGGCCGGCCCTTCCCTAGACGGCCGCCAGGGGGCGTCAGGAGCGGCTCCTGGTGACAGCGGGAGGCCGAGAGAGGGGGGAGGAGGAGCGACCCGGCGAGCGCGGATCCCGCTTTCCGGATCGCAAACTCGGAGCCAGAGCTGTCCGCGCGCCCCAGACACTGGCCGCCCGCGCAGCCCGTCGCGGAATCGGGGCGCAGCGGGAGCCTGCAGGGGGGCGCGGGGCGGCTGGGGCGGCCGTCCATGCGGCGGCGCTCGGGCTGCCTGGCGCCGGGAACCACGCGGGGGCGAGGTGAGGCGGCAGCTCCGGGACGCCGACCGCCAGGTGAGCAGAGCCGCGCGCCCGCACCCCGGCCCGGCGCCCGCTGGCCGGCAGGGGACTGGCGTGGGCGCCGGGCGCAGTGGGTGTGTCCGGGGCCCGCGGGGCTGCGCCAGCTCGGGGCAGGGGAGCCAGCGCGCCGGGACCGTGCCGATGGCTGCGCCTGCTGCTCTCCTGCTCCCCGTTCCCGGGAGTCCGCTCAGACCCCGCGCCTCGCTCATCCCTGCACCCCCGACTCCGAGACTCTAGGGACCGACCACCTCGGCGGGTTGGGGCCTGGCGCTCCCTGGGTCGGGTCGGGCCGGGACCCGGGAGTGCACGCGCTGCCGGTGCGCCCCTGCCCAGCCTCGCTCCCTCCTGCCGGGAGCTGGTGGAGTCTCTCGGTCCGCGCTGGTGGAGCCCCAGCCTGGGGCCTCGGCCACGCTGTTTTCTAGAAAGCCTCGGATGCTGTCTATCTCAGCCAATCCACTGCAACCCAGCGCCTCTGGGAGCCAAAGTGCACGGGCTGTTTCCGCCAACTCGGGACGCTTCTTCAAGTGCCGCCCGAGGACCCGCGGCCCCTTGGCACACTTTTACAGAATTAGCTTTTGCACAACTAGTCCACCTGGCAGTTTTAGAGATATGGAAGTTAATTTTTCTTAATTTATCTTTGAAATAACATCAGCCCTGACGAGAATTCCAGGGCGTTCTTGGGCCCACTTAGCATCTGCAATTTATGGGTCTAGTGAGTTTTTAAGCAGTCCACGCCCAGCACCGTGTTCCCCAGCTTCTACTGCCGTCTATTGAAAGTGCTTGCTTGCGCCTGCCTATTCTGGTCTTCTTTGCGACCCCCACCACGTGGCGCGTGGCCCCTTTGCAGGCTGAAAGTGAATTGAAGTGTTGGACCTGAGTAGCTACAGTAATTATTGGTTGCCTATTGGAATTTGGAATAAGAGAAGCAGATATCCGAGAAAGGTCCAAGGAATAGACTTGTCCAATTCTCCTTTTGCAGCCGAAGGAACCCAGGCACAGAGGCTGAAGATGTTTTTTTAGAATCGTGCAGCTTTTACAACCTGCCTATCTTCTGCTACATTGATATACTTGGATTGGATAGTTGATGGAGTTACTGGCTTAATAGGGTCTCAATATATAAAGGAACAAACATTTTATGCATGCGATTTAAATACAGTCCTACAGTTCCTATAGATTTTTGTTGGCACCATCGTTGAATTCTTTTAGAAAACAAAATTCTAGCTCTTGAAATTCATGCAAGGAAACAGATGGGAGTTCTGGGACTTTCCTCTGCACCTCTCTCTGCAGGACTCCAGCAGGGAGTTCCCAGAGGTCCAGGCCTGGGAAGTGAGTTTGGGTGATCAGAACCTGAGCCACTACAGAATGAGCAATTGCATGGGCCTCCTGTGGGGAGGGCTGCCTCGTCCATGCCCCACCTGGGCAGGGCACCAGCTTGGTCTTTTCATTCTCTTGTGCCATGAAGAAATGTTCAAACTGGCTGTTAGGGCCAGGAAAACACAGCCCAGAGTTTGTAAGATCAGGGTTGGAGATTTCGACTTGGGAGTTTTTATTTTATTTTACTTTTTCTCCTACCAATGCTTGTTGTGATTGCCATCAGTTATCCCGAGATGGGCGGGTATTGCCCTGTCCCTCTCCATCCTCCACATTGCGCTCTCCGGGGTGCCACTTTTATCCCAGTTGCTGGAAGTCTCTACGTTCAAATGCCCCCAACATCCCTATCCAGTCCCCTACACATACTGCCCATTCATCACAAAGTCCCTTCCGCATTCTTTTGTGATATCTCAAGGAATTATTTTCCTGCTCCCTCACCTTAAATCATGTCCAAATTATAGTAATAATCTCCCCTCTTGACTACCAGCCATGAGCTGCTTTCTTCGTTTAAATCCATCTTCTTTCATGCTGACAGATTAATATTCCTAAATTCTGATTTCAACATTATTCTTCTCAAGAAATCACAATGGCTCCCCAGTACATACTTTTATTGAATTTTTCTCCAGCAGATATTTCAGAGCATCTGCTGGATGCCAGACACTGTCACTGTGCTGGGGTTTACTCTATAAACAAGACAACATTGCCGCCCTCAGGGAGTTGACAGGCTAGCTGATGATAAATGACCACCCAAAGGAGAAGGAGAAGCACAGAAATGACCACAAAACAGTCAGGGGTGTGTGTGTTGGGGGTGTGTGCAAAACAGCTAGGAGACTCAGAGGAGGGAGAGGTTGATTGTGCATGGGAGGACCTAGGTCAGTTATTGCTGGGTTTTGCAGCCCACGGAAGAGTTCGTGGAGCTGGGAAGGCTGGGTTGCATAGGCTCACCAGGCAGAGGGAAGAGCTGGAACCAAGAGATGGGAGAGTGCTGATATGCTGATATGGACACGTTGGGCCAAGGCCAGTCTTCATCTGTACATTCAAAATGGTTTTGCCTGACATGGTAGCACATGCCTGTAATCCCAGTACATGGGAGGCCAAGACTGGAGGATTGCAGGTTTGAGGCTCTCAACAACCTAGTGAGACCTTGTTTCAAAACAAAAAATAAAAAGGGCTGGGGTGTAACTTGGAGGTAGAATGCCCCTGGGTTCAACCCCCAGCACCACAAACACACACAAAAATTTCCTAATTTAACTCTATTGAAATGAGAGCAGCCCAACTCTTGCCTGCCTAAAACCCTCCACTCCAACCCCCAGTCTCTTTATCATGGTTTTATCTGCCCTCTATACTACCTCTACCACAGCTCAGAAAGTCATATTTCCCCTCTACTAATCGAAATGTTGCAAGACAGTGTCTCCCAGCACCCCCCCCCCCATCAGAATCAGGATTTGAATCTGGTGGAAAAAATACAGGTTCTCTGGTGGAAGTGAGGCCTGAGAGTTGGCATTTTGAAGGCTGCCTCGGGTGATTCTTCTGCAGGCTCAGGGTTGAGGACTGCTGCCGTAGACTGCCTTTGCAGGGAGCTTCTAGTGGCAGGTAGAGGGATAAGGTGCCTCTTTGTCGCAGGTGGTGTCTTCCTTTTTTTCTTTTGTGGTACTGGGATTGAACCCAGGGGCCCTCTCCCCCCGAGCTACACCCCCTAGCCCTTTTTATTTTTTATTCAAAACAGGGTTTTGCTAAGTTACTGTGCACAGGCTGCAAACCTGTGGCACTCTTGTCTCAGCCTCCCAAGTATTGGGATTACAGGTATGAGCCACCTATGTGCACAGGCGTGTGCCTTTTGTGTGTGTGTGGTATTGGGGATTGATCCCAGAGGCATTCTACCTCTGAGCCACATTCCAAGCCCTATTTTAATTTTTATTTTGAAACAGGGTCTCACTAAGTTGCAGAGGGCTTTGCTAAGTTGCTGAGGCTGGCTGTGAACCTGTGTACAATCCTCCCAAGTACTGTGATTACAGGCGTGCCCCACCATGCTCGGCTGTGTGCCTTCCTTCTCAACAGAGGCCTTGACCTTGACTCTAAGAGTGAGTGATGGAGGACCTTGCCCCAGGTCTGGAGGAGAGCTGTTGTTTTGAGTGTGCAGATGCAAAGGGCAGGTGCTCAGTGTTAGTTCTCATCCCGTTTCTTTTGTTTACTCTGTCACTAATCAATGCTTGGAGGATATTTGGTGCTCAATATGTGTTAAGGAGAAATTATATATAATCTTGAGTCCCCTCAGGTCCAGAGGGTTGTATCTGAAGGGCTGAGCATTATAACTCTATATTTAAGCCTAGCAAATGAAACCCCCTTCCAGCTGTGCTGTAATAATAAGTATGCATCCAATATCCCCTCCTCGCTCTACTCCTTGCCTCCAGTTTTTTCTTATATCCCCCAAGGAAGGAAGAACCCAAGAAACGGTCTTTTTCTGTTTATCTCCTTTTCTTTTTACCTATCTTTCAGCTGAGGGTGCAGAGCTGGAGTCTTCTCCCCTGCACCTTTCTGAATGGATGCCTAGGTACCATCCTGGAGCCCTGCTCCCCTGGGGCATGGTCCAGGGTCCACAGGGTGGTGAGACAGGCTGTGGCTCCATGTCTTGTCCCGGAAGGATGGCACCGGGCAGCCCACAAGTGGGTGGGCAACACATGGCCTGCCCCACCCTTTGGGCCGCCTGGCCAGCTGCCCAAGGCCTGGCCAGCAGGGAGGACCAAAGCAACGAGTGATTAATAGGCTCTTCATCTAATCTCCTGCCAGGGGAAATAAAGGGCCAGCTATGGGCCGGGGAGCTCGTTTTGACCTGCTCCAGGTGGGCTTGGAATGCACCCAGCTCAGGATGGGGATTAAGGCTTGAAAGACAAGAGGAAATGAGCTGTTAACCCTTTAGGCCATGGCCCTCGGAGTCCCAGCAGGGAAATGGCAGGGGAATCGTGTGTACACATCTAATGAGAGGGAAGCACGGCCTCTGATAGATGACAGGGACGTGGCCGTGTGACTACCATAGAGGGTGGTCCAGAGCCAAATCGTTGACCATTTCTCTTAGAGGCATGGTCAGGAGAGAGAAGATTAATTTCCTATGACAATGGGTAAAGGGACTGCCGGGAGGTCACCCTCTCGATTCCTTCTTGGAAACCTTCATTTGTATCAACAAGTTACAAATTTGTAGGGCCAAAGTACTTTTGTCCCTGAATCATAGCTCCTCCCACTGCTTGTCATTTGAGGGAAGATAAAGGAAGGAGTCTGGCTCTGGTGGGATTCTCTTTCTGCAGTGGAGTCCGCCTCCTGACCCAGGTCAGGCAGCAGCTTGGCGGTTGGTTCATGGGTGCACCTCCTGCAGGGCCAGCTCCCTGAGTTTAAGCCTAGTTTCCAGCAAGTGGGCCCCGGACAAGCTCCTTAACCAGTGTACTATAATTTCCCATCTGTTAAATGAGGGTAATAATAATGTACACCCTGAGAGAGGTTCACGAGAATGTAAAATGCTTAAAACAGTCTCAGGCATGCTCAAGTGCCATGTGAGTGTTGGCTAGCTTTTTCTTGCCTATCTGGTTGAATCCTGAGACCATCTCTTTGGGCAGGATGTATGCAGCTCCTCCTCCAGGACTCTAAGGCTTACTGTGGGTGGGTCCAGGACTTTGTGATTGATGGCTCTTGCTTGACCCCTGACCCTACATGCCTTGAATTCTGGCCCCTCACTCTGCCACTGGCTTGCTGGCCTCCTGCTGCCCTTTTGATTACACCGCCTACCCCTTGAGGGCCCCCCCCCATCTAGAGGGGCTAGCCACTGGTGCACTGGACAGTGACACCAGCCTGGACCTTCTGTGGCACAGGCTGATTCTGTATCAGCTCTCTGCTCATTGCCAGCTTTGCTGGGACCCAGTTGCCCCAAACGAAGTGGCTGAGGGCAATGACTGCAAAATTAGGAGCTCTGCAGAACCTGGCCTGGAGCAGACCACAGCTCAGCCCCTTTTCTGGTTTCTCTGAACTCACCTTGCTCCATTCTGGATTGGGTCTGATAAGAGTTACAGTTACCTCATGGTCAAGAGGAGGGTCAAACCTGACAGTGGACAGGAGGCCCCTCTGAGGCCAGGCACAGAGCTTACTTGTTGGTTATAGGTGGCCCCGGGGGAGAGCTGTGGCTTCAGGTTTGGAAGTCTCATTACAAGGTGTGTATCGACAGTACTATTTTCAGCTCCACTTGGTAGCTAGACCAGACCAATACCTGGCCTGCTTTCCTTAGGGATGATTCGGTTGAAGCCCTGGATTTTATTCTGCTTCAAGTTCCAAGGTTCTTCTGATCAGAGCTCTATGTCTGATACTGGGATTTACTGTGTGAGTTCATGTAACCTTTTCTTTTTTTTTTTTTTTCTTGCAGTACTGGAGATTGAACTCAGGGACATTCTACCTCCAAGCTATACCCCCAGCCCTATTTTTTATTCTTTATTTTGAAACCGAGTCTCACTAAGTTGCAGAGTGCCTCACTAGGTAGCTGAGGCTGGCCACGAACCCGGATCCTCCGGTCTCAGCCTCCCGAATGCTGGGATTACAAGCGTGCGCCACCACGCCCAGCTTCATGTAACCTTTTCTACAATTCCAGTGAGCTGGACGTTATTTCTATTCAGTAGCCCAGAAAGTGTAGGCTCAAGAGGTCAAGGTACTTACATAGGCTCACACTGCAAGCAGATGTGAAAGTGATGTTTGGGACTCCAAAACAGGTTCTCTGGCAGAGCTAACAAGTCAGTTAAGGAGTGCTTCCTTCCATGTATAAATAATACACCAACTGCCTAGATTGTTCTGTTTTCTCCCTGATATTTGCTTATAGTTTAACATAACATGTGCATATTTACCTCGTAACCTAATATGGTTTTGTGTCAACTTTCCCACCTGTGACCTGGACAGGGCACCTGTTATTTTAGCAGAAGCAAAATTTCCATCATTTACTCCCTCACGGTATCCTTAGCCGTACCCCATTGTCTCTTAAGGATCCAAGTTATTTCTCGCTTTTCCCTAATCTGGAAACTAGCGCCACTGACAGGAATGTTCATTTTGCTGCTGTGTATGTATTTCTGACCTCAGGTTCCGTTTTGGAAATGCAGGCCCTGTGATCACCAGGTGGGAACAGGAGCTGTTCTCATAATGCCCTTGCTGCTCAGGGGCGCCACAGAGAACACGCACCTGGAGGCCCGGTGAGAGGACCTGAAACAGAGCGGGGGCTTGTTCACTGCCAACCTTTCCCTTTCCTTATTAGTTACTGTTCATTCCACAGGCTCAGGTCAGAGGAACTCAGCGCCTCCCTCTGAGCCAGGATTGTAAGAGGCACTGTGAGAATGTGAGCTTTCTTTCTGAGTTCTGTGGAAGGAAATGATGTCAGTGTTCACAGAGGTCCCTTGAAGTGGAAGGTCTTGGCGACTTCTGAGGTTTCACCGATGCGCATTAGAGTTCTGCCAGGGCCTCGCTGTGTGTTCCTTCACTCCGGCATCCAGTACTCTACCACGCACCAGGCAGGACTGCCGTGTGTTGTAAAATGCCTGCTTTCCAGGACTGGGGGCTGCTTGAGTGGTTTGGGACAGCTCAAGCTCTTGGAGTGTCATTTTTTCTCATTCGTGGAATGGTCCATAAATCTCTGCACATGCTGTAGGAAGTAGAGGTGCTGGTGTGTGTGCAGTGTCAGCTCATTCCTATGATGATACTGTGTTAGTCAGCTCTCCACCACTGTAAAAAAAATACCTGAGGGAATCAACTTATAAGGAAGAAAGGTTTCTTTTGGCTGACAGAGGTTTCAGTCCATTGTCACTTGGTCCTATGGCTATGGGCCTGTGGCACTACAGTATGTTGTGGCAGGAACATGTGTACCTGTTCATCTCATGATGACTGAGAAATAGAGAGAGAGAGAGAGAGAGAGAGAGAGAGAGAGAGAGAGAGAGAGAGAGAAGGGGATCAGGGTCCCAATGTCCCCTTCAAGGACATACCCCTAACTAGACTCCATTTCTATTTATTTATTTATTTATTGGATATTGAACCATTTATTTATTTATTTAATTTATTTATTTTTGGTATTGGATATTGAACCCAGGGGGATTCTTTGTCAGAGCTATATTCCCCTCCCCCCAGCCCTTTTTAATTTTCAAAATAGGGTCTCAGCTAAGTTGCTGAGGCTGGCCTGCAACCTGTGATCCTCCTGTCTCAGCCTGGGATTACAGGTGTATACCACCGCACCTGGTGAGGCCCCACCTCTTAAAGGTCCCATCACCTCCTGGTAGAGCCACAGGCTGGGAACCAAACTTGTAACACTTAGACCTTTGGGGGACAGTTATCCAAATCACAGCAGACATGAGCGGCGTGCCATTGCTCCTTTATGGGCACTGGAACTTCTGTCCATCTTATACATAAAGAAGATGGCGTCCTTGCTGTGGAAGGGGTGGTACTTACAACCCTAGGAGGGAGCAGGTGAGAAGAAAGTCTACTTGATAGAAATTATGCAGTGGAGCCTGGGGGACCCAGGGGAAAGGCATCAGACTCAGATTGGTGGGAATTCGGAGAGACTCCAAGGGCCACATCCTGACAGGAGGGAGCAGCGTGGGAGAGGGGCGGGGAGGGAGGAAGGAGAAGCTGGTGGTGTTTATGGGAGGGCTCTGCTCTTGCAGACCTCACAGACTTCAGATCTCTCATAATTCAGACTTCCCCCACCCCATAGAGTAAGTGTACAGTGTGCATGTGCTTGACACTTCTCCGAATGCGTCCTTCTGTTTTACTGTCGCCTCTGGCCTTGTCCGCACTGTCTAACACTGCATGGTGGGCTCACTAGAAATGGCCACTCAGTGTATCGTGATGCTGCTTGGGCTCCCTCAGTGGCCAGGCTGGCGGTGGCTTCTCTTGTCATCATCGCAGTGTGTTTTTGGTCTGGCACCAGCACCACCTTTTGATGGACTGTCTTGATGCTTGGCACATTTTTCTACAAAGGGCCAAAGGGTTAACATTTGGGTTTTGCAGGCCATGTAGTCCTTGTTGTACTGAATCAGCACGTCCTTTCAAGCACGAAGGAAGCCGCAGACTATCCATAAATGAGCAGGTGTTTATGTGTTCCAGTAACACTTCGTTTAGGGACACTACAGTTTAATTTCATCATCATAGCATCATTTTCACATGCCATAAAATATTCTTGAGCTCTGTTCAGCCATCTGAAAATAGGACAAAACCCAGAAATGGGTCAGGTCTGCCCCGTGGTAGTCGATTGACACCTGGTTTCAGTGCTTATAATACTTGAAAATTGTTTTAAATTATAGGAAGCATGAATGTTAAAATATTACAACAGTCAACAAAAATCACTCACTGAAGTACCAGCATTTGCAAGAGAATAGCTCAATTCTCAAGGTCTAGTGAAGGACTGTGGGTATTTCTCAGCCTGGGTGGTACTAACATAGGCAGTTATTTTAACCCACTTTGTAATTCTTTAAGCCATTATTCTAATGAATTAAAAATTTTAATCATATTATTTTAAAGTTTTGGCATCTAATGACTTTATTTTTTTTAAATTTTTATTGGTACATTATAATCATACATCTTTGTTAGGTACAAGCTGGTAAAGGCATACATGCACACATTTCTCATTTAACCCTTCCCCAGTTCCCACCCCACTCCCTTGCCCTCCCTCCTTCTCAAGTTCAGTTTAGTAATTGACTTTGATATGTTTGTGAAAGTACATCATGTGCATTAGGGTGTTTCCCTCCCCAATGACTTTATTAATACAGCCAGTCTTTATATCTGTGAGTTCTGAGGATTCAACCCACTGCAGATTGGAAGTATTTGATAAAAATTACATCTGTACTGAACATTTACGGTACTTTTTTTTCTCATCATCCTCTAAACAATATAGTATAACAGCCACTTACATTGCATTTTCATTGTTTAGGTATTTTAAATAATCTAGAGATGATTTAAAGTGTGCAGGAAGATAGATGATAGATAGATAGATAGATAGATAGATAGATAGATAGATAGATAGGTTATATACAAATACTGTAGCATTTTAACAGCGTCCCTGGATTTGGGTGTCCATGGAGGTCCTAGAACCAATCCTCCTGAGGATGCCTAGAGACATTCTAGTTCTTGATTCAGTGGTATTGCCTACACTGGTTTATTATCCTGTGCCGTCCTGGAGTCTAGCAACTCTTCCTGCCTGCCTGCCTGCCTGCCTTTGATGGCCCATGGTAAGGAGTCTGGAACTTGATTCCTCTGGAATCTTCATTATACGAGCCAGGGGAGGGCATGGGGCAGCTCCAAGGCTTGTTTCTGGTGCATGGTGAATGTAGGATAAACTTTGTACCCTTTCTTCCCTTTCCTTTCCTCCAGGCTCAAAAGTTCGGTGTATTTGGTCAGCTCCAAAA
The DNA here is from genome assembly GCA_004027655.1 of Graphiurus murinus. Taxonomy (NCBI): domain Eukaryota; kingdom Metazoa; phylum Chordata; class Mammalia; order Rodentia; family Gliridae; genus Graphiurus; species Graphiurus murinus. The sequence continues at coordinate 284,703 of PVLC010000117.1, read as the reverse complement.
CATGCAGAGCCTCTTTGAAATTGCTACTTTGGTTCTTTCCACAAGCAATAAAGTTGCTAACCTTTTTAAATGGAAACAAAAACAAAGACTGTTAGAAAGCAGAGTTTCCCCTCCTGGGTCACCAGCTTTCCCTTACTGGAGAATAAGCAGCACTGTACTGAGCCTGGCGCCAGGGCCAGAGGAGAGGCCCCGGGGCCGAGGCAGGCGGCTCCAGCCAGGAGGAGGGCGCCTGGCCTGCTGCTTACATCCCTGGCGGCCCCCACGTCCCACAGCTCCTGGGTGTATCTTGGTTTCAGGGATTCCAATGGAAGGAAAGCCAGGATCCTCTCCAGATGGAAGACCACTGGCCCTGAAGGTGACTGTGCTGCTGTGGCTCTTGGCTTGCCGACGTGCTCTTGCTGTATGTGTTGGATGGAGAGCCATCTTGAGCAGACGTGTGTTTGTGTTGTTTAGGGGTGATGGAGTGTGGCCACATGTGCGCTCCATCCTGGGGTCTGGCAGGATGTGAAGGGAGGCAGCTGCTGTCCTTTGGCCGGTGAGATTGTTCATTATTATGTTGCAGGGGGAGTGGGGCGGGAGGGGGGCTGGCATTCCTCCTGTGGGCTGGGAGCTCTTTGGTTTATAGACAAATGGTCTTGGAAGCAAGTGCAAGAGAGTTGAGTCCTGACTTTGCCACTGACTTGTCATGTGACCTCCTGCAATCCATTGCTCAGCTCTGGGTCACTGATTCCTTGTTGCTAAATGAACGGTGATAGACTAGATCATTTTTGAGAGCCCATTTCTCAGTTGAGCTTTGGCCTCTACTCTCAAACAGCAGCAATAAGATGTCCCTTCCCACCAGGTGTGGTGGTGCACACATGTAATCCCAGTACTTGAGAAGCTGAAATAGGAGGATCACAGGTTGGCAGCTAGACTCACCAACTTAGGAGACCCTCAGCAACTTGGTGAGACCCTGTTTCAAAATAAGGCATAAAAAGGGCTGCAGGTATAGCTCAGAGATAGAATGTTCCTGGGTTCAATTCCCAGTACCAAAAAAAAAAAAAAAAAAAAAAAGGTTTGACCCTTCTCTCCCGTCTAGGGTGGTCAGAGAAGTTCTCCTGGCCAATTAGGTCTCTTTCCAGACACAGCAGTGTTGTGGCCACGCACCTTACTTAGATTCCCCTGTTGCACCAGTGGAGGCCAGGCAAGGTACAGCAATGTGGCACTCTACCCCCCTAGCCCAGCCAGGGAAGCATCAGTGGAGATCTGGTGGGGAACTGAACCTCCATGTCTGCCCAGAGGTGGCTCCCCTTTCCTTTTCTGGTGTCAGTGGAGACCAAATAGGGGAATGTCACTTCTGTCCCCACAATGAGGAAGACACCCCCCCTAAGCTGGAGCAGTGCAGGGGACCAAATGGAAATCAACTAAGATCTAGAGCTCACAACACAATACCTAAAACAACCAGGTTTCAGTAGAAGACCAGACGTCATAGGAGAACCAGGAAGATCTCCTGTTGGGTGAAACAAAGACCATCGAGGCCAACACTGAACTGAGAGATGTGAGAGTCATCTGACAAAGCTTTAAGGCTGCCGTCATAAATGTGCTTCAGCAAGCAATTATGAATATACGTGATACAAATGAGGGGGGTCTCAGCAAAGAAATAGATGAAAATAGTCTCAACAAATTGAAGTTTTATTTACTTATATATATTTTTTGTGTGTGGTACTGGAGGTTGAACCCAGGACCTTGCATATGCTAGGCAAGTACTCTACCACTCACCTATATCTGGGAATTGTTTTTAAAAATTAAATAAAAACTTATTGTAAAGCCAGGCATAGTGGTGCATATACCTGCAGTCCCAATATTTGGGAAGCTGAAGCAGGAGGATCACAAGTTCAAAGCCAGCCTTGGTAAAGTGGTGTTCTTTTGAGAAATATCTGTTGATCTCTCTCTCTCTCTCTTTTCTCTAATTTTCTTTTCTTTCTTTTTCTTTTTGCTATTGGGTGTTTGAGTTCCATTAATCTCTTATTGGATATGTAGTCTACAATTATTTTCCCCCAGTATGTAAGTTGACCCTGACATTTGTCTCCTTTGTTGTGCAGAGGCTCTTAGTTTGATAAAACCCCCTTTGTCTACATTTGCTTTTGTTGCTTGTGCTTTGGAATCAAATCTGAAAATAGCCTTGCCCAAACCATGTTGTGTAGCTCTCCTGTGTTTTCTTCTAGTAGTTTTACAGTTTCTGGTCTTATGTTTAAGTACTTGATCTCAAATGGAATTTTTAGAAGTGAAAAACACAATAACTGAAGTAAAATCTTATTGGATAGGGCTACACAGCAGAAATAAGATGACAGGAAGGAATCAGTGAATTTGAAGATATAACCATAGAAATTAAACCTGAACCACCAGAAGAAAATAGAGCAGAGGAGGGGTGGGCACAGAGCTTCAGGGGCCTGCAGGACTATAATCAAAGATCTTACTTACATCTGTGTCCCTGAGGTCCCAGGAGAGAAGAAAGAAGGCAGGACTGAAAACTGTTCTGGTTGGAATCTTGGCTGAGAACCTCTCAAATTTACCATAAGACACAAACCTACAGAGTCAAGAAGTTGAGTGATCTCTAAACAGGATACTCTCCCAAACATACACCAAGATACATCATAGTCAAATTTTTGAAAACAGATTTGAAAGACAAGTATACAGTAGAAGGAATCCTTCCTAGCTTCCAGACGTACACAGAAGAATGGTGAGGTGTTTGTGGAGGGACAGACACATCAAACAGTGCAGCAGGAGGCTCACCCTGAAAATGCACCCAACTGATATGCGTGTGTGGTACTAGGGATTGAACCCAGGGTCTTGTAATGCTAGGCACTCACTCTACCACTGAGACACACTCCAGCCCTTTTTATTTTGAAACGGGGTCTCCCTAAGTTATCCAGGCTGGCCTCAAACTTGTGGTCCTCCTGCCCAAGCCTCCCTAGTAGCTGGCTTTAAAGGCATCCACCACCTTGCCCAACTCACCAACCTGAGTTTTTGAGAAAGTTGTGCAGTGAAATCAGAGAAACACTGGCTGCAATTAACTGGGTGGCTGTTGGGAGGAGGCATGGTGAAGGCATGGTTATCTGAAAGAGAATGCCAGGAAGACTTGAGAGTTGGCAAGAGGCGGAGCTAAGATGGGGGGAGGGGTCACAGAGGCCCAAGGAGGTGCTGAGCCTTATTTGTTGGCGGAATGGTGATGCCCACTGGAGGGACAGGGCTGGGTGTGGAGCAGGTGGCGGCCCTCTCCTTCCTTTTGGGTGGGCATCCACAGGAGGAGATGGGAATGCAGACTGATGGGACACTGGGTCTTGAGATGTTGGGCTTTCCAGACCCCACACGAGGTAATGATCACAGAGGTCAGGGGTGGGACTTGTGACCAGCTGCAGTTTGTAGAGAGGCCCGTGTGTGCTATTGTTGACATTTTTCTAGGCCCAGCTTGGGTCAGGAGGACACCCAAGGAAGCAGACAGATTGGGAGGGTCAGGAGGACACCCAAGGAAGCAGACAGATTGGGAATGAAAAGAAGAGATTTGTATGGCCTCACAGCCGTGACGACGGAGTTCAAGAAAAAGGATATGGGAGCAGATGTATTCTTTCTAAGCCCATTTGCCTTTGTGGTCTTATTTGACTCCTAGGTGACCTCTGATCTCCAGTGATTTGCTTTTCTTGGTTTCCTTGAAAATATTTCCTGGTTTTTGTGATGGCTGTCTGTTTTGTATTATCCTAATCTTTTAATCACTGCACCTGATTTCAGCTTGACCTAATACTGGCTCATCGGCTCATCACAGAATTGTGTCAAGGTCGTAAGAGCAATTTGCTAGGTTTCTGCTTCCTTTTGTAAGGATATGCAGAGCCTTTCCCCACACACCGCATAGCTGTGATTGCTACAAATCATTGTTAGATTTCTATCACTTAAGAAAATAACAACATAACTCAGATGTGGAGGCCCCAGTCTCGGGAGCAGAGCACGAACAGGCGGAAGCACCCAGGGCAGAGAGTGTGGCCGACTGATTTATGGCGGCCCATGCGCGCTGAGCCAGGATGTGTGCTGGACCAGCAGATGCGTGGGGGCACTGAGGAAATATCCTGGACTCAAGGCCAGAGCTGTCTAGGGATAAAGGGAGCAGAGCACAACCCACACACATCTCCCTTGGCAGGGCCCAGGCTGCAGCCTGCTTGTTCAGCACCAGGTAGACATAAACAAGCAACTGTTCCAGAAATACACATGGATGCCACACTTATGCTGGGAGAACTGAGGGACGGTTAAGCATAGGGCTAAAGCCAGGCACCTGTAATCTCAGTACTTGGGAGACTGAGTCAGGAGGACCACAGGTTCAAGGCCAGCCTCAGCAATCTCATGAGGCCCTTCACAACTTAGTGAGATCTTGTTTCAAAATAAAATATAAGTTGGGTGTGGTGGCGCAAGCCTGTAATCCCAATACTTGGGAGGTGGAGACAGGAGAATCACAGGTTTGAGGCCAGTCACAGCAATTTAGCAAGATCCTGTTTCAAAATAAAAAATAGAAAGGCTGGGTGTGTAACTTGAAAGTAGAATGCCCCTGGGTTCAATCAACCAGTCAATCAGTCAATCAATCAATCAGTGTAGTGCTAAGACAGATAAGCCATAACTCCAAAAATCAAGTGAGTTTGGCTTCAAATATATTTATTTCATGTGAGATTTTGGGTTGATACATTCTTTCTTTCTTTCTTTATTGTGGTACTGAGGATTGAACCCAGGGGCATTCTACCTCTGAGCTACACCCCCAGCCCTACATTTTATTTTTTATTTTGAAACAGGGTCTCACTAAGTTGCAGAGGGCCTCACTAAGTAGTTGAGGCTGGCCATGAACCCCGATCCTCCTGTCTCAGCCTCCCAAGTACTGGGATTACAAGCGTGCGCCACCACACCCGGCTGATATATTCTTTTTAAAAACTATCCATTTGTATGAAGGACCTTAAATAATTGTCCCTTTTGGATTAGGGATCCTACTTTTAGGATCTATCTTAAGGAACTATGCGGAGAAAGAGATAAAGAATTTTATACAAATATGCTTGCTGTGATTTAAATATGGTTTGTTCCCCTGAACTAACGCAGGAGTTAAATCCCCAAAGTCTTATGTTAATGGTACTCAGAGAGTGGAAACTTAATCAACAATGATGTTTAGAGGTGCGGCCTTTCAGAAGTGATTAGACTAGATTATGTCCTTAGGATAGAGCCCCCATGATTGAGTCTTGGTAGCTTTATAAGGAGAGGGAAAGAGACCACACAGAGAAAGATACACATAAGCTCTGGCCGTGGTGTGAAGGGGTTAAGAGGGTCCTCACCAGAGCCTATGCCATGCTGTTTAGACTTCTAGCCTCCGCAACTGTGAGGTAAACATAAACATTATGACTTTGTAAGTGTCCCATAGCAGTCATTTTGCTATAGTAATGAAAGGCTGACTAATACAATGCTCATCACATATCTCAATGGTAAGGGAACATTATTAGATATATCTGGCATCCACAGGGTGAACTATAATGTAATGATTAAAAATGACTTAATTTTGCTAATAAGATGCTTAGGATTTAAAGTGAAAAATAGAATATAAAACTGTACATGTTATTGTTTTATAGAAATATTACATATATTGGGAGGCTGAGACCGGAGGATCCGGGTTCGCGGCCAGCCTCAGCTACCTAGTGAGGCACTC
>PVLC010000117.1:173720-278899 GCA_004027655.1 Graphiurus murinus | reverse complement strand
AATATTACATATAAAATATACAGATAATATGTAAGCATTATGCATAGAAAAAATAAACAGAAGAACACCAAAAATTTTAATAATGGTTAACTTGGATTATGGGACAGTGAAAAACTATTGACTTTTTTCTGTAGATTTTAGACTTTCCTCAATAAACATGCTTTTTCTCTCCTTCCTTCCTTCTTCGATGGTTCTGAGGATTGAACACAGGGAACATGCATACTTTTTTTTTTTTTTTTTTGGCAGTACTGGGGATTGAACTCAGGGGCATTCTACCTTCGAGCTACATCCCCAGCCCTATTTTTTACTCTTTATTTCGAAACCGGGTTTCACTAAGTTGCGGAGTGCCTCACTAGGTAGCTGAGCCTGGCCTCGAACCCGGATCCTCCGGTCTCAGCCTCCCGAATGCTGGGATTACAAGCGTGCGCCACCACGCCCGGCACATGCATACTTTTATAGACTTTTTTTTTTCTGAAAGAAAGCCACATTAGCTATGTTTGACTGAGCCCTGATATCTTGCTTGAATCTATTTTGCAGGCAAATGTGGTACTTGTTCTCTATGAGTGTATTCTTTTAGTGGTAGTGGAACCAGCACATCTTCCTTCCCTGACACATGTGTGTGTATGCACGTGCCTGCACAGGTGTACCTAAGAGCTCATCGGAGTGGCAGGGGCCATTTGTAGGTAGCCCTGGATTGTAAGAAAGGGAAGGTAGACTAAGACCTTGTATCAGAAGTAAGGGAAGGTAGTCTAGCCAGGCGTGGTGGCACATGAAGTCCCAGTATTTAGAAGGCTGAGTCAGGAGGATCACAGCTTTGAGGTCAGCCTCAGCAACTTAGCAAGGCTCTCAGCAACTTAGCTAGACCCTGTTTCAAAATAAAAAAATAAGAAAGGCTGGGGTGTAGATAGAGGGTAGAACACCCCTGAATTCAATTCCTAGTACCGCCCCGCCCCCCACACACAAAGTAGTTGAAGGTGCCCTGAGCTGTTGGTACCTTTTTGGCTACCTGCCTTTGGCCAAGGTGACTGGAGAACACTCTGGTTTCTGGGATGAGATAGGTCATCATTTGGGGAAGGCCTGGGCAGCACATCAGAAAAACTGCGGTTCTCACGCAGCACTCAGCTGAAGCAGTCTGATCTTTTCCCTTTGATAACTACAACCAAGGGATTATAAACTGCTCTTAGAAGAGGACGCCGGGCAGAGGTTGGACCCGAGTGGGGAGGAAGGCTGGCGTCTACCTCCAGGGGTCTTCATTCCTAGGCAGAGTGGCCTGTGTCCCTTTGGGGCTGTTTATTTGGATGTTGAGGGCTTTAGGACTGCGGTGGAGAATATCATCAATACTTCAGGAACAGTTAGCTGTTTTTACAGAAAAGTTGCTGCTCAGATCCTGAGCCAGGCAATAGCATCTTAGAAATAGAAACAGTGCAATCCCACTTTGAAGACCGTCCCAGTGAGGTTGACTGAGAGGCCTTTCTGTCATTCCCCAAACATCTGTGCCCAGGCTCTGTGCTAGGCACCAGGAATATAAAAGGCAAGTCTTTGAGGGAGCAGTCCTGTGTCCTGAGGGAGGAAAGAAAAGCACAAATGCTAATGATACCCTGTGACAAAATTGCTAGGTTGGAGCTCTGCATATGAGACAGAAGGAAAGAAATCTAACTAGGCTTATCAATGGTGCAAGTCAGATGACTAAGTAGTATTCGGGGAAGAGAAAGTGCTCTCGCTCCAGCCGCTCCCTTGACCTGCAGTATCATGTCAGCTGCAATTGAAAAAGCAACTTTGTACAGCAGCAGGAACAACTGGCTCATTTATTTTAAATGTCTTGCTTGCCTGATATTTCTGCCCTTGAATATTTTCCTTAGTTACCTGGGAAACATTTTTTTTTTTAAAGGATCAAAACCAAATATAAACCACACCAAAGTTAATGACCATGAAAGTGATGCATTGAAATCCTTAACTAATCTGTGCTGATTACCTAATTTCTCTAGGTGAGGAAGGAGAAGGAAGGTATTTTCCTTAATGAGCAACAAAGCCCATGGTGATGTTTGCTTGAAAGTAGCCAAGGAGTTTTAATAGATCTCAACATTTTTTCCTAACTTTGATGCTGAGTGTTTTCTCGTTGCTCAGGCAAGCCGGCCAGTCTGCAGTTGGGGGGTTCCACGGGGAAGAAATGAGTGCTGTGGCTGAGTTTGTGTTTTTGTCAGCTTTCTCATCGTGGTGACCAAAATCTCTGACAAGTACAACTCAGAGGAAGAAAGGTTTATTTTAGGGCTCATGGTTTCAGAGGTCAGTCCCTGATCCACCGGCTCATGGCAGGAACAGCTCGGCAGCAGGGCTTAGTGGAGGTGGAAAAGCTGCTTTCAGCTCTTGGTGGTGGGAGAGAAAGAGGGGAGAGGAGAGATCTCCCTGGCCACAACCAGAGACAGATACAGTCCCCACGTCCATGCCCCTAGAGGTCCACCCTCCAACCTTGTGTCACCTTTGAACCTGGCTGTAGTGCTCACCCAGAAGTTTTTGGGAACATTTAATTAATTAATTAATTAATTAATTAATTAATTTTGGTATTGGGAATTTAGCCCAGAGCCCCAGACCTATTTTATTTTGAAACAGGGTCTTCCTAAGTTGCTGAAGCAGTCCTTGAATCTGTGATCCTCCTGTCTCCACCTCTCAAATACTGGGATTACAGGCCCACGCCACCACACCCAGCTGGGATGACATTTTAAATTTAAACCATGACAGTTTGAGTATGATGGGGGAAAAGGGATGGGCCCTGTGAGGGGCAGGAGAAAAGTCTGAGCCAACTATGTGTTATGGGAAGGATCCTCTGCCCAGCAGGAAGAGGCTGGAAATATGACCAGGTCAAGGGCGCCAAGGTCAGCATCCCTGAATACCCCACGGCTCAGGGCACGGTTTCCTGAAAGGGAGTTGGAGCCTCCATGGCGGTAACAGGCCTCTGTGTGGGTTGGTTCTTCATTCAGTTCCCAGGATAATATGTAGACATTTACTGACCACCAACAATAGCAGCTAGGGAGAAATCAGCCAGGGTCCCTGCTCTCTGAGGAGTAGAAATCTATCAGAAACACATGCCTTCCTGCTTCATTTACTCATTCATTTCTTCATTCATCCATCCATTCACTCACCTTTTATTGCATGTCTACCTGGTACCAGCAATGTGTCTGGAGATGTGGCATTTGTAATGATGACAAAAACAATCCCTTGCCTCTAGGAACTTCTCATCCACTAAGGAGCAAGTGTAGACATATAATGTCTGGTATCTATTAAAAGAGAAGACAGTCCTTTCTATTTTAAGCTTCTCCATAGGTTCCAGAAGTGGGTGATAGATAACCCCTCCCATTTTTGTTTATGCCTAAAGAGGGAAAATTTCTAGGGTGGGCTGGCACTGAGTAATTTTTTTTTTTTTTTCTGAAGTCGGGCAGTTAGTCAAATAAATTTGGGAACCTCTAGACCCTCTAGACCTTGTCTTGTGCTTCTTGTTGTCTGCTGGCACCACACACACACACACACACACACACACACACACACACACACACATTGGTACAGGGAATTGAACCCAAGGGCATTCTACTTCCAGTCTATACTCTGGGGCATTTTTATTTTAAATTTTGAAACTGAGTCTCCCTAAGTTGCTGAGGGTTTTGCTAAGTTTCTGAGGCTTCCTTGAACCTGCAATCCTCCTGTCTCAACCTCCCAAGCACTAGGATTACAGGCATATGCCACTGTACCATGCTCTGTCCACTGTATTCTTAATGATGACTGTTTAAACATGGTCTCTCCTCTGGTCTTCCCACATGCTCTGGATAATCTTTTCATTTTAAGCAGGAGTTACCTTGAAGGAACAAGACGCATTTTCTGCCTTTCGCCTTTTAGCCATGATTCCTGGCAGCTTCCTTGGGTCCCTAGCTGAAGTGGTTCTCCAGGCCACTGTTTCTCAATTAGGGGTGTGGGGACACCGCGTCCTCATCTGGACCTGCTGCAGCCTGTGCACGGTAGGACAGTCTTCTCCCAGAGTCCTCTCCCTTGGCTTGCGCTTGCCAGCTGTTGGCACAGGGGCACTGTGGGGTCCTCTGACCTCGGCTCTGTGTCTTCTTTCTGCAGGGCAGGGTGGTTCATTTCCAAACACACAAGTCCTTGTTTTTTTGTTTTTTTCTCTAAGATTCCAGAAGTCTTCCTGTCCACTGGATCATCTTTTCCCACATGGGCTCCTCCAGCCAGTGCGCCCCCTCCACCACTGTGTGGCTGGTTTGCTGAGGGTTCTATATCACGCCCTATGTCCTTGTTCAGGTGTGTAGTGACAGCTGACTCCTGACTCCTCTTCCACTTTCCTAATAACTGGAGACAGAGGTGGCTGGGGCATACCCTAGGTTGGGAGCTGACATCCTGGTAGGAACAGCTAGAATGTCAGACAGGGCCTGGAAATGCCACTGCAAATGGTGGGCCGAGTCCCCTGAGAAATTTATGTAAATGGTGGCAGGGTTGGGGTACGTTGGAGATGTTGGTGGAGACCAGATGAGGCAGCATCTGGACCCAGCACGGCAGCGCCTGCTCTGTGGGGACCCTGGGGGCCATGTTCACCGAGAAGCAGGCGGCTCTGAGAACTGTCCTTGCCCTGGTGACTGGGTGCTGGTTTGGGGCACTAGAACCACCTCCTTCTAAAATCTCTGGCCCTCGTGCTTTGCTGGTGAGTCACTTCCTCTCCCCAGGGACTAGTGCTTTTGTTTGTCTGGGTGGTTGCTTTACCCTGTGGGAGTTCCAGGCATGTGTGTGGGAGGGATGGAGGGAGGGAGGGAAGGAGAGAGGGAGGGAGGCAGGGGTGGAACCAGGGCCTGGCATTGGGTCTTTCTGACCAAGACTCCAGAGGCTGAGAAGATATTTTGCTTCAAAAGGGTGAGCTAAAACCAGATGGGATCGGCTGAGTGTGGTGGTGCACACTTGTAATCCCGGTACTTGGGAGGCTGAGACAGGAGGATCACAGGTTTGAGGCCAGCCTCAGCAACTTAGTGAGACCTTCAGCAACTTAGTGAGACCCTGTTTCAAAATAAAAAATAAAAAGAGCTGTAGTGTGTATCTCAAAGGTGGAATGCCTCTGGGTTCAATCTTTAGTACAAAAAGAACCAGGCGGGGTCTTCCAGGAGTTCTGGTGGCTTTGAGGAGAAGGGCAGGAGAGGTCCTCAGAGTGGGCCTGTGAGTGGGGCAGCTGAATAGGGCCATAGTTTAAGGCACAGTGACATCTTCTGAGGTCAGGGAAACCATTTTCTGCCCTGGCTTAGGTCCAAGTGGCCCTCTTCCTGTCCCCTCTTTCCTGAGCCTTGGGGCCTCCTGAGGTGTGGTAACTGGACAAATTGGGCAACGTGCTCAGCCTTCCTGTGGTGTCTTAGTGGAATGGAGGGAAGATGGGGGTGCCCCAGGGAGCATGTGCTCTAACAGAAACTGGATAGTTAGGGGTTTTGTTCAGGTCCAGGTTACCAGTTGACAGGAGCAAACCTCAAAAGACAGCCCCACGGACAGGACGCCAGGTTTACTCAACCTACTCTGTGCTCATGGCCAAATGGACTTTCAGGAAACCTCATTTTACCTGAGTCCTCCCTGCTCCAGAGCTGACAGTGGCTCCCTCCTGCCCGTCTCACCAAGACTGGCCCGATGCTATGGATAGCAGAGCTTCGCCTCATCCCTCAGCTTTGCTCCCCACAATCACAGTTCGAATCTTCTGCTGTCTCTGGTTTTCCAGAGTCAGGACTTTGAACTTTTCTGAGTCATAGTATGAGAGACTTATCTTCCTTATGTGGAGTAAACACTGGCCTTTCTCTTCTACTTCATTCATTCTGCTTCTTTAAGTGCTGGCCACAGCCCACAAAATTAACTTCACGACAGACTCATGGGTGGTGCCCAGCCATGTGAAAGCAGAGCTGACTTAACGTGCTACGCATCATGGGAGCCCAGGTGAACCCCGAGAAAATGGCAGAGTTGGTGATTCTCCCAGATAGTTCCTCAACCCTCAGCTGCGTTCGTTCGTTCGTTCGTTCGTTCGTTCATTCATTCATTCATTCATTCATTCATTTTGTGGTACTGGGGATTGAACCTAGGGGTGTTCTACCTCTGAGCTACACCTCTGGTCCTTTTTATTTTGAAACAGAGTCTTGCCAGGTTGAGGGTCTCACTAAATTGCTGAGGCTCACCTCAAACCTGTGACCAACCAGTAGAGTCTGACAAGCAATTAGTAAAAAACCTGCTAGAGTAATTACCGCCGCCCCTCCCCCCCCCGCCGCCAAAAAAAATTCTTTTTTGACTGTACTGTTTGTCAAAATTTTTTACATCAGTAAGAAATGCTTGCACATTCAGCTCCCATGTTTATTTTTACCTGTCAATGTACCATGTGACCACATAAAAATACACCACAAATAGAAAGTTCAAAAAGATGAGATAAAGATGAAAGTAGCCCTGTTTTAAATGACGTGCTAGCCACGCTGGCTTCCTTCTATGATGGGCAGATATCTGAAGATATGCACACAGAGGACGGACAAGGTTGGTGGGTTCCACAGTGGTTGTAAATCTGTTTTCTAGCTGTCTTGAAATTTGTTTAGGCAGCCGCCCGCACTGGAGACTACTGGTCTACCCCGAACCTTTCTTTCCTAACAAAACCACCACAGTTCCATGAGCACTTCCTGTTGCTACTTCCATCCACTGGAGATCCGTAGGGGTCACTTGGACTTTACCTTGTCCCCTCAGCCACCCCTTCTCCATGCTTCCCTCTCTGCTCATTTCCATCTGCTGCCTTCCTGTCCCAGGGCTTCCTCCTCCTCCTTCCTCCCTAGCCTTTATCTCCAGGACCCCCTCTGCCCAGTGCTCCCCTCACTCTTCATTCGGCTTTCTCCTGCTCCCCCCTCAAGCCCCAGCATAGAAGCCACTGCCCAGGGTACTTTCTGAGGCACCAGGACTTTTCTGTCATTGTCCTTACCACAATTTTATTTTATGTTGGTGTTTTTGTTTGCTTAAAGCATATAGCTCTCTAGCTTCTGGGCTGTAATTTCTTTGAGGGCAGGGCTCATGCCTGCCGTGTGTGTGTGTGTGTGTGTGTGTGTGTGTGTGTGTGCATGTGCGCTCACGTGCATGTGTGTCTGTGTCTGTCTGTCTAACATGCAGGTTGTATAGTCCCCCAAAGTATTAATAAAACAATCCTATGAGGTAGTTAAAAACTGTCTCCCTGCCCCCATTTTACAGATGAGGACATTGAAAAGCAGGTTAATTGATTGTCAAAGGTCACCTGATTAATAGATAGCGATGTTGATCTTACTCCTGAATCTTGAGGATTTCAGTGTGCAGTCTTACATGTTCTTTTATAACCTGCTCAGAGCGAGGTCCCCTCTGCCTTCCTGATGCGAGGTCTCCCTCTGTAGCGATTCCTCTTCTCTTAAACTAGCTCAGTTTGTACCTAGGATCTGAGTGAACGTTGTTTACCTGCATTGTTCTGGGAAACACCATCCCCACCCCCTGCAAAGGTCCATGTTCCTAAATCAAATCTGCCTAAACTGGATTGTAAGAGCGAGGACCTGCTTCAATTCATTCCTCTCTTGAATTCCTTGGCACCTCAGAGAGGACTTGTGTGTCCCTCCTATTCAGTAAATGACTATTGATTAGCTGATGGCCGTTAGGAGCTTGGTGAAGACTTCATCTGACTTCCAGGTTAAATGCCTTGACTTTGTGCATACCTGCTCTGTGGCCAAGAGCGAAGAGATTATGCCTTGGATTCAGGGAAGTTTTAACTGTTCCAGTTTACACTTGCTGGCCTTCTTCCTGGTCGAGCTCAGCGTAACTTCTGGCTGGGAGCCAAGAATTTAAGGGTCTTCAATACCATGAATGATTTCATGAGTTGCTGATGGCTAATTAGGGGTGATTACAGTTAAGAGGCTTTACTTTCTTAATAACCCCCAGAAAGGGCTGGTGGTAACTTTTAAAATCTAGATTCTTTTCCCCTGTGAATGGACTTGTCTGATTCTCATGACTGTCTTTTTATAAATCCATGTAATTTATCTCCCTACCCCCAAAGACCTGGGAAGAATGTAAAAGCAATGATCTTAGAAATCTCTGCCTTTGTGAGAGAGGATCCTGGGCACACCTTGCAGGCTTGCTTCATTTATTCATTTTTCCTGCAAGAAGACATGGGAGGGGAGGAGTCTGGGCTGTGCTCTAATCTAGGCTAAGTTCATTGCATTCCAAAGCGAAGCCCCAGCCCAGGCTTTCTGGTACTGTTTATAATCTGCCTTGGAAACTCTTGGTCAGAACTATAGTTGTGGTCAAAGCATCAGTCAAACTATTGCTTGACAATGTTTAGAAATTCTGTTTAGGGAGGCAGCCATGCTGGTAGGTGTGTCCCTGGGGGAGTGGCCAAGTACCACAAGTGTTTGTGTATGTCCTGGCCTTAACCAGCTGCAGTGCCTGGCTTTCACCCTCTCTCTCTCTCTGCTCCCCACTGTCATTCCCTAAGGTCTATTGTCCCAGCTCCTGCTCAGCAACCAGTGTAACATGACTGTATAGTCTCTCTCTATATATGGATGGACACCACCCAGACCTCCTCCCACAGCTTATAGCAGCTAGGCCTGGCAGATCCTTCTGAATAGCAAACTATTATACACCTGCACATATTACATAAAAATATTAGCGAGCTACATACTCTTGTGACTAATTGCTTTAGGAAGCAAAGTAAAACAAAACAAAAACATACACACATACACACACACACATATTTTATATATATATACATATATATGTATATATATATATATATATATATATATATATATATATATATAGAGAGAGAGAGAGAGAGAGAGAGAAATCTCTAGATCCATAATCCAATAAATCTTCCTTCCTCTAAGTTTGTGTGTCAAGCATTTGGATCGCAGTGGTAAGAATACTGACCAAAGCATGAGGGCATTTAAAACAGGAGGTATATGTAGATGAGAGGTTTTGCCTACTTATCTTTACTGTGATGGTGTATTTTAAGTGTTGCTTGACCTCTTCTTGTATCGATACCATCAGAGTTACTGTTTACTGAGTGTCACTCCATGTCAGCCACTGGCTAAGCATGTTACATGCGTCTCTTCATTGAATCTTGGCAAAGACGTGCAGTTCTTTAGGCAGTGCTTTTGTTATTGTTGCTGCTGCTGTTATATGGCACTGGGGATTGAACCCAAGGCCAGAGGTATGTTAGGCAAGTGTTCTACCACTGACTTATATCTGCACCCCAGCAATAAGCAAGTATACATATATATTTAAATAGTTCTACTGGGATTGAATTAATGTACCATACGTTTCACCAATTTAGTGTATAATTCAGTGGTTTTTAGGATAGTCACAGGATTGTGCAACCATCATCCCTATTAATCTTAGAACATGTTTGTCACCCAAGCAAGACATGCTGTACCCTTCCATCAACTCCTCTTCTCTCCCTCTCCCAGCCCCTAGCATCACAAATCTACTTTCTAATTCTATTGATTTGCCTATTCTGGCTGGGCATTACCTATACATGGAATCACATAATGTGTGCTCTTTTGTGTCTGCTTTTTTTCCTTCTTCTTCTTCACATAGTATGATATTTTCAAGGCTCATGTTTTGTAGCATGTATCAATATTTCATTTCTTTTTATGGTTACACAGTATTTTTACTCACACTGTACAATTAGGAAAACCAAGATACTTTCATGTGAAATGGCTCTCTGTGCTCAGATAACCTGTACTAGATGAAGCTGGATTTCTAATGCTGATTTTCCTACTGCCCGCTCCCCTGTCAGTTCAGAGTTTCAGGTAATCATACCAGTTACCTCCAACTGGCCAATTTGCTGGACATCTTCTGTGGGCGAGGCATTGTGCTGAATGTCCTGTAATCTTGTCTCCTCATGTGCACATGTAATCTCATCTCAAGTGGGAAATCTTGGTCACCATAACTGGGCAGTAGCATTTTTATTTTAATATCTTCCATTTGCTCACTTGTGGGTTTTTTGACCCAGCTGGGCTCTAGAGTCGTCCTAAGCAAATAATGGTAAACATTATTCCTTCTGTAGGAGTTGAACACTACTACTCTGACCCTAAGAAAATTGGCCACACCTCTGAAGAGCCCTTGCCTTTGCCTGGACCCGCAGCATCATGGTTTCCCCTTTCACAGGCTCCCTCAGGTAAGTGAAGAACTTCTTAAAAAGATAATGGGGGCTGGAGTAGGGTTCAGTGATAGAGAACTTGCTTGGCATGACTGAGGCTCTGGGATCCATCCCCAGCACTGCAATTAACAAAACAAAAACAAACTTCAGAAGAATAAGGAATTCGATTTTTGCATTTTACTATATGGTTTCTGAAAGTAATTGAACTTAACAGTGTGCATCTCACTAGGTTTTGTTTTGGTTTTGGAGGGTCAAACCCTGGGGCATTCTACCTTTGTGCTATACCCCTAGCCCTTTTTATTTTAAAGTAGGCTCTTGTTAAGTTGCTGAAGTTCTCAGTAATTTGCTGAGGCTAGCCTTGAATCTGCGATCCTCCTGTCTCAGCTTCCCAAGTATTGGGATTGCAGGCATGCACCACCACATCTGGCTTCTCACTAATATTTTGATGTAATGGGTACAGGTGTATAATAGTTTGCTATTCAGAAGGGCCTCCCAGGCCTAGGGGCCATGTGCTGTGATAAGAGGTCTAGGTAGCTTGAGTTCTAACATGACCAAGCTCTACTATTTTCTAGGAGACCTCTAGACCTCAAAAACAAAAAATCTCTTTTAAACTAGATCAATGGATATTTACCATGGTTTATATAATATAATTATCTGAAGAGCTTTTAAAAGATATTTTACTCTGGTTACAACCCAAGAGATTTTGACCTAATTCATCTGGTATTATTAAAAGATGCCCTCTCTGGTCCCTTCTGCTCAAACCTCTGAGACTTTCACCTGCATTTAAAAATTTGATTCTTATATCAACTCTGTATAGTGAATTGAGCAAGTATTCTTATCCCTATTTTGTAGATCAGAAAACCAGTGCTCAGAGAACTTAAATCCTGGGTGTCACCTTCCTTTTTGTACAGTCAGCGGTAAGGGCTCTGAGCCTTGCAGAGCCTTGGACCTGTAACTCATGCCATTGGGGTTTGTGGTATTGGAGATTGAACATGTCCTGGGATAACACGGTCCCACTCGTGGGTCCTTGGCCTCTGTGATAAAAAGAATTTTAACACGTGCCACTCAGGAACAAAAGGCAGGAATTTATTCAGGATAAGGGACTCGGGAAAACAGGTGAGCAGACATCTTCCTGGCCAAGCGAGCAGGAGGGCAAGAGAGAGAACACGAGGAAGGAGCTTTCTTTTTATAAGCTTTTAAGAGGGGTGGGCACAGAAGCAGTCTAGACCTCCTCCTTCTTCAGGTATAGGTGGGTGTTCCAAGTTGGATCCTCCTCTTCCTCAGTTTTCAAGATGGACCTGACCTTGGCCATGAATCTCAGGTGTCCTTGGCTCTGAATCTCAGGTAGGGGCAGGGCTTCAGGGGATTAGGGTGTGGGATCTCCTAAGGCTGAAGCGCTTCAGTTCCAGGTTTTTTTTTTTTTTTTAATATTAAATATTAAAGTGATATTTTTATTTTTCCTTCCCATTTGTCTCCTTCCTACCTACTTATTTCTTTTATCCTACATCAAACCCAAAGTCGTGTACATGTTTGGCAAGTCCTCTGCCACTGAGCTATACTATCAGTCCTCAAACTTTTCAAAAAACTGACAGACTCTTTTTAAAATTCTTTGATCAAAATCCTATGCAAAATCTTGATATATAAAATAGACAGTGAGTCAGATACAGTGTCACATACCTGTTACCCCTGTACTTGGGAGGCTGAGACAGGAGGATTGTGGGTTTGAGTGCAGCCTCAGCAACTTAGCAAGACCTTTAGCTGCTTAGCGAGACTCTGTTTCAAAATAAAAATTAAAAGGGCTGGAGGTGTAGTTCAGTGGTAGAATGCCCTTGGGTTCCATCCCCAGTGAAAAAACAATCAGAGATAATGGTGGTATTTTGTTATTATAAACTTACTCTAAGTTCAATTGTATAATATTTACACATTGTGAGATTAATGGATCTATTGTGATAGATGCCAAAATTTGAAGTGAGGATTTCTGGATGATTACATTTCCGGCTGCCTCAGCATGTAGTTTATTTTGCACTTGTTTTAGCTATGGAGTCTTAAGAAAACCCTGGTCCCCTGTAATTGGTAACAATTCTGTGATGAAGCTTATCTCGCAATCTTTGGATATTGTTTATTTTATTATTATATTATTATTATTACTATTATGGTACTGGGGATTGAACCCAGGGATTTGCTACCTTTGAGCTACAACCTTAGCCCTTTTAATTTTTCATGTTGAAACAGTCTTGGTAAGTTACTGTGTACTTGGCTAGAACCTGTGATCCTCCTGTCTCAGTTTCCCAAGTACTGGGATTACAGGTATGCATCACAGTGCCCAGCTTGGAGTGTTCTTTAAGTAAATTGATACAGAATCTGGAAGAAGGGTAAGTAAGAACTTTCTGTTTTATAAGTTGAATCATTAAGGATATCTTATAGTCTTTGTTTCACCAAGAACTATACATTAGCCCCAAATGCCTAGAATTTACTAAAAAATAAAATGATCGATAGCATGTTATTTTGATGGTGCCACATGTGATTGCCCAAGCAGATGCTCTTGGGCCCACACCTGGCATTTAACTGAGTATACTGCATGTGTGCACACATTAGTATGTAGTTGCTTGTATAATTTTACATGTGCAGGCCTGAAATCCAAAATCCCATAGAGAACTACAAACCTCGTCATCAATGACATAGTCACAAGCATCAGAGATACGGGCAGAGGAGCCAGGACAAGCTTCACTCTGAGGCCTGTATGATATCTAGCCATCAACAGGGCACCTCAAGTTAGTTGGTAGTCTCTTCAGGGTAAACATTTGGTATCTAATATAAAATGACATGTACATTTTGAAACCATAGTTTAAAAAAGTTTAAAATATATGGCAAAACACGAAATATGCATCTAGTTTGTGGGAGCCCCCAAATGTGCCACAAAAACTCGGGCAGTGAGAAAGCCTGCTGGATCATTTGGTGGCTTCAGGACCACAGCCTATTACAACACGAAGTCCCAATAAACCCAGAGAAGTGGCGGTCACAGTTGGATATTGAACAGAATCCAAAAGAGCAAGCACAGGACGAGAGGTGGGTTCACCACGTGGTAAATGGATGTCCAGCTGTAATAGGAAAGGCTCCTAAAACACTTGAGGATCCTCAAAAATGCGACCATCCAGGCTTCACGGAAAGGACTTCTCTTGGGAGAAGTCCCTATTGCAAAGTTTTCCTTAATGTCCTGAAATTCTAATGGTTGCCCTGCAAACAGGTGACCTATAATGTTCAGGCATGGCACATGTATGGAGCCTGTCTTCCTTTGAGGGAGACCTGGTGAGCTCACCTCCAGGCTGTGCATTGTCTCAGAGAAATTATCTACAGATTAGAAATCAGCAGGGTGGGAGGGGCTTTACTACCCTTCTGATGGAACTCTGGAAGTCTTGACAGGTCTCCCATATCAGGGGTCTTACAGAAGGGGTTGTTTGAATAGGGGTGCTCAGCAGAACATTTAGCCAAGAGTCCTGCTGTCAGGCCTGGAGAAAACAAATGTGAATTATGAGGGGTGATTCTATAGGAAATCTCCACTGGAGATTTCCATCACATCCCCTTCTTCATAAACCAGCTACATAGTGACCATTTTGCATCTCTGTTTCTAAGGCCATGCACAATCTATTTTAACCAGAAAAACAAAAACAAAATAGAGTGTTTTTTTGTTTGTTTGTTTAAATGCTTTTCAAAAATGTTCTGGGGAGAAAAAGGGCTACAATGACTTTAAGAGCGAGAGGTCTTTGTCAAAATTGGTAGTTGAGAAACACAAATACAACATACACATACACATATACATTAGGGATTTTTATTATTTAATCAAAGCAATGAAATGCATAAAGATTAATTGGAAAAGCTGGAGGATTTCTCTACCTATAGAGAAAGCAGGTTGCAATTAAGTTAGCTGCCAAGAAAATCCCTGAGAGGAAAAAACATTTAAGGGGATTCACAATTCAGATATGCAGAGATTTAGTTTAAAAATCCCTCCCTAGTTTTGCCAAGCCACAGAGAAATAGAAAGCCAGCTTTCCCCTCATTGAAAGAGACAGAGAAGCCCTGGGTATTAACACAGCAAGAATATCCCTGCCCTGCTCAGAGTCTGTAGCAGTAAAAACAATCCCAGTCAAACCCAGTAGCCGAAGTGGCACTAAGATATTAACCCTTGATGAGCTGGTTAGCGGGTTGTTGAATCTTAGATAAGCTCAGGATGCTATGAAAAATCAGAGAGAGTACAATCTATTTGGACCAAAAAGGCAGGCCAAAGCTAGGTTAAGTGATGTTTGTCATCTGCTAGAAATTAGGAAGGAAATGGCACTAAATGATACTGAAGTATTTATATTTTTTAGAGACTTGCTGCAAGTTCTACACCTTTTTTTTTTTTTCTTTTTTTTTTTTGGCACAATTACATCTCTATTTTTTGTTCTGTGACTAATTGAAACAGTTTTCTCCCTGGAAGTAGAGCAATCAATGATGGTGGCTACGTAACCTGGCCAGTCAAGGAAACCTTTGGAGACAGCTGCCTGGTTAGGTGCTCTTCTTTCACCTCTAGGCAGGGTTTAGTAGAGCTGACACATTTTACATTTCCAATGAAAACACAGAAGGAAACAAAACCATTAAATGCCAAAGAGGTGGTTAAATTGGCAAGAAACAAAATTGATTTGGCGATTTTTATTTTGAACAGTAGTTTTCTGAAGAAATACAGATGTAATTAGAGCGATTACAGAGTTCCATGGCGGTTTTTATAGATGTTATGAAGGAGAGTTCTGGATCATTTTAAGGGTTTTTACAGCTGATGGCCTTAGGTCAAGTGTCTGGTTTTAGTCTTAGAAAACTTAAGGTTTTTCCTTTCCTTGATATATACTTCAGCAAAGTATTATTACTTTAATGCCTGTCAGCCCTTCCACTTAGAAATATAACCAGAAGGGATTGAGGAAATGAGAAAGAGAAGAGTGTCTGTTCTTGGGGCCATTGAAAGAGACCCCGAAGACAGAAGGGAGGAGAGAGGTGGCTAAGAAAACTTGATTGCATGTGTGAGAAAGAGAATGTCCAAGGTAGGGATATGTGAGGTATGATCCACTTGTGAAACCTGAAATTCTCCTCATGGGTAAAGAAATATGTGAGAATTGGAAGGGCCATGGCACCAATCAGTGTCCCTTTGCCAGCAATTGGGAACTGGGAAGGAAGAGGAGGAAGGAAGTGGAGGGAGGAAGAGAAGAAGGAGAGAGGAAAGGGAGGGAGAGAGGGAGGGAGGAAGAGAGGGAGGGAGGGAGGAGGAGGAGGAGGAGGAGGAGCAGCAGCAGCCAGCCTAGGTCATAAATATTGAACTTCACAGTATTAATAAGGTGGGTCAGGATTTGTGTAGCTGGCATCTAAATCATACCCCAGTTGATGCACAATAAAAATTTGTTGACTCTTGAGTGAATAAATTAATAACTACCATTTATGTGAAAGGAATAAGATTGAAATTTTATCCTTCTTGACCAGGATGATTGGTTAATTACAAAAGTAGGTTAAGGCATGGAAACTGTGCGAATGATACACACACACACCTTTAAGAGTTTATTTTTAACTTAAAACACATGTATATGCCCTCACCAATTTTTTGATGTGAGGCCAAGGACTTTTTTTTTGAGCATGAAGCCCTGATTATCTTTCTTGCACAAACCACACCCATACGCACTATCTGAAGTTTCCACTTGGGTTTCTTTAAAATGGGGTGAGAATTTAAAGACATTCGTAAAGCAATCGGAGTGCAGAATGATTCTAGATTTTTATTATTTTTGCTCCTAATCATTCGCAGTTGTCTCATCCACACCTAATTTGCCAGCACGTCCCCCCCTCCCCTTTGGCAGTTTGCCTTCGTTGGTTGAATCTTTCCAAAACATTCAAATTCACTTTTGTAGAAACAATATCAAGTTCCCTTTCTTTCATGGGTTTGTGTACTACCTGAATATTTCGTGTAATTACAAATTACTAGCAACTGGCCTAAACAGGTTTGGGAACAGGGATGACCCATAAATGCAGCCCCTCTGGAGGGAAAGTGCCTGGGAAAACCTGCTGGGATCTCGTCTGTAGGAAGGCTGGAAGGAGGACCGGCATGGTAGGCATAGAAGCTGGGGGAAAATAAAACAGTTTTTTGGAGGGCTGCCCTGGCAAACCCCTCCCTATAAAATGACGGCAAGCTTCCAGACGGTATTGATTTTTCTTTATGCCTGGCATAAGCCAGTACCTGGCCCCTGTCCTCATCACTCACTACTTGACTGTGGGATTTGCCAGAACATTCTGTACCAAAACAGGTTGGATGGAGTCAAGGTGTGAACATTGGGCTGCCAACTATCTATTCCGTATGTCCCCATGTGGATTTATATGCCTCAGGTTAACATTGACCTCTCTCCCCACGGATTAGAACCAATAGCTCCAATTCCTTTCTAATTTCTTGTTTCCAGCTGTTCTATTTTTCCAAAAGGGAAGTGTCCCACTCAAAGCATCACTTTGTACTTTTAAAATACATATGTGTATATACTGGGGATGGAACCTAGGGGCATTCTACCTCTGAGCTTCACCTCCAGTCCTATTTTACTTTCATTTTGAAAAAGGGTCTCCCTAAGTTGCTGAAGGCCTCATTCTAAGTTGCTGTGGCTGGCCTTGAGCCTGCAATCCTCCTGTCTCAGCCTGTAGTGGATTACAGATGTGTGCCACCATACCTGGCTTTTGTACTTCTTTTAGTGAGGGATATTTCCTTCCTCCCCTCTTTCTCCCTTCATTTCATTCTATCCTTCCATTCTTTTATTCACTTTATTTTTATCAGCCCTGATGATGGGTCAAGATTATGCTGATTGTTCTGTGAACTGCAAAGAGGTACCAGAAATCATTTTCTCAAGAAACTTACCATTAAGCAGGGGAATTTACCAAAGGGTATTGTATCTTAACAAGCTCTGCCATGACGAACACCTCCCATTTCCAGAGGCCTGGGTCCAGAAAACACAAATGCCTGCAAGCACTGAGGACCTGGAAATAAGCAATAAAAACCAATGTGCAGTTAGAATAGGTGTCTTTAAGTCCATGCTATAAAATGGAAACATTTTACTCCACATACTAGGTAGGCCTGTCCACAAAGCTGCTCAGTCTTGGCTTGGCTACAGCTTGGTTGTCTAAAGATTTCCAAGGCCAAGGCAAACCCCAAGGGAACCAAGTTAAGAGGATGCAGGCACTTCGGTAGTATAGTAAGCAGCCCCCAACATCAGAGGAGAGGAGACAGCAAAATGCCGACTGGACCAAAAGGTGCCTGGTGTCTGGGACTCTGGAGCTCGGACCCTGTTATGCTCCAGAGACGAGCACACATTGAGTGATATTCATACTGGTTCTTAGGAGCTAGCTAAGAAAGGTTACTCAGAATACTCTGTACAAGAATGCAGGGGAAATGCATTTTTTTTTTAAGTTTGAGATCGACATGCTTAGTTTAATTTATTTTGGAACTTAGAATGTCCTTTAATGAGGCTGGATAAATGAGGCTTTATTGCCTCTACTTTGTTTTCTGATGATTCTTTTTTTTTTTTTTGCGGTACTGGGGATTGAACTCAGGGACATTCTACCTTCTCGAGCTACACTCCCAGCCCTATTTTTTACTCTTTATTTTGAAACCGAGTCTCACTAAGTTGCGGAGTGCCTCACTAGGTAGCTGAGGCTGGCCACGAACCCGGATCCTCTGGTCTCAGCCTCCCGAATGCTGGGATTACAAGTGTGCGCCACCACGCCTGGCTTCTGATGATTCTTGTAAGCAGGACATAAGAGACTGAAGCCACAGCCTCATACAGACTGGAAAGAAAATGGATGTGATCAAATGGCAAATTCTGAGTTTTTAAAAAGCAAGATATCCTGATGAGGTCCCAGAGTCCGGGCCACGGGTCTGACTGTGGGCCAGTAGTCAGCACCAAGTAGTCATCAGCTACTGCCCGTTGTGACCCAGCTCCCTCCCTCTGCAACTATTTTTCACTGCTGTTAGAGGAAGGCAGAGGCTGAGCTGAACGTGGGAAAATGTGTGCTTGGCCAAAAAAACTTACCTCCAGAGTACAGTAGGCAGGGATTTCACTTCAATTCTATGACTTGTGCTCGCCTTTGCTAAGGTTGGTATACTTTTATTAGTGATCAGGTTGCTCCCCACATATCTCTTGGGTTGTATTAACTGAAGAACAAGAGAAAGTGTTTTTTTTTTTTCTTTCTTTCTATTTTCCTTGTTTTGATACTTGATGTGCTCGAGCGGTGTGAGTTCATTGAGGGAACCAAGGAACATGGTGGTTGTGACATGCTCCACGCTCTCTGGAGTTGAGGATGGTTGGGTGTGGGGCTGTGGGGAGCAGGATTGGCCAAGGAAAATACAGAAGCCTGGAGCCCTAACTCTGTGATGCAAATCTTGTACCAAACTTCAATGAGCATTATGTTCTACATGAGGAAATGAAATGATAGGGTGCTTACTATCTGGAATAGCAGTGGCTAAATGGCATAGCATTTTTTTTTTCTCTAAGTGGTGTGAATGTTGGGCAGTTTTGACTGCAAGGTGAATCGGAAAGTCTTGGTAGGAATGTGGCTTCCCCCTCTGCTTGCTCGCTCTCTCTCTCTCTCTCTGAGGGGAGGTATGATTTGTTTGCCAAAGGCCCTGGTAGCCTTCAATCTGTCAAAACGTTGCAAGCTACAGCCGTGTGCCAAAGCAAACGATCCGAGTGAAATAACACACGAGCCGCACACAGACACATACATGCTCTCCTGTCCCCCGACGGTAATTTCAAATTGGGTCAGGAGGAACAAGGATTTGGGCTAGATTGTCGATATTTTGAAGAGGTATGGGCACGGCTACAGACTACCAATTAGCGAGGTATGTATGAGCAGGGCGGGGTAGCCTGTGACAGAGTCGCCAAGTAGGGGTGGGAACCTTCAGCCCCTGGCAGTTTCCTCTGGCCCCTGGGGTTATATATTGCTCTGGCTGCTGTTATTGCAGCCCAAAGAATAATTTCCCCTCTGGGGGAATTTGTTTTATTCAGTTCAGAGCAGAGCCCATTGAATAACTATGATTTTATTCCAGAATGAATTTTGTCGGGTACCCCTAGACATTTTATTTTTACCAGCGCTCAGCTAGATGAAGAAAAGAAGTATTTGAACATCTAAATGTACCTTGTGTTGCATTTTTGCAACAAAAGGCACCAGCAAAAATTTTGCTGGCACATCTCATGTAAATCTTAGGAGGATGGTTTTTTGAGGGAAGAGGGGGGGTCACATAATAATTTTTAAAATGACAACTGTTTTTTTTTTTAAAATAAATTCCTCACAAAAGAACTTTTAAAAGCGTCTGAAATTACTTTGGAATTTTAAAGTATGTTCATTCACACTAGTTCCACTTACCTAGAGATTTCAGAAGTTGTCAGGATGGTGAAGCATCATTTGTTAATTCACTGCAGTAAGCCCACTCACCTTCCCTTCTTCCTTCCCTTCCTCCTCTTCCCTACCTTCTTTCCTGTGTAGTTCCAAGGATGGAACCCAGGACCTCATGAATGTTAGGCAAGTGCTTTACCACTGAGCTACATCCCCAGCCCTTTTTATTTTATTTTGAAACAGGGTTTTGCTAAGTTGCCCAAGCTGGCCTCAAACTCATGATCCTTCCTAGGTGCTGGGGAGTAAGATAGCAACAAAACAAACTCCCTGATCTCATTGTGCATACATTCTAGTGGGTAGCGGGAGAAATTTGAAGAAAGACACAGTATATGAGACAGTAAGTGCTATGGAGAAAAATAAATAGTTTGGGCTGGGAGAGGACTAGCAGTTTTTTTGTTGTTGTTGTTTGTTTGTTTTGGTGGTACTAGGGATTGAACTCAGGGGCATTCTACCTCTGAGCTATACCCCCAGCCCTATTTTTTACTCTTTATTTTGTAACAGGGTCTCACTAAGTTGCAGAGTGCCTCACTAGGTAGCTGAGGCTGGCCGCGAACCGGGATCCTCCGGTCTCAGCCTCCCAAATGCTGGGATTACAAGCGTGTGCCGCCATGCCCGGCTGAGAACTAGCAGTTTTATATAAGGACAGGGAAGCTTTATGGAGACAGGAACCTTTGAGTAAAACCCTGCAGGAGGAGAGGGAAGCAGCAACTTGGGGCACAGTTCCTCTGAGATGAAGGGAATCATAGGCTCTCCCTTCCTAGAGCCTCCTGAATGCTATGGGTGCAGCCTCTTAGATCAGTGGTTATGTAAAACTGTTCCTGATTGCATTACAAATATGTGGCTGCACCGTGTGCCAAGAGCTTTGTGGGGCTGAGGTATAACACATTTACGGAGCTGCTGTTTGTTGTTTTAACGAAACCACACCAATCTGGTTTTCTTTTTAAATGAGTAAACAGTGCCAGAATGTGCTCCAAATGATTTGGATCTGTAGGTACAGGTTCCTAATGTGCAGGTTCTATTATTCCTGTCTTAACAGATGAGGAGATGGAGACATGGGGGGAGAAGGTGACTTGCCCAAAGTTGTACAGCCTAGGAGTAAGGACTCCCAAATTGTGATACAGGTGTTCTTGGTTCAGAGGACAAATGGGATCTAGTAAGGATACAACTAGAAAATAACTGTTATTTTCCTGCCACTGTTTGGAGACCCAGTCTGTTACATGTCCCTTCCCTATCACTGTGTGGCATCTTGGACAATTTTTCTGGTCCATCATGTTTAATAAATGCTTTTTTTTTTTTCAAGAACTAAAAAGCCCAACAAAAGAGTATATGTGTATGTATGTGTGTGTGTCTGTTGGATAATTGGTTAAATGCCTATCCTTTTAGTAAATAATTTTTTAAATTAAGTCAGAACATTAGTGATATTACCATCTAGACCTCTACCTGTATTCTGAGCATCACATATCTATGTATCTGCATTGGACAGTACAGAAAAAGAAGGTTTCCATCATTATGGAAAATTTGTTTGGACAGCACCAATCTAGATCTTCAGCAAGTTACAAATCAACTCTTTATTCTTTTGATCACTAATTTAATGTTATGTTTTTATGAATGGATCCTTTGTTTGGAAGAATATCGTGTATAAATATACTAATGTGCTTAAAAAGAAAGCCTAGTCTGATATAAACATTTCAGTCTGTCATCCATTTTAAGGCTGTCCTTCCCTGAGCTGGACCTGGTCTAGCCTCAGACTCCTTTAGTGGAGAGGCATGGGTTTAGTTTGTCTCTTTACACTCCTGTGTTCCCTTCCTGCCCATTTACTTGGTCATGTTAATTCCTCCAACATGGAGCAGAAGAGAGGCAAGTAACTGGGCAGAGAGACTCCCAGCGGGACTGGCACCCCTTCTAATCTGGTGCTGCTGTCCTCAGTTGGCAGATGTCAAGTTCCAGATTATCCTCTCTCGAGGCACTTCTGCTGGTCCTTTGCAGACACTTCCCTTCATTGGGAACCATTGCACCATTCCCCATGGAAGGCTATTGCAAGGACTGGCTGACCCTTATGACCTACCTTACCCCTAGCTCGTGTACTCAGTAGGCACCTGCCACTTTTTAGGAGGTCACTACACCCTGGTGAACAATCTTCTTTGGTGAGGTGTATATCTCTAGATATAGACTGCTGCCCTGAGTCCCTCCCTGCTTTGCGCTCCCAGATGCTGTAGCCATGGCCTTTGCTTTTCAGAGGAAAGTCAGATACCAACCCTTTGACCCTCAAATGCCAGGGGGTCCAGCTCTAGCTTTCTGAACACTTGCCCACCTCTTGGTTTCGGGGGGCAACACCCACTATGCCTTCATTGTAGGAGACAGAAAGGCTGTGCTCAGAACTTCTATGTTCTTCTTCAAAGAAACCCATAGCTTCCCTCACCCCCAGCCTCCTTGGGCCTCTTGGATAGACATTGCAGCCTCTCTTTGGAATACATGCATACACGGTACCCTTGGCCCTCAGCTTTGGGGCCTCTGCTAGAGCTCTAAGAGACCCATAGAAAGGACGCATTACCACCTGTGACATACCCTTCGTCCCTGCTTTTATCACACATATGGCGCAGTGGCTAGCCAGTTTGCCTGTGTTCATGCTGTGTGTTAAACTCATTTACATGCAAAGTGGGGGCCGGGTGGCATTTGTGGATTCCTAGAGATGGGGTGGATGCCTCATCTGACTCCACAAGCCGCAACCCCAGACTTGGGGCTTTTCCTCATGTCCATCCCCCCACAGTAAGGAGGTGCTTCATATCTCTCAGCTATGTTGGGGCCTCAAAAAGATTGGGAACCACTGTGATATTTAACTTCACTGCCATCAGGGTTAAGCCCTAAAAATTGTCCAAAATATGTAGTGACCTCTTTGCAGGGACTCTTACAATAATGACACTGATAATTTGAAATCAGGAGACTGGATGTTTAATCAACAACTTTCGTCTCTCCTTGGCTCCACCTGTGCCAGGTGTTTTTATCTCAGTCACATTCAGTGATCCTCACAGAGAGTGAGAAGGTTTGAGGCTTCAACTTACTAACTTACCCAGGTTTGCCATGATGGGAGCGATGGCGCTGGGATTCCAGCCTCAGTGTGTTGGGATCCAAAGCTTCATGCCCTCTCCTGCACATTCTACTGTCTCAGGGCCAGCAGGCTTCTATTTCTACACCTTTCCATACCTGATGACAAGCCCTAATCAGGGCAGGTGCCAGTGGAGCTTAACAGGGCTAATCCCACCCACAGAGAACAAATGTGACACCACATTTCTAAGGAATGGACAGAGAAAAGACTCCAGGGCAAGCCTGGGCTATGAAGGGGTACTTCTCTGGCCAGGCTCAGACCCTCACTTTAGTGATTATCTCATTGCCCCTTGAAGGACCTTGCAGGCACTAGCATGCGCTGTGTGTGTGCCAGGCATGGCGCCTAGCTTAGCCAGTCCTCCCTTCATTCCTGTGCCAGCATCTATTGTGCCCACTTTACAAAGGAGGAGACTGAGGCTCAAGGGATGAAATGCCTGGACCTGAGGGTCCTGCTGGTAAGAGGCAAAGCTGGGATTTGGTCCTAGACCTGCCCCAGGCCACGGCCCTGCCACAGTGGGACTGGCCCCTCACATCTCATGGGGTCACATCTCAGGACCCTGCATGAACCTCTGCCTTCTGTTGACGAGTCGGAGCTTCTGTCTGGAGCACGCTCACAGCCCTGCCTGTTGCTGTCTCTCCTTCCCAGGGTCCTGGGCGCCGTCCTACTGCTCGGATTCCAGCTCGTCTGCCCGCAGCCCTCCACTGAACACAGAAAGGTAGGTCCTGACCATCCTGAGCCCTTTCCTCTCTGCATGGGGTGGGGGGCCTGGGGTCACTGTGGTTACCTTCCTGAACTTTGTTCTATTTGGAGGTGAGTCACTGCAGATTCCAAGAGGGGGCACTGTTTCTAGAATATTCACCAGTCCTCCTGTCCTTCTTAAGTGCCTGGAGCTTAAGCACAGACCTGGTGCCCAGAGTCAGTCTCTGATCCAAGGCCAGTGCCAACTTTGCCTGTGCCCTGTCCCTAGAATGGACAGTTAGGTCCAAGGCAAAGGGGCTGGAAGGATAGCCTGGGAATGGAAGAACACCTATGTGGAACTTCTGCATTTCTGGGGGCACCATCAAGGCCAAGGGGAGGGGAAGATGGGACAGGAGCTGTCACCATGCAAGGGGACCCCCAGTGGGGAGCCATAGTTGGTAGAGGGACTGGTGACCAGGCATGGAGGGAGCGCAAAAGTAAGGACCTGGCCCTCTCTTTCCTTCTCATCTCCTGCTCCTGGAGCACTTTGGCCACATTCAACCAGAAGATGGAAGACAGGAAGCCCCTGATGCAGTCTCCAAAGGCCAGCTTGCTGGGTGGAGAAGGGTGGATGGAGCACTTGGAGGGGCAGTAGGGTGGTACTGAGCCTGGTCCCTTCAGGCTCTGTGTGCAGCATGGTGAATGAACTCTCCACTGGGGCCTCACCAAACCAATACACCATCCTTCAGAAGAGCAGGTGCTTGACCAGTGTTTCCTTAGAAGCAAATGCATGATGGGACTCAGAGAAAGTCCCTTTCTGCCACCTGGGATCGCCTCGTGTCTACCTGTGATGTAATTCAGACTTCTGGGAGGACAGCAGCAATTTGTGTCTAACTTGGGATAAGTTGGTTTGATCCTTTTCTGAGAGAAGGTTTTCATAGGGGAAGCTCAGGAGATAAGAGGACCAAGAAAAAGATCAGGTGCATAGGTTTGGCTAGTCACCATACTCCCCCAAGCCGTTCTTGGAGTTCATAACTGCATTAGGTCTATGGATTATGTCATGGCTGTTTTTCTGGGCCAGGTAAAGCCTCTACTGTACTGTTTCCCCCATTAGGAGGTCTGTTCCATGAACATGCAATCTTATTGGTCTCAATCACTGCTATAATCCCAGCTCCTAGAATAGAGCCTGGTATGTTATTGGTGCTCAATAAATGCTTGTTGAATGACTGACCAGATGAAGAGAAAACCTGGCCAAAGTCTAAGCGTCATTTTGCTTCATTCACTTGGAAATTTATATTTCCCTCACTCCATAGCCTCATGTCCATTTATAATTTCAGTAGTCAGAAAAAGCAACTATTTCTTTTTATTAAGTTGTTATATTATTTATTGATGCTTGAAATGATTGGGATTGCTAAGAGTTGACCCACTGTACCAATGTTCTGTTTTATTTTTTTGCTCAAATAGACTATCACAGCTAAAATTATTGTTATTGTTATTGTTATTATTGTGTGTGTGGTACTCAGGGGCATTCCACCCCCCAGCCCTATTTATTTATTTATGTATTTTTTAAACAGGGTCTTGCTTACTAGGTTGCTAAGAATCTCATTACATTGCTGAGACTGTTTTCCCACCTGCAATCCTCCTAGCTTAGCCTCCTAAGAACTAGGATTACAGGTGTGCACCACCACGCCTGGCTTAAAATTATTTTACAAATAATCAATTTAAAGTGGGTGCAGTGGTGCATGCCAGTAATTCGAGTAGTCAGGAAGATGAGACAGGAAGATTTCAGGTTTGAGGCCAGTGTGCTGTAGCTTAGTGAGACCCTGTCTCAAAATAAAAAAAAATAATAAAAAGGGCTGGTGCTGTAGCTCAGAGGTAGAATGCCCCAGGTTCAAAACCCAGTGCAACACACACACACACACACACACACACACACACACACAGGCACGCACACTGTAAATGATCAATTTACTTTGCTCTTTTATTGTTCCACATTGACCTAAATGATGAATGTACATTTGGAGCAGAAGATTCAAATAGGTATTACCCTCATCTTTCTTAGTTTGTTGTGAGAAATGGGGTGTGTATGTGTGTGTTATGAATTACTTTAGAATGTGCTGTATTAAAAAACTGAGCAAAAAGTATCAAACTTATAGAGCATCTTCTCATCAAAATAGTATTAAGAAGTTTGTAATAGAAAGACTAAAGTTTTGTGTGTTTTTTAAAAAATCTTTTGTAGATTGCTTAGAGGATACATTTTAGAACAGTGTTGAATATAGTAAATATATGCATTTGGCTGCCCAGGTCATTGCCGTTCATCCAAGAGAAGAAAGCTTTCACTACTTTCTTAGGTGAAGGATTTCTTTTCAATGTTTTATTGGAGCTCTTTGCAGATGTGGCTGTCATCCTGGGTATGTCCCCCAAAACCTGACAGCAGAAATAGTGCTGGTAATAGTCACTTTAATTTGTCTCTACAAGATGAGAAAGAAGGAAATGCTTATTAACAGGGACTGCAATGCTTTTTCTATAAAGAGCTGTTGAATATTTCAAGCTCTCTGGCCTATACTGTCTGTTACAGTTATTCAAGTCTGCTTTTATAGCACAAAAGCAGCCAGAAACAATATGTAAATGAATGTGCATGGCTATGTTCCAATAAAACTTTATTTGCAAAAGCAGGTAGTGAGCTAGATATGACCTGTGGCTACAGTTTGCTAAACCCTGCTCTATAGTCAAGATAGAAATGAGTTAACTGGAGCCGGGCATGGTGGTGCATGCTTGTAATCCCGGCATTTGGGAGGCTGAGACCAGAGAATCCAGGTTCGTGGCCAGTCTCAGCTACCTGGTGAGGCACTCTGCAACTTAGTGAGACCCTGTTTCAAAATAAAGAATAAAAAATAGGACTGAGGTATAGCTTGGAGGTAGAATGCCCCTGAAGTTCAATCCCCAGTACTGAAAAAAAAAAAAAAAAAAAAAAAAAAAAAAAAAGAAAGGCGTTAACTGGAAGTATATGTATACAGGAATTGGAAATTGGAAATTGTGTCCTTCTGGAATTTTAAGGAGCACAAAGGAGTTGGGGGGGGGAACAGTATATTTTTCATTAACATACGATTTATGATTGCTATCAAATTGTTCTCATTACTTAGATAAATCATAATTGAATTCTTGCTGACACGTTGTTTTGTGGTAAAGTCTACTCCTTATTTTTATCAGAGAGCAGAAGAAAGAATTGGAAAACCATTTATGGTAAATTCTTAAGGGACAGCATTATTAATTTGTGCATATTATAGTTTAGTATGTTATATGAAAGCTAACTACTAAAAGGCATCTCTTTTCTTACTCATTACAATAGGGTATCCAACTTTAGCATATGGAAGCATTTCTATAGTGTAAGTTATTCTGAGGAAAAGACATAATTTGTAAATGCTGTCAAGCAGGCTATGCATTTCTAAAGGCTGTATTGGTGACTGGATACAGCTCTGCAAAACTGTCCTGTAAGAGTGTAGGCAAAGAGGACCCTGGTGCAGAGTGTGGAGTTCTTTCCAGATGTTTCTATTCAGAAGTCCTCTTCTTCCTGCTAGAGTATAAACAATATCACAAAGGATTGTTCCACCTCTGTTTTTGGTAATTAATTAATGATACTTGAGGAAAGATTATAACTTAAAATTTTTTGTGGCTTCATTTATGAATAAGATGAGAACAAGAGCCTAAAAACAACTTGACCAAATTTTTAATAAAAACAATAGGTTATTAGTAAGGGAAAACATGTAAAAACATGTAGAAAGCTTTTAAATTAATGAAACTATTCTTCTGTCTGCCTTACAGACATTCACTAATTTACTTTACGAGTTATGATGTGTATGACCAACATACTCTATACAGGAAAGAATTATGAAGCATTGTCTCTTTTAGCTCCTGCAAATGGAAACGCATACACTTTAATCACAGCTGTTCAATTTTTAAAGTTTACTTTTTTAAAATAAAAAATGTACATGTTTACTATAGAAAATGTATAAAACACTGGAAAGTAGAAAGAAATAAAAACCCACTGCCAGGGTCACTAGCCAAAAGGGACTGCTCTTTAGTCTGTTATTTATAGAAGCTTTCAAACAAAGAGAACAGAGACACTACAGAATGAAGTAAGGGTGAAGTAAAATATTTGCTTTGCTATCTGATAAGCAAGTCACAATGCAAATAGCAGGGGACCGCGTGATGGGTTACAGCCACTATGAATGCGGTAGGATGTGCAACCAATGACTTTAAATCACCTCTTGACAGTGTCTTGCAGTTGAATATTGAACAGAAAGCTCACAGAAGGGCAACAAGATGTTTTAGATTACACAAAACTTCTCATATTATTGCTGCTGTACTCAAGAAGAAGAAAGGAAAAATCAGTCATGCTTCTGGAAGAAAACATATGAGAATTTCTTTGTGATTTGAGGTAGACAAAAACATCTTTAAAAATACACACAAAGCATTAACCATAAAAGAATTGTACTATATTGCAACTGAGGACTTTTAAAAATCAAAACGCACAATAAAAACAGTGAAAAGGTAGATTATAGTTAGGGTGAAGATATGCACAATAATATATTTGATGAATGATTTGTATTTGGAATATATAAACAGTTCCTGAAGACCATTAAGAAAAAGTTAAGCAATCCAATTTAAAAATGGATAAAAGACTTGAGCATAAAGTTCATGTGAGAGGGCTATTCAACTGGCCAGTAGTTACATGAAAATGTGTTCAATAAACTCATTTGTCTTTAGGTAAGTACAAATTAAAGTCTCACTGTAACACCACCAGGATGGCTAAAGTTAGAAATACTGACAGTTGTAAGTGCAGTGAGGATGAGGAGCCATAGGAACTTTCATACATTGCTAGTGGGATTTTTAAAGTGGTAAACCGCTTTGAAGAACAGCACATCTTTATGCTGAGCATTGCCTATTCTGTGACCTGCTTCCTCTCCACCAAGAGAAGGAAGGATGCAGATCCACCAAGACACCAACTTGGTGTCTTGACAGTGTTCATAGCAGTTGCATTTATAAGCTGAAAGTCCATCAGCAAGAGGGAAGATCAATAACTTGTAGTATATTAATGTGAGAGAATGCCAAACAACAATGGCAAAAACCATAAACTTGTTTCCAGCAAACATGGAGCTTCAGGGATTGGATTTGTCTTTACAGCTGACACAACACTACCATGGCTAAGACAGAGCAAGAGGAACCAGATTTATCCTCTCACCTAGAACAACACAAAATACCCTGGTAACATAATGAAATAATGGTTTTCAAGAACTTGGACTTCAGGCAACAAAAGATAGTGATTTCTCAGAGATAGGAAACCAATGAACTGATCTCTAAATTTCCCCAACTTATTGCTTGAAAGAGTTTTCTACCCCCAGTGCAGGGAGGGATACTCCAGGCAGAACCTGTTAGACTCCTTGAGTTAAGGAGATAGGCATGGTGGTGTATGCCTGTAATCCTAGTACTTGGGAGGCTGAGACAGGAGGATTGAGGGTTTAAGGCCAGCCTTGGCAAGTAGGGAAGCTCTCAGCAACCTAGTGAGACTTGTTTCAAAATAAAAATAAAAGCTGGTGTGGTGGTGCACGTTTGAAATCCCAGTACTTGGGAGGCTGAGACCAGAGGATTCGGGCTCGAGACCAGCCTTAGCTACTTAGTGAGGCTCTGCAACTTAGTGAGGCCCTGTTTCAAAATAAAGAATTAAAAATAGGGCTGAGGGTGGGGCTTAGAGGTAGAATGTCCCTGGGTTCAATCCCCAGTACCGAAAAAATAAAGTAAAATAAAATAAAAATAAAATAGGGCTGGGGTGTAGCCTGGAGGTAGAATGCCCCTGGGTTCAAGATAGACCAAGGTGGTGAGAGTCTGTAGTACCAAGAGGAGAGAGCTTCACGGAAAGGAGGCTGCAGAGCTCCTCTGCAAGGCGTTCTCAGGGACGCAGCACAGGACCGATGAGCACATGCATGGGAGGAAACAACCTGAGCTTGGGGAAAGAATCCTGTGAAAGAGAAGAGTGTCTAGTGTTCATGCAGGACCAGGGACAGTGGCTGTTCCCAGTGGCCAGAGTTTAAAAACTCATAATCCAGGAGGCACTGGGTACAGTATGCAGAAAACTCAGTGCTGGTGTATAACTAACCTTAGACTCTGCACTGCTTGGACCTGACTAACAAATCATAAAAGCAATACTCAAAATGTACAATTCTATGTGTGTGTGTGTGTGTGTGTGTGTGTGTGTGTGTGTGTGTGTGTTTTACTGGGGATTAAATTCAGGGGCATTCTACTTCTGAGCTACACCTCCAGCCCTATTTTATTTATTTTTTTATTTTGAAATAGGGTCTCACTAAGTTGCTGAGGTCAGCCTTGAACCTATAATCCTCCTGTCTCAGCCTCCCATGCACCAACACACCCAAATCTCTGTCTGTCTCTCTCTCTCTCTCTCTCTCTCTCTCTCTTTCTCCTTCTCCTTTATTTCTGAACCCAGGGGCATTCTACCTCCATGCTATACCCCCAGTCCTATTTATTTATTTATTTATTTATTTATTTATTTATTTATTTATTTATGTTTTGAAACAGGGTCTTACTAGGTTTCTGAGAGCCTCACTAAATTGCTTAGGCTGGCTTTGAACCTGCAATCCTCTTGTCTCAGTCTCCCAAGTACTGTGATTACAGGCTTGTGCCACCATACCTGACTTCCGGTTCTTTCCTAATAACTTTATTCTAGCACAAAGCTCATGATTATAGGAATATCCAGCACTAGTAAGGAAAATCCAGGATGTCAAGTCAGAGGTTACTAGGCATGAACAAAAGTAGAACGATATTAACATTTTTTTCCATCTGAGGAGAATAATCAACTGAAACCAGCTCAGAACTAGCATATATTTTGAAGTTTGAAAATAAGGATATTAAGTTATTGAAACTATTCCATATATTCAGAAAGTTAGTTAAAGGCATGGACATTTTCTTTTACAAGCACTCAAATCAGACTTCTTAAAATGAAAATGACAAAGTCTGAGAAAAAATACACTGGATGGGAGTAATAGCAGATTAGATGTTGCAGAAGAAAAGGTAAGTGAATGTGAAGATACATGTTTCAAGATAAACTCTAAAGTGAAAAAACAAAAAAAGAATTTAAAAAAAAGATGAATAGAGTATTTGTGAGCTCTGGAATAACTTCCAGTGGGCTAATACATAAGTAATTAGAGTCTCAAAAGGAGAGGAGTGGTGGCAGACACCTGTAATCCCAGTACTTGGGAGGCTGAGACAGGAGAATCACAGGTTCGCAGCCAGCCCCAGCAACTTAGTGACACCCTCTGCAACTTAGTGAGACTTATTGTTTGTTTCAAAACCAAAAATAAAATAGGGCTGGGGTGTAGCTCAAAGATAGAATGTTCTGGAGTGTAACCTCCAGTACCCCCCCCCCACACACACACACAGGCACCCTAGAGAGAGAGAGAGAGAGAGAGAGAGAGAGAGAGAGAGAGAGAGAGAGAGAGAGAGAGAGAGAGAAGCAACAGAAGAGGTATTGGAAAATTTCCGCAATTGGATGATAACTATAACTCAACATTATTAATGAACTCCAAGCATTAGAAACATGAAGAAAATGGCACCATTCATAATAAAATTGCTCAAAACCAGCTGAAAGAGAAAACTTTATAAGCCTTTAGAAGAAAAAGACACAATGCATACACAGGCTCTTGTTGTTAACTCTCGCTTGCTTCAGTTCCTCAAACTCTGGATTAGGAGAGGAGTTGTTCTCTTATGGGAAACCAGAAATGAAGGGTGTGAGTCCCAGCTACTCAGGAGAATTTGAGGCCTGCTTGAATTTGAGGAATTTGAGGCCAGCTTGACCAATATAGTGAGACCCTGGCTCAAAACAAAAGTGGAGAAAAATATCCCAAGAAAGTACTAATTACAAGAAAAGTGGTGTGGTATGGTTATAATGGCTATAATAATATCAGACTAAATCAGCTTCAAATCAAAGAATATGAACAGAAATAAAAAGAGACAATTTAAAGATTTTTAAAAAAAAAAAAAGATTTAGGAAACCCAGACAGGAGAGACGTAGAAAAACTCATGTCACAGCTTCTGTTTGCAAAGTATTCCAGATGCCCATCAGAGGAAGCAGACATTGGGGGCAAAGTAAGCTGGAGATACTGGAGCTACCACCCCATTTTTTAAATGTTGTAAGTGATACACATTGAGTTTTGGGTGTTCCTTCCCTGTGACACTCAGTACCTGGCCCACCTTTCCTTCCTTCCTTCCTTCCTTCCTTCCTTCCTTCCTTCCTTCCTTCCTTCCTTCCTTCCTTCCTTCCTTCCTCATTGATATGCTCAATATCTTTATTGCAATGATGATTTCATGAATATACACATATGTCAAAACTCATTAGCCAGGCACAATGGCATACACCTGTAATTTCAGTGACTTGGGGGGCTGAGGCAAAAGGATCACAAATTTGACACCAGAATGTATAACTTAGCTAGACCCTGTCTCAAAAAATTTTTAAAAAGGCTAGGGATGCAGCTCAGTGGTAGAGCATCCTGGGCTCAATACTGCAATTGAGCAAAACTATACTCAAAACAAACTATACTGCAAAACAAACAACAACAACAAAAACTCATTAAGCCATGCGTGGTAGCGCACACCTGTAATCCCAGTACTTGGAAGGCTGAGATAGGAGGGTTGTAAGTTTGAGGGTAGCCTCAGCAAGTAGTGAAACTCTTCATCAACCTAGCCAGACCCTGCTTACAAATAAAAATAAAAATAGTGCTGGGGGTATAGCTCGGAGGTAGAATGCCCCTGGGCTCAATCCCCACTGCCCAAAACAAAAAACTCATCAGAGTGTATACTTTAAATATGTGTAGTATATTATACCTCAGATATACCTTAATAAAGCTGTAGAAAAAGGAAAGAAAGCAAAAGAATATAAAAGGGTCTGTGGCAAAGTAAAAAGAAGTTATTTAACATGTGGTTGGGTATACATCCAAAAGAATTGAAAGCAGGAGTTGAACAGATGTTTGTACACCAGTGTTCAAAGCAGCATTATTCACAATAAAGGCAGAAGCAACTCACATGTTATATAATGCATACACACACAAAAGTTTGTGTGTGTGTGTGTGTGTGTGTGTGTGTGCATTAATGCATCATGTAATGATGGGAGTACATTCTGAGAGATAAATCAGGTGGTTTTGTCCTTGTGCAAAGATCATAGAATGTATTTACACAAATGTAGATGTTGTATCTTACTAGATTATATGATATGTGCTGTTGTACTTGTAGTCCTTCATTGACTGAAATTTCATTCTGTGGCAATTACTGTAAATAGTACATCCATACAATCTAACATTATTCAGCACATGCTACAATAGAGATGAATCATGAAGACATCATCCTAAGTGAAATAAGCCAGACCCAGATGCTAAAGGACAATTGTATGATTCCTCTTATATGAGATACCTAGTGTAGTTAAATTTATACTTGGCTAGGGTACAGTTGGTCAGGTTTTTCCACAGTAAAAATTAACAACTTTCCTTTTGTATTAATAAGTATGTGTGCAATGTATAGTTTGCATGTCTCTTGTTCTATTCTATAGGTTTTCTCTTCACTCTGTTGATGATTTCCTTTGCTGGGCAGAAGCTTTGGACTTTGATGTACTCCTAGTTGTCTTTTTTTTTTTTTCCTTTGTTTCTTGTATTTTGGGTGTGGGTCCTATCTAAAAAATATGTGGCTGTGCCAATGTCCTGAAGCATTCCTCCTGTATCTGGTAGTTCCACGTCT
Organism: Graphiurus murinus; assembly: GCA_004027655.1. Taxonomy (NCBI): domain Eukaryota; kingdom Metazoa; phylum Chordata; class Mammalia; order Rodentia; family Gliridae; genus Graphiurus; species Graphiurus murinus. The sequence continues at coordinate 245,718 of PVLC010000117.1, read as the reverse complement.
TACACTTAAGTATTCAGTTCATTTGGAGCTGATTGTTATATGGTGAGAGACAGGGTTCTAGCTTCATTCTTCAGCATGTTTACACTGTTTTTCTAGCACTGTTTATTGAAAATCAGTTCATCATGGATGCATAGGCTTACTCCTAAGCTACCCAATCTGCTCCACTGGGCCATATGTCTGTTTTTATGCCAAACTGTACTGTTTTGATTACTATAGCTTTGTAGTAAATTTTTAATTCAAGTAGTGTAATTCCTCCTGCTTTGTTCTTTTTGCTCATGATTACTCTTTGCTCATGAGTACTTTGACTATTTGAATTATTTTGTGGTTCCATACAAATTTTAGGATTTTTTTCTGTTTCTTGTGAAGAAGGCCATTGGTATATTGTTAGTGGTAGCACTGAATCTTTTTGGGTGACATGAACATCTTAGCAAAATTGATTCTTCCAATTCCTGAAAATGGGGCATCTTTCCATTAGTTCCATGTTTTATAGTTTTTATTGTAGAAATATTTTACCTCTTTGGTTAAATTTATTTCTAGCTATTTTATATTTTTGTAGTTATTGTACATGGAATTGCTTTATTGTTTCCTTTTTTCTGAAAATCTTCTATTGACCTATAGTATTGCTACTGAGTGGGTTAATATTCAGAATATATAAAAAATTCAATTCAGTAGCAAAAAAGCAAAAACAAGTAAATCAATTTAAAAATAGGCAATAGACCTAAACAAACATATTTTTCAAAAAAGATATACCAATGGCCTACAAGTATATTTTTAAGATGCTCAATGTCACTAATTATCAGGGAAATGCAAATCAAAATCACAATGAAATATAACTTCACTCTAGTTAGGATGGGTATTATAAAAGAGACAAAAGATAACAAATGCTGGCAAGGATGTGGAGAAAACGGAACCCTTACACACAATTCGTAGGAATATAGCTTGGTACAGCCATTATGGAAAAAGGTTTGGAGGTTTCCTAAAACAAAAACAAAACCAAAAAGAATAGAACTATCATATCACCAGTAATCCCATTACTGGGTATCTATCCAAGGGAAATAAAATCAGTACATGGAAGAGACATCTGCATTGCAGTGTTTACTGCCGCACTATTCACAAGAGCCAAGAAATCAAATCAACCTATCTGCCTACCAGCTGACAGATGGATAAAAAAATGTGGTATATAGACACAGTGGAATACTTTTTCAGCCACATAAAAGATGAAATCCTGTCATTTAAAACAGCACGGATGGATCTAGAGGTCATCATGTAAAGTGAAATAAGTCAGGCACAGAAAGACAAGTTTTGCATGATCTCACTCATTTGTGGAATCTAAAAAAGTTGCTCTCACAAAAGCTGAGAGAATGGTTGAGAGACTGGCGAGAGCAGAGAAAAGGGAGGGATGTGGAAATGTTAGTCAATGATATTTAGTCACAGATAGGAGAAATAAGTTCTGGTATTCTGTTGCATGGTAGGATGATTATAGATGATAATAACATACCCTATTTAAAAAAAAAAAAAAGCTCGAAGAAATATATTAAATGTTTTTGCTACAAATAAATGATACATGTTTGAAGAGATATTTACGCTTACCCTGATTTGAACATTGTAGAATATACAAATATATTGAAATATCACATGGTATGTGTCATTTATAAAAACAGTATGTGTGAGGAGATTCCGTGAGATGATATATCTTGTTTTTCATCAGATTTTCACGTTAAGGTCTTAACATCAATTGAGGATTTTTGCCTGATGGCTAAAAGATAATTATTACTAAGTTTATTTTCATCATCTCGAGGTCTGCTGAACTTTGAAGTCAGGCTAAATCATTAGGGCTGTGTGGTGCTTTTTGTGTCTGTCTCTGTGTCTTCAAGTCCTATTTACTATCTTTTATCATCACTAGAAGGCTTAGCTGAAATCTCAGTAGAAAGGTGAATTCCCAGGAAAACTGTGTGAGAGATTGGCAGCCCAGGTTGATGATTCACATGCACTGAATTTGACTCTTTGTCTGCCATTTTCTAGCTCTAGAGAGGCTGGTGAAGTTGGTGCCATTTTATGTGCCCTCTATGCCTTGAACTCAGTGTCACAGACTTTGTCCTTGGTCTTGTACTAATGACGCATTCAGTTTTCTTTTTCTCTGGACACAGAATCGAGATCTTTTGTGAAACCAAATTTGGAACCTGGCTCAGGAACTGCAGTTTCTCTAGCAAGCTGTTCTCTAAAATCCATCCCAGGATAAGGGGTTTTCACAAATGCCTTACCAAGGGTGTGTAGCTAAGAGGATCTATAGCCCGTACGACACCATACAAGCTTTATTTCACCTGGCTCTCTTAAGTTCTGGTTGGTGCCTGCCTCTTCGGTGCTGAAGCAAATCTGGATTTTTGACTCTTCAGTGTACATTTCCAAAACAAGTTTTTGTTTGATAACATAACCTGGATAAGACTTTGAAGTGAAGGTACGGATCAGTATTTTCAATTGCTCTTCTGTGAGTTTCATGCCTACAGTTTGTTGGCACACACTTGTTTGGAGAGTTGCATTGGGCCATGTGGAAGAGATGTTTTCCATCCATCCATATGATGTCTAAGCATACATCTGTCCAGGACACCCTGCTTTGGGTATCTTTCTCTCTTTCTTTCTTGGGATTGAATATAGAAGCATTCTACCTCTGAGCTACACCTCCAGAACTTTTTATTTTTAATTTTAAAACAGGGTCTTGTTAAGTTGCAGAGGCTGGCCTCAGACCTCTGATCCTCTTGTCTCAGCCTCCCAAGTACTGGGATTACAGGTATGTGCCACCATGTCCAGCTCCTGCTTTCTTAAATAAATCTTTTTTTGGTACTTTGTTGCCACTGAGTTCAGAGGCAACAAATAAACAACAATTAAAAAAATAAAAAACAGATTTTTTTCTATATATGACTATTTTATTTCCTCAGTATTTTGTGTGCTTCACAGAAACATGCAACCCAAGATTCCTTCCCTTGGAAGTTTGGAGTTCCATTTATAACAGTATTTAAAAATAAATACTGTTATAAATGTGTTATTAGTGTCTGAACAAACTCTAATGCCCATATCTCAAATGTGATCTTACTACAAACAAGCCAAGTTATGCAGAGCAGATATTTTCGTGTGTTTTGATCCCAACAAAGTGACTTTGGGACTATAAATGGTTCTGAGAAAAATGAGTGTTTTATGTGCTTTAATTTTTTTCCTCAAAATTTCCATTCCCTCCCACACTTATGCACACTAACCTAAACCATAAAAAGGTGTTTTTTAAATAACTTCTAAATTCCCCACTATGTTATGTTTCCAGGCCAGATTACAGTTAAAACAAAGTTTTGACAGACAGAATAACTTATCACTTAAGCCACAAATCATAGACTTTGCGAGAAAAAAATGAATCACAGAGCAGTCTTCGGGCCACTGTCCTTGAGTGTGTGTTAGTGGTCGTCCTCTCCTCTGAATAATGATGTTTCTGATTCTTGGCTAAGGAGCAATTTGGCAAGTGTCTCTTGCCAGCTGTCTTCCTTCCCTACCCAGGACGCTAGCTCCTGGATCCATTTGGAGACCTAGAGGAGAAGTCAGTGTTCTTTTGTTCCTCATTTTACTGTCTTTGTCTTGACTTTTATATCCATGATGCATGTTTTTATTTATGGCCACGTCCGTTTATTTTCCCCCATTAACTCGTCAAATGTGCATCAAGTGCCTGTTAGGTGAATTTGGACTCTGCAGCTGGACTGCCTGGTTGATATCCAAGTCCTGCTTAGGAATGCTGGTCTTTGGGCAAGGCCCTGTGCCTCGGATTCTTCTTCTGTAAAATGAGGTTGATCATAGTACCTGTGGCATGGGTCGTTTCGAGAATTACGAGAGTCACATGTAAGAGGTTTGGAATGTTCTCTGGCTCACAGTAAAGACCATGGAAGTATTGTTACTGTTTTCTGCTTGACAGATGCCAGCTCTGCCCTATGAGCTGTGCACCCAGGCATGCTTCTCAAGGGTTTTCATTTCTAATGCCAGGGGCGCCATCTCTACCCAAGCCCCACTTATCTGTGTTGGAATTTCTCAGCTATAGCGTTTGTATTTGGGGTCAGACACTTCTTTCTTGTGGGACTGTCTTATGCCCTCTTAGAAGTTTAGCAGCATCCCTAGTTTCTATTCATTAGATACCAATAAGATGCTCCTCCAGCTGTGACAACCAAAAAATGTCTCCAGGTAACACTTGGAGAAAGGGGATTGCATGCCATTGGGCATTGAGGACCACCTCTTTAAACTGCAAGACATTTCTGAACAGGCAGCGCTGCGGCCCTGGCTTTCTGGGGAAGCAGCTGACTGCGTGGTGTCATCTCCCTGGGCTTGTTTTTGAAGACTCACATTACAAGCGCCTTTTTGAACCACATGTTTGGAAACACAGGGTCATTTCTGCTGTTATGCTGAGTTCTCCTTAGCAGGAGGGGCTCTTTTTTTTTTTTAATGGTTATTGTTCTGGGGTTTGGATGCAGGGGCATTCTACCTCTGAGCTTTTTTATCTTTTATTTTAAAACAGGGTCTTTCTATGTTGCTGAGGGCCCCCACCCCAGCTGAGGCTGGCCTCAAACCTGCTATCCTACTGTCTCAGCCTCCTAAGTACTGGGATTACAGGTGTGCATGCTCAGCTCAGGAAGAGCTCCTTTAAAAAGTGTTCTCCTCCTCTTTGACCTCCAGCTTCTCTAGTAGAGGAGGAAGCTGCACTATCTTCCTAACACTTCTATTAGTGTCCTCCTTGAAGACTCGCCCTGCCCCCCCAACCCCCACCCCACCCCCGCCCCCGCCCCCGGCCCGGCCCTTTACAGCTTAAGGAATTTGCTGCTTCTCACTGTGGGAAAGCAGTAGGGTTCTAGGCCACACACGGAGACATGGTGCATGAGATGGGACTGCTGTGGTCCTTGGTCCAGGCCTCCCCCCTCCCCTGCCGAGAGTGAGCAGGGACAGTCAGCACAGGCAAAGAATGCTGGCTGCGTGCCTGGGCCTGGGCTAAGCGCTTTGTAAGTACTGGCCTGCTACTTTCTCGTATTCCCCCTCTAAGGCAGATGTTTTCATCCCTGTCTCATCGATGAGGAGACTTCATCCTGGAGACATGAAGTCCACTGCTACCAAGTGGCAGAAGCCTGGATTCCAAGTGCTTGAGGCCAGAGAAGCGTGTCTTCCTGTCAGCTCCACTGCAACTTTTCCCTTGGTCTCTGGCTCCTTGGAATGTCTTGTTTGTGCTCTAATTAGATTTAGGTGCCTACATTCCATCCTGCTTGTGTACAGCTGTCCACCACTTGCCTCCTGCTGATCTGTGATGTGATGGGAGGGGTCCTTTTTTTTCATGGTAATCATGATAATGCAGGAGCTGAGACCCACCTGTCCCCCACCCCAATTTCTTGCTATCTCCATGCTGAACACTATAACCTTTTTTCCCCTGATTTAGGCTGACCCTGAGCTTTGCTAACCAACAAGACTCTCCGGAGGTGCAGCAACCTTTTAAACTGGATGAAAATTTTTGAGCTGAGCCCTTAGGCCATACAGATTTTACCTTGCTGGTACCATTAAAACTATTAATGCTATAAGCAATGAGTCATCACTTTTAATATACATGCAATTCTGTCCTAGTACAGAACTCCCTATAAGCCAAATATAAAGAATTTAGAGCTGGTTGGCTGTGGTGGTACCTACCTGTCATCCCAGCTGTTCAGGAAGCTGAAGCAGGAGAATAGCAAGTTTGAGGCCAGCCTCAAACCATGTCTCAAAATAAATAAAAAGACTAGGAATATAGTTCAGTGGCAAGAACACTTGCCCAGTATGTGCTAGCCCCATCACCAAAACAAACAAATGAAACACACCTTATGGCAGAAAAAGAATTATACTGTATTTGAAGGGCCTTTACTAGATTCTTATTTTATTGAGTATTGTTCAAAATATGTTAGCCATTGGCAGCCAGGCGTGGTGGCGCACGCTTGTAATCCCAGCATTCGGGAGGCTGAGACCGGAGGATCCGGGTTCGCGGCCAGCCTCAGCTACCTAGTGAGGCACTCTGCAACTTACTGAGACCCAGTTTCAAAATAAAGAATAAAAAATAGGGCTGGGGGTATAGCTCGGAGGTAGAATGCCCCTGAGTTCCATCCCCAGTACCGCAAACAAATAAACAAACAAACAAAATATGTTAGCCATTGGAAAGCATGGGTGTCTTTTTTCCTCTGTTACATCAATAGCTTATGCTAACAGATTGTGATCTGGACCATCAATCCATTTATTACCTAATTTCATTTTGACCTACCTTGGTTTCCTTTTGCTGAGGCCACATGGATCTGCTTTTATTTCCCGCTTTGTATTATAGCCTTTGGCTTTGATAGCATTGCCTTTATAGTTAAAAAAAAAAAAAAAAAATCAACATCTGTGGAAAGCACTCAGAAAATGAAGGTCATAAAAGGTCAAAGTACAAATGAATTATTTAGTCTTTGTGAATATTTCTGAGTAGCACCAAGAACATCCCGTTCTCTCTATACACTTCCTGGGCCTTTTGTGTGGAAGACACGTCGCAGAAACACACCAGCCCACAGAAGGAGGCCCTTAAGGTCAGTCTGGATTTGTTCACTGGTTCAGTCATGCCAGAGGGCTCTTGGACGTTTCCTGTGTGCACGCTGGGCGGTGTGCGAGGCACGGGGGATGTGGCACCCTGCCTCAGAGGATGAGTGTCACAGCCAGCATTGATCCTGTGCTTTCTCCATGTTGGCACAGTGCTTGCTACATGGCATCTAAGTTTTACTCCTTGTAACACCTTTTTTTTTGTGGTAGAAATTACTGTAATTCTCTTTTAAGATGAGGAAGTTGAGGCTTAAAGACATCTCTAAGCTGGTTCCTAAAAGTCTAGTATTATCCAGGGGGCAATTTAAAACAATGAGGTTAAAAAAAAATAATGGGAAAATAAGCGATCCAGGGGTAAGAAGAAAGTAGAGGCGATTCTGGGATGAGGGATTAGCAGATACAGTCCTAGAGCAAATGGATGAGCTGGCCCTTCTATGCCACTTGCGGGGTGCAGTGGGACCCGGGGCAGTGAGTGCAGTCTCACTTACAGGATCCGGTTCTGCCTGTGGTGAAGGGATTTCAACCCCACAGCTACTCTCATCAAAGAGTGACCTGTGCTCCCTGTCACTCCCTCCAGGTCTCCTCCCTCCTCCAGTGGTGGGCCACTTAATTCTGTAATGCTCCCACATGACTGAGGAGAATAAGTCAACCTTGAAGTGGTTGTTCAGTGCCTTCTGCATCTGCATGGGGCTGGCAAGGGGAAGTAGCATCTCTGGGAAGATGAGGGCAGGTAGGGTCTGCAGAGTCTGCAGGGCTGTTGAGCCTTGGGCAAGTCACTTCACCTCTGTGATCTTTGCTTTGTCCCTTGTATGCCCCCAAAGCAAAGACTGTCTCACTCAAGTCTGCATCTCTAGATCCTGGTGGAGAGCTTACTATTCTATAATCTGAACCAGAAACTGGGGTACCAGTTCCTGTAAGGCATTTCAGATGATGTCTTAGATTTCACATGAAAGCCTCTAACTGCTTAGTGAAAAGTAAGGAATAAATAGTCCCACTTCTCAAGTTCCCTTAATTATCTAGTCACCATTGATCTAAGCCCTTATATTTGGAGTTGGCAAATGGAAGTTGTAGTAGGAAAACTACCTTAGCTCCTGCTCTACACAATTTCAGTTTGCAGTGGGTGGGTCTGGATAGGCAAACGAGAAGCTGGGCATGGTGGTATGCACCTGTAATCCCAATACTTTGGAGGCTGAAACAGGAGGATCACAGGTTTGAGGCCAGCCTCAGCAACTGAGACCCTCAGCAACTTAGCAAGACCTTGTTTCAAAATAAAATAAAATAGGGCTGGGGGTGTAGCTCAGGGGTAGAACTGGGTTCAATCCCCAGTACCACAAAATAAAATAAAAAATAAGCAATATAGAGTTAGCATATTTTTTTCCCATACGTGGATCACGGCAAGTGGTAAAGTGGACGTCTCAGCACAGGAGGCAGGTGGAGTTTGCTGAGGACAGGAAGGCCTGGTGCTCCTGATCGTGCCTCTTGTCTGATGACTTCTCCTTTGCAAGGGCTGATCCTCAATAGGGAAGGGGGGCAGGGTGGTGACTGCATTGAAGTATCTGCTGATAGGCCAGGGCCTCCCTTTCTCCACACCCTTTCTTCTCCACTAAAGACTTTCTGGAAAATAGAGCAAAAACAATAGGCACCCCAAGGGTGGATGAGAGTTGCACTCTCCCTTCAGCCCTGATTACCCTGAGCCTTTGTCCCTGTCCACTTAGGAAAGGGTATGGCTGTCAGGTGTCACTCCTCCCGGTGCAGGCGGATCTGAACTGATTGACTTGTCCATTGTCCTTCCCCTGCAGCTAAAACAAAACAGGAAAAGCTGCTTGGTGGAGACAGAGGGGAACTTGGTGGCCAAATGCTATTGCTTTCCAGGCATGGGACACCGGCTCATTCTCTCTGAGAAACTTACATCCAAAGGCAGTGACTTTGAAAGGACCATGGCTGTGGAATTAGAGACAGATGCATAGCTGGCCATGAGCAGATATTAAATTGTATTAAACTCTGCAAACCACATTTCTCATGCAAGGCTTGTTTCAACCTTACATCAGCCCTTGGGCACATTTGCATTTCTATAGAGGACAAAATAAAAGCAGCATGTCCCTTACTCATTTCTATTCATAACTGTGAGCTGTTATTATTCTAGCTCTCATCTACCCTGCACAGCATGGCCAGATTAATCTTCCTAAACCTCCACCACTGGGAGCTAGCAGTATTCGCTGCATTTCACTGTCAAACTCCTGTGCCTAAGGCCTGGGTGCCAAGAGGGGTATAAGGATGCATAGGATGGGACTCATTTTAAGGTAACCAGACATCCTGCTTTGTCTGGGACAATCCTTTTTTATGCTGCTTCCTCCTGATATAATTATTAATAATGCCCCCTTTCCTTCTCAGAAGTGATCCAGTTTGATGGGGAATTACATGGTTACCCTGCTCATGCAAGTGCTTAAAAGCTAGAAGGGGCAGAAAGTATGTCATAAGTAATTTGAAGATTGGAGGCAGAGGGGTGGAGATGTTTAGAGGAGGAGGGGGCCGCCCAGAGCTGAGATGACAGGGAGGCTTTTGCAGGCCTAGTTGAGGCGTTGGCTTCAAAGTGTGAGGTGGAGAGGGCTGGATGATGGTGGGGGAGCAGCGTGTGGAAAAGAGATGGAGAGGATCTCAGGGGGCCACATAGATGGAGGTTCATTCTGGGGCATGAGGGAGAATGCTGGGCAGGTAGGAAAGGCAGATCTGAGGGCTCGAAGGGCAGATGAGGAACTCATGCTTCGCCCTAGAAGCTGAAGAGAGTCATGAGGGTCCTGGCATGCAAAACCCAGGGTGAACAGGAAGATTTGACCAGTCCCACTCTAAGAACGGTCACCTGGCCACCAGGTCACAGATGCCACCATCATGCTGCTCTCCACTAGCAGGCCATTCTGCTTGCTCCCTCCCAGGCGCCACTCCATTAACTAGGCCAATTAAAAATATTCACACACAGCTGGGCATGGTGGCGTGGCGCACCTGTAATCCTAGTTCTTGGCCAGCCTGGGCAACATACTGAGACCCTGTTTCAAAATATAAAATAAGGGCTGGGGCTATAGCTCAGTGGTAGAATGCTTGCCTAGCATGCACAAGGCCCTGGGTTCAATCCCCAGCACTGCAAAATTGTGTGTGTGTGTGTGTGTGTGTGTGTGTGTGTGTGTGTGTGTGTGTGTGTATGTATATGAGTACAATAAAATAAGGGCTGGGGGCATAGCCCAGAGGTAGAACACCCCAGGTTCATTCTCTGGTCTCCCCATCACACACACACGCACACACACACACACACACACACACACACACACACACACCCCACACCATATTCTTACATGACCAGTGAGACAAATGGATATTCTAATGTCTTGGTTTCCACTAAACAGAAGCCTCCAGCTAAGAATTAGCACAAGCTTACTTTTTAACATCAGCTAAAATAAAATAATTATTTTAGCGAGATGTTTGACTGGGAAAAAAAGCAAAATGACACATTTCCAGGACCAGGCAGTGCGTTCGGGCTGTGCAGAGTCCTTGGGGGCATCGGGAATGGCTCGCCACAGGGCATTTATCTGTGCTTCCTGTGGGTAGTCATCACATTCACAATTCCACCCTGCTGTCTGTAACCATAGCAGAAGCTCCACGTGCACAGCCAAGCCATTCATTTTGTCTGGTGCCTGTTTATTTCTCTTTCATTGTTTCCTTTTTTTTCTTTCTTTCAGCTAAAATCATTGAGTGTGCACAAATAGTACCAATGCACAGCCAGCAGGGTAGCAGGGTACCATTGGGCCCGTATGGCTCTCTGTATGATTGTGTGTCTCCTTTGCCATGCTCGGCATTCCTAGAAGTGATCAAGCATGATTGTCTGTGGAGATGTGCTCGATGAGAATCCCCCGGCAATGTGCTCAACAGCTTATACAGCTGGTCACCCTCAGCTCAATGATTTTAGCTGAATGTGCGCCATTTGCTTAAACAACACCGATTCCTGAGCTCTACCTCCCAAGCTTATGTTTCAGTGGGTCCTAGTGGAGCATAAGAATCTGCACAACTTTTCTTAAGACCCCTAGAGTAAAAGTTCTCAAACTGTAGTAGGTGGTAGACTCTCCTGGAGATGGCCGGCTGACCCCTGGAGCCTGGGCTTATGAGTTTGCATCTCTTGTGGTCTGCTGCTGCTGCTGGCCAGAGGAGTACATTCACAATTGCTGCCCCAGAGGCTGGTGGTGCTGGTCCAAGCCAGAATGCTGCCGGTTGGTGGACGTGTGCACCAGGGACATTTAGCTGGCCAGTCTATTTTGTGGCAGTTGTGAGAGGATTAGAGACACTAGACCCAGTTTGGCCACATCCCAGCTGTCCCCTCCCTCCCAACCTGAAGTAGGCATCATTCATTTGTCGATCACTGTGCTTCTTTTTAATGACATCCTGGCTCCGGATCCCTGTCATCTCTATGCAGCTCATTGATACCAACCAAATGGTGCTGGCTCACAAGCTAAAACCTCCTATGTTTGCTATTAGACAGACTTGCCACTTTTTTTTTTTTTTTTTTTTTTTTTTTTTTTTTTTTTTTTTTTTTTTTTTTTTTTTTTTTTTTTTTTTTTTTTTTTTTTTTTTTTTGCGGTACTGGGGATTGAACTCAGTGGCATTCTACCTCCAAGCTATACCCTCAGCCCTATTTTTTATTCTTTATTTTAATACAGGGTCTCACTAAGTTGTGGAGTGCCTCACTAGGTAGCTGAGGCTGGCCGCAAACCCGGATTCTCCGGTCTCAGCCTCCCCAATGCTGGGATTACAAGCGTGTGCCACCACGCCTTCCTTGACTGCCACTTTCAAAATCAGTCTCTTGAAAAGTTTGTGGGCCTTGTGCCTTAAGTGTTCACTGGGGGCGGGGGGACCTCTTGGGTTCTTAGCCTTGGCTACATGTTAAAATCACCTAGGAAGTTAAAACAAAAAACTATTGACACTGGGCCCTCCCCAGGCCAATTGCATGTATGTGTCTGGAGGTGGGGTCCTGGTGTTGGCAGCTTTATGTGGGTCGCAGGTGATTCTAATGTTGCAGGCGGGCCTGGGACTGTGGGTCTGAGGCATTTGTGCTAACAGGCAGAAGCAAACTGGAGACCTACATGTTGTGCCAACTCCTGATTTCTCCCTGAAGATTCTTCCAGCCCAGCACCCCACCCCCTCCTTTTCTCTCACCCTTCCCACACACCTCCTTTATCTTTCTGCCAATCAAAGGCCTGTGGACACTAATGTTGGAACCAGTAGTGTGACAGCCACTGTCCCTGGATTTTCGGAAGGAAGCCACATTCTTGGAGCAGAGCCAAAGGACCCAATGTGGAAAATCCAGGGACAGTGGGAAATCAGGAGTCGGCGGTACTTACCCCCTTCGTCCCCCTGGTCATCTGACTCTGGTGACTGTCCCTTCTGCTCCTGGTATCCTGATGTTTCTGCCTCCTCTCTGTCCCTTCTGTTTCCTTTACAGGAAACATCCTGAAATGGGAGTCTTTCCCCAGTGTCATCATCTGCATCTCTTACACCTCTCTGCACACCGCCTCTCCCCTGGGATCCCTTCTTCAGACCTCGGTCTCCTGACAGCATCTATAAACAGAATGTCTTCCTGCAGTCACATCACCACGCTGGCCCTGACTTTCGGCCTCCCTACCATTTTTTTCCCCCAGTACTAGGGGCTGAACCCAGGGGCATTCTACCTCTGAGCTACACACCCCCAGCCCTATTTTTTATTCTTTATTTTGAAACAAGGTCTCACTAGGTTGCAGAGAGACTCACTAATTAGCTGAGGCTGGCTGTGAACCTGGATCCTCCGGTCTCAGCCCACCATGCTGGGCTCTCCCTACCATTCTAGCATCAACATCTCTTCTATCTCCCAGCATGGGATGTCGCTGTGTGGAGCCCTGTTATCCCACTGATAGCCAGGCCAGGTCTGGCCCAGTTCTCCTTCCCCCTGCCTCCCACACTGGCGGCCCTAGCCTGTGCCTCTCACTTTGGTAACCACCAGCCAGCCACCCACTGCCATTCTCACCTCCTCCCTACTGCATTTCTCTCAGGAGATGTAATATGTTCATACTCCTCTCTCTGACTACAAATATGTATTGAGTGCTTGCAGTGTGCCAGGCAGTGTTAAGCACCATATATTTACTACCCCATTAGAACCTCATAGCATCCTTACAATCAGTAGATACTGTTACCATCATCCCTACTTTCCTCTGCGGAAAGTGTTATTAGTCAGCATTTTCACAGCTATAATCTAAGAGACTTGACCATGTAACTTAGATGAAGGAAGATTTATTTGCTCAGGGTTTTTAGCTTCAGTCCAAATGAGACCAGGAACCACGAATCTCAGGGCATGGCAGCGGGAAGTGAGGAGAGGGAGAGCACATGGGCTGTGTTCCTCACATCATGGCAGCCGGAAGCAAGAGAGGGAATGAGGGGAGGAGGAACCATATATAATCCCTAAGGCTGCAGCCCCAGGGCCTGCCTTCTCCAGGGACCCTACCAGCGCAGGCTACCACCCAAATAAATGTGTTACAGTGGATTTATCCACTGCTGAGATTACAACCAAGCCCCTCTTCCAACATTGCCACTGCATTTCCCCAAGGGCTGGAGGACACCCCAATCCAAATAATTACAGAGAGGAATTGGACATGGCTAGGAACCGTGAAAGAGAAGTGGTGGAACAGAAATTCCAACTTAAATTCACTCTTAAGTGCTAGACTCAGTTGCCACTTATTTACACCAGCTGTCAGTGGTTGCCCATGCAAAGAAAGACCAAGCTCCTTCTTTTTTTTTTTTTTTTCCTGTTTTACTGGAGATTAAACTCAGGGGACTTCTACCACTGAGCTACATCCCTAGCCCTTTTTATTTTTTTATTTTATTTTTTGCAGAACTGGGGGTTGAACCTAGGGGCCTTCTACCTCCGAGCTACACCCCTAACCCTATTTTCCTTATTCCTTATTTCGAAACAGGGTCTCACTAAGTTGCGGGGGGCCTCATTAAGTAGCTGAGGCTGGCTGTGTACCTGCGATCTTCCTGTCTCAGCCTCCCAGTACTGAAATTACAAGCATGCACCACTATGCCTAGCTTTCTTCTTATTTTTAAACAGAGTTTTGCTATGTTACTTTACACTGGCCTTTTGAAATCCTCCTGTCTCAGCCTCTCAAGTACTGGGATTCAGGCTTATGCTACTGCGCCTGGCTAAGACTAAGCACTTTGGATTGGCACAGTGACTTTTCTCCATCTGCCCTAGCTCACCTGGGCACTCTCATCTCTTTCATCCTTCCATGGAAGAGGCAGCTCTGCGTGCACCTGCTTGCCCCTGGCTCCTTCTTTCCCTCTCCATCTTTGCCCAAATCCTTGATGGCATACAATACCCCGGGGGCAACACTGCCCCTCCTGCTTAGGCTTCTTGACCTTTCCAAACCCTCTGCATTCCAAAGCCTTTTTTTTTTTTTTAATGGAATAGCTTGTGTTTTAATATCCTTTGGAGATTCGAATGGGAACTTTTTGCCAATTGCTTTTTCAGGTATGTCGGTGTCCCTCTCCCAGCTGGGCCGTACCTGCTTTAGGATTGGAACTATATCATAGACTTAGTTCAATGTCCTGCAGCCCCTTGCAGGCTGCCTATATGCAGCGGTCCTGCAAATCAGTGTTGACTATTTTGACTTCATCCTCTTGTCCTGCGTACTGGATGATGTGAATAAGGACATGAGACACCGCCCCATCGCCCCATCCTGTGGGAGCTGTTCTGCTAAGGTGCCCAGATCCCCCGGCAGCCCTCTGCACAGCTGTAATCACTTGTTAGATTAGTTTTCCATCCTTCCTGGGAATCGTTTTTCTTCATGCATTTCTGTTTTTAAAGTCTGAGTAGAATGGAGACTTGGCTGTACACCAGGGAGGTTTAGGAGAGAAATGAGCAGTGGGACCTCCCCAGCCGAACCTGGCTGCAAACCGCGACTGCACAGGAATACAAATGACTTCTAGTGGGACGGGCGGGACTCCTCGGCTGCTCCGCAGTTCCTGCTTTTGATCAGAGCTGGGCCAGTGCTGGGAGTCTTAGTGCTCCAGTCAGTAGTCCCCTGCTCTGAGACTGCTGGGGTGTCTGGGGTGTCCACAGTCAGAGGGGACCCCTCCTCTGCTTAAAGCCTGCCTCTCACTGTCTGCCACAGCGTGCTGGTTGGGTGACAAGGGAGACAAGCCTCCTCCAGGGCCCTGAGTATAATGTCCTCAGGCACGATGTTGCATCCTCACGCTGAGACAGGATGAGAGTGAAATAAACCTGGAGACAGTTGGTATAACTGTGATAACCCATAACTGTTAGGATTTCTAGATCCTTCTGCTACTTGGACTTTGGTTCCAGGCCAATGTCCCAGAATCGTGGTTACCTAAAGGAAGAACACAGAAGCACAGTCTAGGTATGTTCCGTGTCTTGCTTCTCTTTAATAGATGATGAAAAGTGATTCTCTTATCTCTTTTTCACAAACTCAGGTTGCTTTTCTTGCCTCTGGCTCAGCCCTAGCCAGCTACCAGCAGTAGCAACAACTGTGCACCCAAGTCCTGCAGAAGAAACAGCCCACTGTTTCTACACCCTCAGTGTAGAGAGGGGTGGGGGATTAGGCCTCTCTGGGTGCCTGTGGGAATGTTAAGGAAACCCCTTCCCCAGTGACCTCTCCTGTGTGACCTGTTGGCCTGCTGGGCCTGGTTCCTGTTTGTTGCTCATTCTCTCATGGACACCAAAGCTTGGCCCTGAGCGTGGCCCTGCTTGGAGAGGCCCCCACAAACCCATCCAGACCCTCTCTCTCCCCTCTCCAAAGCTGTACCTGGTTCGTGGTATCCCTCAGTGTCTCTGAAAACATCCACACTCTGGCTTCTGGACCCCAGCGGTTCTGAGTCTGCAGTGCACATTCAGCCCAGTCACTCTGTATTTTTTAGTTAACCTAGATAAATAAATCTATCTGAATTCAGCTTATGAAAAGAGATATATCATTAGAAATATAAGTATTTCTCAATTTGAGGAAGCAGCTTCTAGTGAGAGTGTGGATAATTTTGTTACTCAAAAATTTATGGGTCCTGCAGCTCTTAGATTATAAGGTCCAGTCCAGTCGCTTCTCTGGAAAGGCATGACAGCTGTGACATTTGTCACCTTGTGGGATTTTACACCTGGAATCTGGCTGGGAGGAACTGTTCTGGGAAAGCTGGCAGCTGCCAGGGAGGCAGGGACAAGAGTGAGACATTGCCAGGTGACAGGGCTGAACCCTGTGTGCTGTGTCCCACAGTGTGGGATGAGCCCGCCACACTCTCACTAGGAGCTGCTTCCTCAAATTGAGAAATACTTATCAACCACACTTACGTGCAAGGCATTGTGTCAATCCACTGTAAGGTAGAAGAGCAATCATGTGTGTAAATGGACCTAACAGAACGCAGTCCATGGGACGTGCTGAGAAATGTTGAAATCTGTAGGAATGTATGTGTAGGTACAGTTTTCTATCCCAAAAGATAAAAAAGACAGCTGAGAAACACTGAGTTTTGCAAAGAACAGCCTTTCTGCTGGGATCTGGAGTGGTTTGGGAAGACAGAATTGGAAAGAGTCCAAGGGGTGGAGGCATGTAGGAAGGACCTTTATTTTATTGAGTAGAGGGTGCTATGGTTAGGATGATTGTTTCCCTACGATCCATGTGTTAAAGGCTTAGTTCCCGGGGTCGTACTATTGGAAGATTGTGGAACATTTAGGAGATGAAGCCCAGTGAGTGGTCCTTAGGTTATTTGGGGTGTATCCTCATAGTAGGTTATGGGGCCCTGGCCCCTTTTTGTTCTCCTCTGCTTCCTGACTAAAAAGGAGAGTGGGTTTGCTTTGCCGTGTGCTCCTGCTGTTGCCATCTGGCACCGACCAGAAGCCCAAAGCAATGGGTCCACCTGATCTTGGACTGGAACCTTCAGAACCATGAGCTAACAAGCCTTTTCTCTTATACGGTAATTGTCTCAGGTACATAATTATAGTGACAGGAAGCCGACTGACACGGGGCTAGTGGGAAGGTGGGAATAAACAAGGTTTGCTGACAACATCACATGATCTCATTTAGGGTGCAGAGAAGCAATTTGTGTTTGTAGATTGGGAGTAGTGGGTGGCTCAGTTCAAAAAGCAGATTGAGAGACCCTCAGCAACGAGGTAAGACCCTGCTTCAAAATAAAAAATAAAAAGGACTGAGGGTGTAGCTTGGAGGTAGAATGTCCTTCAATCCTCAGTACAAAAAAAAAAAAAATACAGGTTGATCCTCCAAACTGGAGGATCCTTAGATACCAGGTTAGGCATGATGGACTTTATCTTTCAGGTACTGGGGTCCACTGAGGCCCTTTGAGCCAAGGGGTTAACACCAATGGTGGAGTAGGAAGGTTGCTCTGGAGGTGTGTGTAGGGTGGATAGGGATAAGGAAAAGACTGGGGATGGAGTCCAGGGCTGGTAAGAATAATCATAAATTGATGATAGTTACCAGTTATTGAGCATCTACGAGGTGCTGTTTATCATGCTCAATAACTCTTTAAGATGGGCACGCTTGACCAATGAGAAAACCAGGACTTCTGCATGTTGAATGACCCACACAGAGTCACAGAGCTTGTAAATGCCAGACCAGCACTCCGACACAGGACTTTCAAAGCCCAGGTTAATGTAGGTGGGGCTCTTCACATGAACTCTGGATCCAAAATAAGGGAGTTATAATCAAATTGAAGGAAGAGTCAGATGAGAGAGATTATATTGGAAGCTTTGAGAAGATTGATAACTGACCAGGGTTGTGGGGTGAAAGAAATGGACAGAAAAACAATGCCTGTTTTGTAGCCTTGGATAGAAGGAGAGTGGCAGTATTGCCACCAGATACCAAGTGTCACAAGGAGGAGGTGATCTTGAGGGGTCAGGAGAGAAAGCATTGAAATGAGTTCCAGAAATGTGGCATCAGGATGGTGACAGAAGCTGGGCATGGTGGCATAGGCCTGTAACCCCAGTATTTGGGAGGCTGAGACAGGAGGATTACAGGTTTGAGGTCAGCCTCAGCAACTTAGCAAGACTCTCAGCAACCTAGCGGGACCCTGTTTCAAAATAGAAATAAAAAGGGACAGGGGGTATAGCTCAGAGGTAGAATGTCCTTGCTTCAATCTCTACTACCTCCCCTCCCCCAATACACACACAGGATGGTGGCAGAAACTCCAGGTGGTCGCTATCAGTAGTGTTCTCTGTTTACATTGTAGACAAGCAGTGAGTGTAGACCAGCAGGACGTGGGAATGAGAAAGCATTTACATTAGGGAGAGACTCTGGAGGAAGTCACATGAGGGATGGCAGAAAAACAGCTGTCGGAGAGAAAGAAAGAGGAGTAAGATGGCGTCATGAAGCTCTCGGCAGCCATGGAGGAGTGGCTTCTACGTGGCTGTCAGGGCTGCCACACATTTCAGGGAAGTCAAGGTTAGCATCCCTGCATGGACTTGGGAGGACTTAGTTCAACTCACATGTGCATTAGGTGTCCTCCACATGTTTGGCCTTGTATCTGGAGCAGAGGGTAGAGAAATCCAAGTGCCTCTTAAAAGCCTCCGGAAATCTTGACACAGACCTAGGCTGGGTATAGTGGTGCCCGCCTGTAATTTCAGTACTTGGGAGGCTGAGACAGGAGGATCACAGTTTTGAGGCCAGGTTCAGCAACTTAGTGAGACCATGTTTCCAAAAAAAAGGACTGGGTACAGGAGTATATCTTGCAGGTAGAATACCCCTGGGTTGCAATGTGGCTCTTAGGGCAAGAGTCTTCTCTGCAGAGGCCTGTGTCCTCTCTGCAGAAGGGCATCAGAGCTGAGGCAGGTGCAACACTCATTTGTACCTAGAACTTAAAAGCTCCATTAGTCTTAGAACTCAGGTCGAGTGGGAGAATGAAGGGCCGATTCCGGGGTCTTCCTGCCAAACTCTGAGAAGTCCCCGTGTCCTTGGAAGTGGCAGCCATTGTTCCATGGTCTGGGCAGTTTGGTCTGTCCCTCCAGCTTTCTGCTGCCTCACATGGCTTTCTAGTACTACAGAGAATCTCCCCTTTCTAGAACTCACACCTGTGATGTGCTTTCCTGTTCGGAGGGAGCTTGCTTTCATATCCTTCCCCCGGTTGGTTCAGGCCCAGACCCCCTTGCACTGGCTGGCGGTGCTCATCCTCACCACGTCAAGGGAGAGCGCCCGGCATGCTCCATCGCAGATGAAAGGGTCCTGGCCTGCTCCAAAGGTCACGGGAGCAGTGTGGGCTCTGCCAGCTAGACTCCATGCTCCGTGGGCCGTGAGCAGGGCCCTTGTCCTCTGAAGGCCAATGGGAAGAAGGCCGCCCCTGCTGTGCCCCGGGCCCTGGGCTCTGTGCTTATCTGCTGGAGGGGCTCGCTGAACACCAGCTACCTGTCTCCCCCCTGCACCCCCTCGCTGGGGCCTGGGAGGTGAGGAATGGGCGACTGGGGGAGGTGGATGCCACAAGAGAAAGGCTCCCAGAGGAGTATGTGTGGGACTCCAAAGCTGGGTGTGGTGGGGGAAAAGATCAAAGCAGGAGCAAGAAAAGCCAGGGAGGTTGTGGCTGCCAGGTTGGCACAGGAAGGCTGTGCTGTCCCAACACCACCTCTTTCATCTGGCTCCTCCTGGTGGGCGGCTCTGTCCCCTTTCTTTGGGATCTGTCCGTGCTAAGCCTATATCTAGTACGTGGGATTGCTGCATGTTGGCTGCGAGGTCCTTCAGGGGTCACCTTCCCTCCCCTCTTTTTTCTCTCCCCTGTGGGATGGTGGTCAAGTTTGCCTAGAGGGTCACTAGGCACTTCTAGTGTGACTTTGGGCTTAGAGGGTGGTATGGGTCCAAACCAAGGTAAGGAACTAACTCATCTTGCATGGTCTACCTTCTCTGCCTGGCCAGGTATCCCTGGTATATATCCCTGGAGATATACCTGGTATATCTCCAGGTATCCCTGGAGAGGAGAGGATAGGAGAGGAGAGGAGAGGAGAGGAGAGGAGAGGAACCCCAGCTAAGATGTGTTGGCTGTACATAGAATTAATCTGACCATGCACATGGGGCTACACTGCCATCCCCTGATAGCGATGACCCTTGTGTCTTTGAATACAATTTTACATATAGCTCAGTCACTGCGGGGCCCTGCTCAACCCTTCCATGAATCAGAACAGCTTTCCATTTCATCCCAGTTGTTCAACCCTAGTCTAAGTATCTTCACAATCTAACTTCAGCAGTATCAAGTTTAATTAACTGGCATAAGAAGTTCTCTTATTAATAGGCTCACTTGGAATCCCCTGCTATATAATTTTACTAGCGACCTTGTGGCAAATAGATACACCCAAAAGCACAGTGCCACACACATTGAGGCAGGTCCAGGGATGGGACTCAGGGTCCCCACCCAGGCACTCCCACATTGCCATCCCCCTTGGGCCTTTTCTTTTTGAGTATTTTTTTTTTCTTTTCAGTACTGGGGATTGAACCCAGGAGCATTCTACCTCCAAGCTATACCCCAATCCTATTTTTTATTCTTTATTTTGTGTGAACCCAGATCCTCTGGGCTCAGCCTCCCAAGTACTGGGATTACAAGCATGCACCACCATGCCTGGCTTCTTTTTGAATCTTTGCTCCCTCTGATTTTGTGCCCCACTCCCTTCCTCCCCTCAGTTATAACAGGACACTCTAGGCACTAGGTACCTTTGCTTTTCTCTCTCTTGCATGTGTCAGAACTGGGGCTCTGCAGAGCAAGAGGCTGAGAGGTCTCAAAGATACCCTTGACTTGCTGTAGAACAAGGTTTCTTTAACATCACTGACATATTGGGTCAGGTGTGTGTGTGTGTGTGTGTGTGTGTGTGTGTGTGTGTGTGTGTGTACGTTTGCATACACTAGACATGTGAAGTGGGGGGGACATCTCTACTGTGCAGTATTGCATGCTTATCAGCATTGGCGACGCCTCTGTCTGTCCGTTAGATGCTTGTAGCACCCTTACCTCCAGTTGTGACAAGCAGAAGCATCTCCTGGCATTTTCCCATGTTTCCTGCTAGGCAAAATTGCCTCTGGCTGAGAACCACAGTTCTAGAAGTAGCAGCAGCAGCTGTTGCTGCTGGAACTTTCCCCAGGTTTCTCCTTCAGTTGGGAGTTTCAGAGGCAACTCCCGCTGGGGGTGCTGGAGGGCGTTTTCCAGAGTTCCCTTCACATTCTGGGCCCAGCAGGCTTCTCTTTCATTCCTGTAACTGTTCTTCCAGCCAGAAATGCGTCACTCCTTGCATGGGTTTGTTGCTTACTGTGTTCCTGTGGTCCCAGACAGTCTGGTCTGCAGCTTCTGGGATTCTGCATGTCAGTTGATCGGGGATAGGGTGTGGTGGTGGACAGGGCCTTGGAAGACCCGGGCTGCAGTCCCTGCTCGGCTTCCCCCGGCTGTGGGACTCCCAGCCCTTCTGTGTAACAGCTTTGAATTCACGAGAGATTTTTATGTCTTCAGATGGTATGATGGTCAGAAACCCTGAAAGGCCTGAATCCTGGCCCTGGGGTTCCCAAGGGAGAGGCACTCCAAGAGCAGCAGAGGGGAAGCAAAGATTATTGTGTCTTGTTCTAATGCATTGTGTTCCCGAGAGTTCTGCTGCTGCCTATCAAGTGGTCCAAGCCATTGTTTGGAAAAGAAAAAAGGGTTAAGTATTTGAGTGTTTTATACTTGCAAGAACAAACTATGTTTTTCCTGTAAGAATTTAGTTAATAAGATGTTTCCAATGGTCACGAAGTATATTTTGGTCAAATTTATAGGCCATTATTATCATAATCCATTTTTATAATCAATAAAGTACAAAATTGAAATAAGATGTGGAGGGGTGGGGAGTATAAAACAAAAACAGTGCAGTTCCACCTGCGACCACCAAGGGCCACAGAAGCCCTGGGCACTGCTCAACTGTAAAACCTGTCCCTTCTCCCTAGCTCAGACTGGCTTCCTACTGGAATCTCTTTATGACCTCGATCCATGCACAGGTAGCTGTGATTGCTTTTAATCTTTCCCATTATATCCATTCACAGTATGAAGACTTGAGTGGTGAATAAAATACCTGGAAACACTTTACTGGGTCGATGCCTAATGACTCCCAACGCAGAGTCCCATCAAAGTTTAAGTGTAATATATAGCTTGGACTTGAGATATAAATAGAGCATCTGTCTTCTTTAAGCCCAGAGCAATGACCAACATTTTTAAGTAGTGGTTAAAAAGCACAGAAGAAAGAAAGAAGGAAGAGAAGAAAGAGAAGGAGGGAGGGAGGGAAGGAGGGAACACCCCATGGAACACTCAGAGAGAGGGCCAGAGGATGGAGACTTCCAAAGTGGTACCTCTGCTCACTTGGTCCTTTCAGCATTCGGGAGTCCAACTAATCAGATTAGCCACTCTCCTAAATGAGGTGGGTGCAAACTTCACTGGCTCAGGGTGTAGCTTGAATGACTTTGTGTATGTAATATCCTTACTATTAAACACACTAGGTGTCAAAATGAGCTAGATTCAGCAAGAATACTCAAGGTACCTGCCATTTCCCCAGGCCAGGCTGCCTGGAGCATGGCCGGATGGGCTTTCCGATGTGTGCAGTACTTCCAAGGGCACCTTTGGTCTCCCCGTAATTGACTGTGAGCATTGGAAATAGCTGTGGTTTTTAATACAGTGATATTTCCTCTTCAGAGACTCCAGCCCCTAGTCTAGTTTCAACAACTGCTAGCTGTGTCCCAAGACGTGGTTCTTGTTTCTTCCTTGTCTAATGGAGGGAGTGTTTGCATTTGCACAGGGTTTATAACGGGCTGTAAGCTTTTGGCTCTGAGCGGGTTTCTTGGTTCAGAGCCAGGGAAACTTGAAATGTTTGGGAAAGCCTACGAGAGCTGCTGATAGGGGCTCCTTTCTGCTGGACACATGGCCCGCATCAGTGAGGGCAGATGGGCAAGAGGGGCTGGCCTCGGTGGCACAGCCATGGCCGGAGTACTGGGTTCTGTGCCTGTGCACGCAGTCTGGGCTGGGTAACCTTTCCTGTGAGTATCTGGAGCCAGCAGTCTCAGATCAAGCCAGAGACTGTTAAGAGGGGCCCCTTTTTCTCATTCCAGAAACAGTGGTGGGAGCTCCCAATTTGGCTGCTGCTGATGGTCTGGACCATAGAGTTCTTGAGTTGGAAATAGTTTCCAGAGATTTTCTCTTTCAGGCAAGACCACACCTAAGCCATCCCAGAAAGACAAATCTGCTCTATTTTGAACTGCTCTGTGGAGGAGATTTTGCAACCATCGTTAGCAACACAATCTATTTTCTTTCTTACTTTTTTTTTTTTTTGGTAGTGGGGATTAAACCCATGGTCATTCTACCTCCAAGCTACACCCCCAGCCCTTTCTATGATTTTGTTTTGAAACAGGGTCTCACTAGGTTGCTGAGAGTACCCACTAAGCTGCTGAGGCTATTCTTAAACCTGTGATCCTCCTGTGTCATCCTCCCAAGTACTGGGATTACAGGCACACACCATCATGCTTCGCTATTTTTTAATTCAAACCAGGGTCTCACTAAGTTGCTCAGGGTCTTACTATGTTGCTGAGGCTATCCTCCAGCCTGCAATTCTCCTGTCTTAGCCCCCCAAATACTGAGATTAGAGACTTGTGCCACCACGTCTGGCAACACAGTTTATTTTTGTTTTTTATTTATTTATTTTTTGTAGTACTGGACATTGAGCCTAGGGGCATTCTACCTCTGAGCTACACCCCCAGCCCTTTTCAAATGTCTCCCTTAAAATTTCCACCAGCAGGAGTGTGAACCTGTGCACACACACTCAGACATGCACACATACAGCCTGTGGGTAGCCCAGAGTGGTCTCCTGAAGAGCCAAAGTTTCCTTGAAGTCTATTGTTTTATTTAAACATTCATCAGAATGTGACATTCTGTCTTAAAATATAACTGATTGTTTTAATTTTAAAACAACATTTTAAATTACTTAACATCAGGAAAATATTAAACCCTCTCCTACCCTTAAAAAAAAGGTTTGAGGAAATTGAGGTTTAGGAAGATGCCACAAGTTTTCTTCCAGAATGTCTGGCATCCCTTAGCAGGCTGCTAACAAGGCCACTTAGAGGAGCCTGGGCTGTGGGCATCTCTTGGCTTCTGGAGCAGGGAGGTAGGAGTTTGAATTCTGTGTTGCGCCCTAGCAGTTTAACCTTAAACAGAATACGTCAGATTCTTGGAGATAACAGAGGGAGAATATTTGTAACCTGTTGGGGTTCAGTCATTCAACAACTAGTGAGCACCTACTGTGCGCCGGGCTCTGTCCTGGGCATGGGGTCTAAGATGCAAAAGGGGCTGGTGTACAGTGAGATGTCGCTATTCCAGACGGTGAAACAGATGACAAATGAGTAAGAAGTAAGAGCATTTCAGAGTGTGGTAATTTCCATGAGAAATGTGAAGCACAATAAAGTGATTATATGTGCATATGCCTGTGTGTGCACATGAGTGCATGTGTGGGTGTTTGTGCACATGTGTGTGTGCGTGTGCACATGAGCACGCCCACATATAGTCACTACTCTAGAGGGGGTGGCCAGGGGAGGCCTTAACAAGGGATGAGGCTTGAAAAATGATAAGGGGGACCCCTAAGTGAGTAAGTTAATGAAGTGCTGGGCACATGGTAGAGGCTTAGGAGGCATTGATTGCCTCTCTTTCTTCAAAAATCAAAGAAATACTATTTAAATACAGGAAAACGGATTTTATAGCTTGTTAGATATGATTGTAAGGATCTCAGAAGAGTAACCAGGGACTCCAACTGGATTTTGGAAATGATACAGCTGGAAAATTTGTTTGCATCCCAAATGATTGCACCTCTTTCAAGGATGGCTGCTCCATGGTAACTTCTGAGCAGGCAGAGGATTTTCCTAATTGCATTTGCACCTGGGCCCTCATAATCAGTATCTTTTTCTTTATTGGAGAGGTCCTGTTTTTAGTCCCCTATTGCATGCCCAATAGAGCATGCAAATAGTATCTTCAGTTCCTTAATCAAAAAAGGTTTGTGTGGAACCTGTTAAATATACGGGAAGAACTGACATAATTGTTCTCTCTTTAGAGAGGCACTGCACTTTGTAAGACTGGGCATTGCCCAAAATATGCCAGCTCCTTTTAGAAAGTATTTATAAAAGTGTAAGTTTTAGAAGTGTATAAAGTATAGGGTATTTTTATACTTTCAAAATATTATATAAGCCGGGCATGGTGGCGCACGCTTGTAATCCCAGCATTTGGGAGACTGAGACCGGAGGATCCGGGTTCACGGCCAGCCTCAGTTACCTAGTGAGGCACTCTGCAGCTTAGTGAGACCGTTTCAAAATAAAGAATAAAAAATAGGTCTGGGGGTATAGCTCGGAGGTAGAATGCCCCTGAGTTCAATCCCCAGTACTGCAAAAAAAAAAAAAAAAAAAAAAAAAAAAAAAAAAAAAAAATATATATATATATATATATATATATATAAAATTTTATTTGATGTGCATGAATAATAATTAAGCCCTAAACTAGCAATGACATAAGATTTTATGGTTTACAAAGTTCTTTTGGACCTAGCATTTGAGCCTCACAGCAGCCTTGAGGATTAAGTACCCTGGGGCAGTGAGAGGAAGCTGAGTTTTGGAGTCAGCTGAAATTGGGTTCAGATCCTCCCTGTGGGCCTCATCTGTAAATTTTAAAAATTAAAACAGTGTTTTATAAGCTCAGGACCCATAGGCCCTGGAGTCTTGGG
Organism: Graphiurus murinus; assembly: GCA_004027655.1. NCBI lineage: Eukaryota > Metazoa > Chordata > Mammalia > Rodentia > Gliridae > Graphiurus > Graphiurus murinus. The sequence goes on along the minus strand of PVLC010000117.1, from coordinate 220,355 downwards.
TATATTCTTGGTGGTCTGAAACTTAGTTTTTTTTTTTAGTGTATTGTTTTCATTTTGATGACAACTTGAAAATATCAATATAAGTTTATTCTGGATAATCCAAATGATAGTTTATTAGCTGAATAGTTCTATTTCAATGAGAAAAGATTTTAAAGTTTTTTAATCCATACAATGGTGGAGAAGTAAACATTCCACTTGGGGTACCAGTCTCCAAAGCCCTTGCTCTGTCGAGGTCAGAGCTGTGTCTGCCTTTCAGCTGGATTGCACAGGTCCTGTCTTTTGTGGATTCAATTACAGTAACTCAGTAGTAGTGAAGTATAGTGGTAAGTACTAGTGAATTTTTTTCATTAAGCATCATTTTTAAATTTAGCAACCTCACAGACTGGCTCTTCAAAATAATGGACTGATGGTTTACAGCAAGTTTATTTATCAAAAGAAAAAAACCTCAAATGATGGTCAAACTCAGAGAATCCAGTCAACAGAGAAATCTAAAAGATTTAGATACATCCTATAGTCACACCTGACAATGTCTACATACTGCATTAACCATCCATTATGGTTGATTTATACTGTTGATTTGAATGTTATTGTTCTTAATTTCAGTTGTAAGTTGATTTTAGTTTATAATTGGGTATAAGCGATAAGCATCAGAAATTCACACTTGAGGTATGAGACACACAAAAACAGAAATTAGAGTAGAATATAGTGAAATGTACTCAAAATGCTGTGGGGAGCAACAATCCTTGTCTGGGAAGTTGGGCTGGTCTGCAAAGAGGATATAAAATTCACCATTTGGTGAATCTTAAAGGATGACAGGAAGTTATCAGGTAAAGTAAGATCTGGGGAAGAGAGGAGTTTCAAGGCTCGTGACATGGGTCATCAGAGGCATAGTTGAGTAAAAGCTAAGAAGAGGGCAGGGCTGTCAGGAGAGGCTGCAGGGCTAGGTAGAGGCTTGTGCAACTGCATCCAGTTATGGAGGCAGAGGGGAGCTCGGATCAATCAACATGGCAGTTGGATGGCACAATTTTTTAAGAATGTAGTTTTTGGAGTGGGGGTATGGAGTGATTGCATGGATAGAGGGCAGGTAAAAGCAAATGACAGTGAGACCTTAACCAAACTGTGGGCTGTAGGGACAGAGAAAAGGGGACAGAATTCAGCAATACTTCTGAGATAGAACTGGCAGGATTTTGTGTGCAGCTAGAGGAGAGAAATGGAGGATGGGACCACGTATGTCTGGGTCCAAAGATGGAACAGGTGTTCAGGTCCTGGTTAGGTCACACATTGACTATGAAAAGCACATGGACGCCAGGTGAGGTGGTGCATGCCTACAATATCAGGTACTCAGGTGGCTGAGGCAGGAGTATGGCAAGTTCAAGCACAGCATGGGCAACTTAGGGAGACCCTGTATCAAGAGAAAAGAAAAGAAGAGAAGAGAAAAGGAGAGGAAATAAAAGAAAAGAAAAAGGGGGGGGGCTGGGGATGTAGCTCAGATGTAGAAACATCCTGGGTTCAATCCCCAGTACCATAGGGGGTGGGAGAGAGAAGAGAAAAGCCCATGAGTTATCTCAGTGGCTATGTCTCATTGTTCATTGTGAATGTAAGTTTGGTGCCTGGGAGAGCTTGGGAATACCCATTAATAGAAAAGACATTGGCATGAAGATCATTGTGATGCTGCAGTGCTTTCCCTGAAAGAAGGGTCGGATGAGAACAGAAGACTAAGAACAGAATCCCAACACTTGGGGGCTAGATAGAGAAGAAGAGGCTAGGAAAAAGACAGCCTAAAGTTCAGGAGGAGAACCAGGAGAACCCCGGAAGTCAAAGGGAGAGAAGATTTCAACAAACAAGGGATAGCCAGAGGGTCAAGTAAAGAATGTAACTTCTTTAATGAGATAGAATTGTCATTGGTTGGTCAACTCTTTGTCATTCTACAGAGTGTAGAGAACAATAGAGGCATCAGAGGTCACCAGCCAAGTGGCTGAGCAGAAATAGAGAAAGGAGGTGTTTGACAATTCACAAACAGATGGGCACAGGGACCAAGACAGCAGTTTGTAAATGTGGCATTCCATCCATCCATCCATCATCCATCCATCATCCATCCATCCATCCATCCATCCATCCAGTATTTCCTGAGGGCCTGCTAGGTGACAGACTGGGTGAGATTCTATTACAGAGAGTGTATAGAACACAAAGGTAAAAATAATCCTAATCCCTGCCCTGAGGAGCTCAGTGTTGTTGGGGAGACAGCTTTGTACAAAGATAAATTATCAGTAAGAGCTATGGAAAAGAATGTGCATAATGGCCTGGGGAACAGAAGCGAGACCATTTGACAAGGACAGGATGGTCTGTTCTCAGGCACAGAAGAAGAGAGGGAGCATCTGGGCCTAGAGGGCAGCCAGGGTGAAGGTGGGAGGGGAGAAAGGGCCTGTTCTAGTTCATGCAAATCTCTGTGAGTGTGTCTGGGGCACGGAGCTGGGACGGTGGTGGAGTGCAAGCTGGAAAGAAAGCTGAGGCCAGATTATGAAAGATTCAGAATGCTATGACCAAAAAGCTCCTTTTTGACTCCTTTGGAGTGTGAGACCAGAGAGTAGCACAGTAAGGCTGGGTTTCAAGAGAATATCTTTGATGGCACAGGAGGGCCTGAGTGGGCAAAGGAAAGACAGAGGCAGGAAATCCCAGGAGGTTCCCATTACAATACATTTGCAGTCTCACTCATTTGACAAGTGTTTACTGAACACCGACTCTGTGCCCTCTGCTTCGTGCCGAATGCTGACGAGTTCTAGAAAAAATACTTTCTACTTGCCTTTCTTATGGGACCCATGGCCTGAATATCAACCCAGATGCAGAAGGCCAAATCACCAGGCAGAACCTTTAGCTGAAAGTTATCATTCTCCAAATCAGCCTTTGGGTCCAAAAGCTGGCACTCTTTATTTTGTGGATTACTCATTATTTTGACTGTCCTGGTTGGCGTGGTTTGCAAGTAGGGGATTGCTGTCAAAAGCATGAAGCCAAATGGCCCAGCCACCACACCAAAGAACACACCCAGGCATGCACAGAAACATCTGCTTCTGTTTCCCAAGTAACTGTGCAGCAGCACCAGGCGGGCTCAGTACCCAGGCACATGCTCTGTGTTATTTTCTAGTTATAACTGAGGAACATTTCCATGTGGCTGGTGATGAAAGAGTCAGGTCAATTTCAGAAGGGGGGGAGTGTTTCCGATTATGGAGATCACATCCAAATATTTACCTCACTGTGTCCTTTTGGCTGAGCCCTGCCTTTGAATTTTGTGGAAATGTATCTGGGCTTCCTTTGCACTGTGTTTAGGGAAGATCTGTACTCAGAGCCTCTTTTTTGCAGGCGATGGAGCCCTGGGCACAACCTAGGATTGCCTCTCTCATGATATGTGAAGCAAATCAATAAATGGCAAGGAATGTAAAAGTCCTTCCAGGAAAAATCAGAGTCTGTTAGCACTGGAAAGGGACCTTGGTCCACCAGCAAATCCAGCCGGCTCAATTTACTGATATGGAAACTGAGATTCAGAGCCACAGTCTGACTGCCCTCAGATCACAAAGTGAGTAAGAGCAGCCCTGGGGCCAGAATGTAGGATCCAGTCCAGAGTTTCCCACAAATCCCCCCTTCCTCTTCATTTCATCTTTCTCCATTTCCTGTTTGCTGCTATGCCTCTTTTATTAAAAGTATATGTCAGCTGGATGTAGTGGCACGCGCCTACAGTACTTGGGAGACTGAGACAGGAGGATTGCAGGTTTGAAGCCAGCCTTAGCAACTTGGTGAGGCCCTCAGTAACTTAGTGAGATCCTCTTTCAAAATTAAAAATAAAATAGGGCTGAGATGTAGCTCAGATGTAGCTTAGAATGCCCCTGGGTTGGATCCCCAGTAAGGAAAAAAAAAAAGTATGTTTCACATGAGATTTTTGCTTAAGTACCAAGTTAGGCAGGTACATTTCATGAATATCTTCCTGTCTCATATAATATACTCTGAGTTGCCCTCAACTTGAATGGCAGTAGTAGTAGAGATAGGTCCTAGAGTAAGGAATTTGAGGATGATAAAATAATGCAGCTAGAGCATTTAGGGGGAAGAAAGTAGCATCCTAGGGTGGAGTCATAAACTGAGTATGAGCTAGTTTAGCCCTTTCCTTTTTGAGTCTCACCTAGGGATAATCCAGTGATTAGTGATAGTGATAGTCAAACCAGACGATGCATTCAAATCATGGGGGAGCTTGTTGAAAATGCATATGCGTAGGCCCTGTCCCAGATGCTCTTATCCTTTAGGTTTGGTGTAGGAGCCAGGAATCTGCATTTCTCAGTATTTGTGAGATGAGCCGCATTGCAGGTTACCTTGGGATCACACCTTGAGGAACAGCAGGAAGCTAGGAGAAGTAGGAGGACCAGGGCATATCTATGCTGTTCTCCACGGTTGGGGTTAGAGTATGTACTTAGTAACATATATGGATGAGTATGGTGAGGTTTAGGTGTCTGCTCATTGACTAAAAGATTCTCCAACTGGGAGGACACAGGTACTGAGAAAGAGCCATAGTAGGGTGTAGTATGCAGAGCTGGCATTTTCAGGGCACCCACACTCACCCCTGCTGGGGTGCCTTGTTTTTGTTTTTACAGTGCTAGGGTTCTAAGCCAGGGCTTTATGCATGATAGGCATACTCATCCATATATGTTACTGAGTACATACTCTAACCTCAACCTTGGAGAACAGCATAGATATGCCCTGGTCCTCCTACTTCTCCTAGCTTCCTGCTGTTCCTCAAGGTGTGATCTCAAGGTAACCTGCTGGGTGGCTGCCTGTCAATGGTGTTTTCCTCTTTAAGGCTCATGGTTTAACTAAGTGTTCATCTTTTTCTTTTCTCATTTCTTTCTCTTCCTTGACCTCCATTTGCTTTTCCCCCTTTGTTTGCGTTTTAGGCAAATAAATTCTTTTACCTGTTCCCCAGATGCACTTGTAGAACTTATTTATATGAGGAATTATCATGGGGCAGGGGATTCTGACCCCAGGGACAAGGCTGATGCGTCTTGCTCCAGTCTCCCATAGCTGTGAGGTTCTTAAGATTTGGGGTCTTCTGCAATGTGTCAAGAGAGGTGATCAAGATGTAACGTTGAATCATCCATCTCAGAGAAAACCATAGTGTGGTGCTTGGTTTAGGTCTGGTTGACGAGAGATTCCCTATCAAGATGTACCAGCTCCCTGGGCTCCTGTGCAGGGTGTCAGGAAACAGATGTCCTAGCCTGGCTGCCAACTCTGTGGTCCTGCTTTCATTTGCTCTCAGCTTTCCAGAACTTTGTTCTCTGGGCTCAAACTCCAAGGTGTGTGTGTGTGTGTGTGTGTGTGTGTGTGTGTGTGTGTGTGTGTTGTCGTTGTTGCTTTGTTTTTGTTTTTACGGTGCTAGGGTTCTAAGCCAGGGCTTTATGCATGATACGCAAGCACTCTACCACTGAGCTACATCCCAGCCCCACCGAGGTGTATTTTTGTAATGTTTGCTTTAGGGTGTTGACTTGGTTATGTGGCTAAAATCAAACCTGCTTTTTCCAGTCTCTTCTAGAATGAGACTTTAAAATGTCAGACTTTGCACGTGACTTGTTTTCTATGAAGAACAGATGGTAGGTTTAATTTTGTAGAAAGAGAATTAGAAACCAGTGAAATCTTACATGATTTCACATTAGTACCGAAACCAAATATATTGAAAACATTTAGAGCTGGGCCTAGTTATGGGTTTACTGGTGGTGATGAGAAATTCCCAGGGCGTTCTGGGACTAGAACTACCATGGACTCTTGGTTTACTCTGTGTCTCCCCCTGAAACTCCTCCCACACACACACACATACAATCTGTTCTGAATCTTTCTCCCTTTAATCTATTTATTTTTATTTATTGAGCAAGCAGTATTATAACCATGACTGAAATTTTTTAAATTACAAGAAAACTTATCCTGGGCTCAGCTTCAGTAACAGATCAGATGTTTCCATTTTTCCATGTCCCCTTCCAGGCTTTGTTCATAGACTGACAGAATCTTTACATTAGTATAATTACGGTACAGTTTCAAGTTTGATTTTGGTATTTTTCTTACTTTATATTGTATTACAAGACTATTTCTGTATTGCACTGTATTGTTCATGATTGCCATGTTTTGTTGAGTCATTAAACACTAGTTTATTTGATCATCTTTGAATTTGGTCCTAAGTGTTCATCCCCCTTAAAATGGTTATGATGAAATAAAACATGGCCGCCGTCATTCTGATGGTTGCTCCTGCTCTTGTCTAAGCTTACCTGCTGTCTGTCCTGGGAACCTGGGATCCACTCAGCCCAGTAGGTTTCATGGAGCCTTGGTTCTCTGGTTACTCTGGCCCTGGTCAGCTACCATCTCTGCATGTCTCCTCTAGTCCCAGGCTCTCTTCATCCTGAGGCTTCTGCTGTGTCCCAGCCTTTGTCATCCTGGTCACTGTTTTATCTTTACCAAGTCCTGAGTCAAAGATCTACCCAGCTCATTTCACATTATGTTGGTGACCGTATTTTAAATGTATAATATCTACAATCATTTAGCTATCGTTTAGCATTGTGTACTGCAAGTAAAAGAAACTAACAAAAGCAACAGTGAATTTATTGGAATGAGTTTAGGAAGCAGACTTGAAGTGAGAAAACCAGAGAGCAACAGTGCAAGGATGGTCTCCGAGCACAAACGGTGAGGTCACGGGAGCTGCTGCTGGAGCAGAAGACCCAAGCCATTGGTTTCATGGTCACTTTGCTGGAGATACAAATTCCAGGAAGAAAGTATTCAATCGACCTACATTGCCTACCATGGTGGTGGCTGACAGGGCCCCTCAGTACATCCCCAACATATTTTATCCAATGTGGAAGGGTGATTTCCTGAAGGACCCAAGGGAAGAGGATGATTACCAGGCTGCCTTACATAGGCATCTTCCCATGGATATATATTTACATGAATGTCCCCGCCTAACATGAACCAACACTTTTGTATAACTGATCCCAAAGTGTTGTCAGTTACAGCATCCAGCTCCAAAACCAAAATCTTTGGGGGATTTCAATTTTCTCCAGGGCTGTCACAACCTCTTCTTTTGCACAATCCAAGTTGAGTTAAATGGGATGTGACTTCCCTGCCTCTCCCACTTCCCTGAATGCATCCCTTCCTCCTGCTCCCTGGCTCATGCCTCACCGTGATGATTTAGAGAGGTGTCATCATCTCAAGCGGGAATTTTTTGTGTCTGTGTATGGTGCTGGGGATTGAATCCAGGTACACCTGGATTAACCTCTCAAATACTGGGGTTACAGGTGGGTGCCACCAGGCCGGCCTCAAGCAGTAAGTTTTAAAAGAGGGAGGGACTATCAGAAGCTCTGGAGAATTTTATCCAAAATCCACATGCCTATAATCTCAGTACTTGGAAGGCTGAGCCAGGGGGATCACAGGTTTGAGGACAGCCTCAGCAAGTAGCAAGACTCTCATCAGCTATTGAGAGCCTATTTAAAAAAAAAAAAAATAATAATAATAAAATAGGGCCAGGGGTATAGTTCAGGGGTAGAATGCCCCTGATTTTAATCCCTAGTTACATAGGAAAAACAAAACAAAACTACATCTCCCTTGACTCTAGGCTCACTCCATGTAGGTACACCATCCTGCCCAGGGGAAGGATCCTAGCCCACTGCGTATACTTGGAACAAATTCTTCTTCTTCTTTTTTTTTTCTTTTTTGTGGTACTTGGGATTGAACTCAGGGGCATTCTACCTCCGAGCTACACCCCCAGCCCTATTTTTTATTCTTTATTTTGAAACCGGGTCTCACTAAGTTTCAGAGTGCCTCACTAGGTAGCTGAGGCTAGCTGCGAACCCGGATCCTCCAGTCTCAGCCTCCCAAATGCTGGGATTACAAGTGTGCGCCACCACGCCCGGCTCCAAATTCTTCTTTTGATTCTATAATCTTACCCAGCATCCATCCTGTCCCCAGCTTTGAAAACCTCAGTGGAATGGAGAGAGCACAAATTCAGTTCCAGGGTTGCTTCTGCATCTTACACATTATACAACTTTTGACTGGTTATGTACATTCTCCCAATAAAGGATGAAACAGAGGTCTCCTCTGCTCCTGTTGGGTGAACAGTGGAGTGTTAGATTTCATACTTGTATTTCATTCCATCAACCCAACAGAGTGGCCTATGCTTCATCGGCCAGACCACGCTGCCAGCCACTCAGTACCTCAATGAGCACATCTGCAAAATGAAAATAAGACCTTTTGGAACGAATCTGGTACCAGACATAGGGTTTGAATTAAAGCAGTTCAGACAGGCGGAGGATGTTTTAGCTCATCTTTATTGCCTCTCCTTGCTGTAATGCTCCAATTTGTCTGTGCCCTTCTTTCATGTAGAAGGCTAAAGGCATCCATTTCTACCCTGTCCTCTCCTTGCCTCATACCAGCATTCTGCTTTTCACAATGGAAGATCTCTTCTGTTTGTTTTCATTTGCTTTTTCTGACCATTTAAGTAATTTCATACTAAATTTCCATAGGTTGCACTAGTCTATGGATATGAGATCATTTAAAAGCAATCACTCCACTTTTAGTGACCTGCTGTTCACATGTGCACCCAACTCCTAAAATCCTTCCAGACATTGCTGGTGTCCTGGGTGCTCAGGAACTGTTAGGAATTTTAGAAACTGCAGTTTGTCCTCTTGAAGCCTCAGGTTTTCATCTCTACAGGGAGGATGATAATAGCTTCCTCTCATTGTTCTAAGGGTTAAATTAGGCAATACATTTAGAACAACTAGCCCTTTGGTTGTCCTATATTCTGAACTGAAGAAACATCTGATAATAGGCCTGGCCTGCCAGCTGCCCAAGGTGTTGACATGATCCCCAGGGCCAACTAACTAGTTCCACAGAGGTGGTGGCACATGGGCAGGTGGGTGAAGGGGTTATGACGAATTCTGCCTTTTCATCCCTGTGGCCCTGTTGGGGGTGAGAGATTTTCCAGTTGGGCTCTTTGGGTTTCCAGGGTCAGAGAACCACTCATGTTAGGTTGAATCACGTGAAATTATGAATCATAGCCAGTTTCATTGTACAGATAAGAAAAAAAGACCACATACCCATTTTTTATATTTCAACCTAATATTTAAAGAGAGATATCTGAAAACAGATTTATTCTTTTATACTGTCCTGCTTGTTTTGCTTTTCACTAATTAATACATTGTACAGATAAATTGTATTCCATTGTAGGTATAGATTAGATTTCACGTAGCCAAGCTCCTATTCATGGATATTTAAATTGTTTCCAGACTTTATTGTTGTTCTTACAAATAATGAAGCAATGCAAATCTTTATATATACAACTTTACACATTGGTTTTGAGCATATCTGTAGGATAAACATTAAGAATAGAGCTGCTGAGCTAAACAGTTTCTACATTTGTAATTTTTGTGTGGATTGCAAAGTTCCCTCCAAAGAAGTTGCCCCAATTTAGACTCCTATTAACAGAGAACATTCTTGCTATACCAGTATAATCAAATTTTGTAATCTTTGCCAATCTAATGGGTATAAAATAGAAATTTGGTGTTTTACTTTTGTATCTATTTTTTATATAATATTAAATACTGTTCGTAGGTTGTTATTTCTTTTCCTGTTGCATTAGTTGGCTGCCATAACAAAACACCTTAGACTGGGTGACTTAAACAATAGGAACTTATTTCACATAGTTCTGGAGCCCGTAAAGTCCAAGATCAAGGTGCTGGCTAATTTGGCTTCCCAGTGATGTCCCTCTTTCTGATTTGCAGAGGGCTATCTTCTCCCTGTGTTCTTACATTGCAGTGGGGTGGGAAGGGAAAACCTGGTCTCTCTTCTTTTCCTTGAAAAGACACTAGTCCTATCATGGGCCTCACCCTCATAACCTTATTAAATCTCCAAGGCCCCACTGATTGGTGGTACTGGGGATTGAACTCAGGGGCATTCTACCCTCGAGCTATACCCCCAGCCATATTTTTTATTCTTTATTTTGAAACCGGGTCTCACTAAATTGCAGAGTGCCTCACTAGGTAGCTGAGGCTGGCCGGGAACCCGGATTCTCTGGTCTCAGCCTCCCAAATGCTGGGATTACAAGCGTGCGCCACCCAGCTTTTTGCTGATTTATAAATGAAGAAGGCCAGCAGCTTAGGATACATTTTAGAGGTGTCTCCGGATTTCTGCTCTGGTCTTTCAGTCATGTGTGTGTTGTGAAGGGCAGTGTGCTGGTATATTACAAAGCTTTGCATTTCAATTATTTGTTTTTGTCTCATGAGTCTTTGGTCTTGTATTTGCCACTGACTAACAGAGATCTTGTTAGTCCTAATTTTAGGAATATCTTATATCACAATACTTGAAGATTTCCCCACTTTACATCTTGCCTCAAGATGCAACTGTCATGAAAAAGGAGGGAGGAAGGTTATTGGGAGCCTGAATTTTTTTCTTTAATGTGTCCTTCTTTCCTCCCTCTCTCCCTCCCTCTCTTCCTCCCTTCCTCTTTTTTCTTCTCTCTCTCTTTCCCTTTTTCTCTCTTTCTTTTTCCTTCTCTTTCTCTCTCTCTCTTGCTGTTTCCCCCCCTTTCTTCCTTTCTGCCTTCTTTGCCCTTTGTTTCTGGCTGTGTACTATAAAAACACAGTTCTGGAGCATGTGGTCAGAGTTCCACCATGGGGACTCAGATGGAATTTCAAGTCACTCACCATAATTCAGCTATAAATTAGAGAGCTCTTATGAATAGAATAGGATGGAATGTGGTTTCGTGTTTTCTTCCCCCAGGGACCCTGCCCAATTTGGCAATAGGAAACTAAATTAAGGGTGGGATTAGTTCTAGGAAGTGGATTTTTAGTATAACTGCATGTCTAATCCAAATATTACAGGCATTGTCTTAGTTGTCTCTGTTCCTGAGAGATCAGGAGGTGGTGGATAAATGAAATCCCCAAATGTGCCAGAAACATATTTCTGCCTTTATTCGTTTATCCCAATTATCCTTCGACTAGAACAACTATTGAAGTGGATTTATTCCTACTCATTTTACCCTTCTGTTTTCCAACAACAACACATGTGGAGGGCGCAACACACAGCAGGAGAAAAACAAACAAACCATGAGACCAGAAGTAAGGAGACCTCAGCGTTAGTCCTGTCTGTGCCTCTCACTAGCCTGAGATGTTGGCAGGTCATGCTGTCTCTTGGGCCCTCAGCTTCTTCTCTGTAAAAGGTAAAAAAGAACACCGACTTCCCGAGGTGGCTGGGCAGGGTGCTGAGGGGCTCCATAAAGTGTGACCTGGTGTGACCACGCCTGCGCCATGGAGCCGGTCCATTTCTGCATGTGCTGATTGCACAACGTTCAGCATGGAGAAGGTGCTTGGCTAAAGCCTGCAAACTGCCCTTCCTTGTCCCCAAAGTGCAACACTAGTATTTTAATAAACTACTACAAGCTCGATGGCTCGTAACAATTCCTGATTCTGGAGGTAAAATCAAGATGTCACCAGAACCAAGTTCTTCCCAAAATTCCTGGGAGGAGCAATCCTGCCCTACCTCTTTTGGCCTCTGGTGGCCCTGGCCTTCCTTGGCTTGCAGCTGCAGCACTCCTGTCTTGGCTTTGACATCACACCGCCTTCGCAGCCTCTGTGTCTTCTCTTCTGGACCTCATAAGGATGCTTCATTTGCGTTTAGGGCCCAGTTGATAATCTAGGATGAGCTCATCTCCAGGTCTTTAAATGAATTACATTTGCAATGATCCATTTTCCAAATATGGCCACATGTTATGGGGGCTAAGCATGCCAAAAGATCTTTGGACAGGCTGTTCAACCCACTGCACACACTTTAGGTGTGGCTTTGTAGATGCAGACTGGCCTGATAAGGCACATATTTTCCCAACCACCTCAGTGACGTCACCACCCATTTAGCATTATTACATCAGGATATGTCAGGGAGGAGAAGAAAGAACAAACACTTGTTTTTGTTTGTTTTGTTTTCTACTTATAAGCAGGTGAAAAGTCTTCTCTCCTGGGTGCCCAGTTTAGCAGGGGCAAGCTGAGTATAACCATGTGCCCTGGCTGAGGTTTGGAACTACAGTCCTCTGATCGCAGCTACCAGCAACCACTCAGGACTCCCTCCCTCATGGCTGTTTGTGTGTGTGTGTGTGTGTGTGTGTGTGTGTGTGTGTGTGTGTGTACTGGTACTGAGTATTGAACCCAAAGGTGTTCTACCTCTGAACTATACCTCTAGCCCTTTTTTTTTGTCTTGAAACAGGGTCTTATTAAGTTACTGAGGGCCTTGCTAAGTTGCTGAGGGCCTTGCTAAGTTGCTGAGGCTGGCCTCAAACCTGCGATCCTTCCATCTCAGCCTCCCAAGTACTGGGATTACAGGCATGCACCACCATACCCAGCCATGACTGTCTTATTCTTGCTCTGACTCCTTCTCCAGCTCGCTCATCCATGTCATCTGTGACCTTACTTTGGCTTTCTGAACTTAGCTTCTATAGACGTAGACTGGTTGATGCACTGTGGATGCCCACTGACTTCAGCTTGATGGGGACCTGCCCTTGTGGTCAGACATTTGTTTGTCCCCTGGTTTCCCAGAGTTCACTCACACATCTTGCCCTAGTTACTCCCTGTACCTGCAAGAACTCAACATAGTCTATAAAAGTTATCCAGGGATCACTCTGCACTGGTATGTAGACAGAGGAAGGTGACCTTGATTACACAAGCCATGTGCCTTCATAGTGACTGACTACCTGGGGCTAAGAGCCCATCTTGTTCTCCAGTTCCACTAGTTTTCCTGCAAATGACATAATTGTGTGTGTGTGTGTGTGTGTGTGTGTGTGTGTGTGTGTGTGTACATGGTACTGGGAATTGAACCCAGGGATGTTCTACCTCTGAGCTACATCCCCAGCCCTGTTTTATTTTTTTATTTTGAAATAGGCTCACTAAGTTGCTGAGGCTGGCCTCGAGTCTGTAATCTTCCTATTTCAGCTTCCCAAGTACTGGAATTACAGGTGTGCACCACCATGCCTGGCTAATTTTGTCCTTCTTGATGACTGAGTAAAACTCCATTGTGTATATGCCACACTTTCTTTACCCACTTATCTGTTGATGGACACCTAGGCTGGTTCCGTAACTTGGCTATTGTGAATTGCACTGCTATAGACATGGGTATGCATATATCACTATAGTATTCCAACTTTAATTCTTTTGAATAAATACCAAGAAGCAGTATAGCTGGGCCATTTGTTGGTTCCATTCCTAGTCTTGAGGAACCTTCCTACTGATTTCCAAAATTGCTATATTAATTTATAATCCCACCAACAGGGTATAAGTGTTCATTTTTCCAGAAGCATTTTTTCCCACTGCAGATATAAGCCCATGGTTTGTTGAAAAACTCACATTGTGAGAAGTCTCAAAGTTGCTCAGTGTTCCAAGGGTAGGGAGGACATTCTAGGAGAAGGCTCTGGAAGGGCTGGAGCAGCTGTCTGCTAGGGAGAGAGCAAGAAGTACCAGAATGTGCACTCATTAAGAACAATCATCTGAGCCCAGACCCTGCTGCTGCAGGGGGCAGGTCGCACAATGTCTCTGAACCTCTTTCCTTTCTGTAAGGGCTGTTGTGAGGACTCAAAGATTACTTGTGTAATCTGGCTTCCAGTAGGTGCCTGAGTAATTACAGCTGTGGCTGTGGCTCCTGTTCCCTCTTAGAGGTCAAGTCCCTCCATCTTCCTTCATCCAGCCAGGGCAGCCATTCCTCCCAGGAGCCTCCCCGGTAGGGTTGCATAGAGCTCTGTTGTTGCTGGGGCCAGGCCACTTGTGCAGACCTAGGGTGTTTTCTTCTTGGTCCTCAGTGACTAACTCAACGCCAGGCTACAGCAGCCAGAGCAAATCTGCACAACAGGAGCCACGGTGCAGCTGCTCTTAGGGCAGTTCCTGGCCTAGGAAGTCTCTGCAAAATGAACAGTTAAATGATTAAGAGTGTAGAACCACTTTCTGGGTAGAACTTGAAATTTTCTCACATTTCTCACCTCTTCTGATTTGTATGGAAGCAGGAAAATTATCATTATGTTTACCAACAAAAAATGGTGCCAGGCTCTGTGCTATGTGCACAGATGACCTAACCTAAATCTCCTTACAGCTTAGGAGGTAGGTACCTGCACCATCCTCCTTCCCAATGCAGTGGCCTGAGAGAGGCTCGGAACTTCCCAGTCACCTTGCTAGGAGGAGGTGGCAGGGATGTGACTGAAGGCAGCAGGCTCCTTCTAGAGCGTGGCCTCTAAACTGCCCCGACAATTGCCTTCACTGCAGGAAGAAAGGGGACACCCTTCCCTGCAACTAGAGGGAAGCCTGTGCCTCTGGCCCGGAGGACCTGAGTTGAGGGCACCGCTGAGGACAGCTGGCAGTAAGAGGCGAGGGTTCCCAGCAGAGCGCTTCCAACGCTGTGGCACTCAAAGCCAGGACAGCAATATGACTTTCGTGGGTCCTGGGCTCTCCGCCTTTGTGGGCCCCTTCCTTCATTGACAAATGTGCCAAATCCTATTTTAGGACCAAGTTGGTATAAAGATGACTATAACCCAGGCTGGAATATATTCATCTTATTCTGATGTTTAAGCACCCTGTACCTACTTGCGCCTAATAGTTAAATCGGTCCTGCTCAGCGTCTTGCAGGTTCTGGTCTCCTAACCAGCCTCTGTCTCCGCAGGTCCCGCAGCGGATGGCGGCCGAGAACACCCCCGAGGACAGCGGCGGCGGCGCCCCGGGCGTGTGGGGCGCCTGGGGGCCCTGGTCCGCCTGCTCGCGCAGCTGCAGCGGCGGCGTGATGGAGCAGACACGGCCCTGCCTGCCCAGCTCGTACCGCGCCCGCGGCGGCCCACCGCCGCCTGGCGCCTTCGCGGGCCACGTGGTGTCGGCCTTGCGCACCTCGGTGCCGCTACACCGGAGCCGGGAGGAGCCGCGCACCCCCGCGCGCCCCGACGCCGGCCGCCAGGGCCCCCCAGTGCTGCGCGGCAGCAGGCACCCGCAGGCCCGGGGCCGCCAGCCCAGCGCGGAGAGGAGGTACGCCTGCCCGCCCGCCTGGACCCCGAGCCCGCTGGCCACTGCGCCTGCCCCTGCCCCTGCCCGCGGTCACTGTGCCAGAATCTGCACCCTGCTCTGCACCCACAGACAGCCTGGCTAGGCCATTGCTCCTGGGGAGTGGAGAGGAATTCTTGGCTCCACGTCCTTTGATTTATTTTGCAGTCATTTAAAGCTCAGAGGCCGCTCCCCCCTCCTCTGTGGTTCTGAAAGCTCCTCAAAGCGAAGCTAATTAATTCTGAGAAGCCCTTATGCACCAGGCTTTGGGAGGCCCCTGGAAAGGCGACAGGAGGGGACTCAGAGTGGGGACACCCGGGTTCCAGCAATGCCCTGGTGCAGGGAGGAGGACAGATTCCTGTGGACAGTGGATTTGAGCCCATGACACAAGTGCTGATCCGAGTTGCCAAGCCTTAGACAGGTTTGTGTTTGGAGTCTTAGATGATTCCAAGCAGTAGTTTTCAGGATTCTGTGAGCTTTTCTGGAAAGTTTCTCCAAAGTATTTTGAGTGAACACAATGTGTTGAGAGTGTGTTTAATTAAGGACCTAGACGTTTATAAGTCGATACATATAAACTCTGGAAATGGCATAGTGGCATTCTCCAGCGTCACTGTGGGACTCTGAGGTAGGCTCCTCTTACAGCCAAGGACACAACCGACCATGTTCTGTCCCTTTATCCCAACCACACCCCGTAAGGTAGCTTTGCCGTCCCTCATCTGAGATGCTTAACAGCAAATGTGCTTTAAAATTCAGAACTATCCAGGTTTCAGAAAGAGAACTCAGAGCATATTTCACAGATGAATGGCATTCCCTTTGTGGTATGAGACAACATCCCACAATCATGGTATTTTTTTTTCTGCAATGAAACATGAATGTTCCCACCACGTAGGGTAACAATGAACCCGTAAGTAGCCTTAAATTGGTGAGGGTCAGGTTTGCTGCCCAGTGAGTTCTCCCACCAAATTGACAAAAACATTAAAACTACAACAACAATGAAACAATAACAAAGAAAGACAAAAACTTGGTTTCCCAAACTCTTGATTTCAAAATTGCGTACTTCTAATTGTTTGGGTTTATTGACTGCCTGCTCCTTACTAGACACTCGCTGTTCTTGTCACTTTATACTGACAACTTGGTGAGACAGATGCTAACGCCATCCTCATCTTAGAGGGGAGGGAACAGCTGCCCAGAGAAGTGGAGTAATTTGTCCAAAGCCACATAGCCAGGAGGTGAAAAGTAAAGATTCAAACACAGGTAGCCGTAGCTCTAAGAACCTGATGAAGAAGATGTTAAACATGAGGGATCTGGGGATCTAGGTTAAATGACAACCCAGAATCCAAAAGCCAGCAGAAAAGCCGAGATTTGAAGGTGGCGTAGCTGACTCCCAGATCCTTGTAGCACTCAGCTTCCTGTGCAAAGGCTGTGGGTGGAGGGCTGGGTGTGGGTGGTGCCTGGGTGGGGAAAGGGCTTCTCAGAAGGCTTCCGTGGTTGAGAACTGAGGAGAGCTGCCAGGAGCGGGCTCTGGTTGGCCAAAGGCCTGTGCTGCAGGCATTTTGGCTTCAGCCATGTGTTTTGGCAGCAGGATTTTTTTTTCCTTCTAACTTATTGACAAGGGGCCAGTTACTGTTTACTATGAGGTTCCTACAAGTTTTTATCATGCTCTTGTAATTTGACAGCTTCAGATGAAACAATCCAAATATTAGCCTGGACCCTGCTGATGCAAATCACATTTGCTTATATTTATCAGTCATTAGGCACTTGCATAGTGTACTTAACTCCCAGGAGAAATGTCGACATGTTCTTCAGATGGCTGTCAGCTCCACTCCCTGTTTCAGGTTTGAGGCACAGGCTGTTGACGTTTAGATGTTTAAAAAACGGTTAGGTTGCTCTACCAGGCAACCAGAAACTTAATTGTTGCCAGATAAAAATAAAACTATTTGATCTTCGAACAAATATTTATTAAACATCTACTATGCTGTAAGGCCCTGGGGCAGACACAAAGGTGAATGTAAACTAGGTTTTGGGAACTCAAGGTTTTACTGACTGTCCAGAGCACTTGTTTGCAAGCTTTCTGTTTTTTTTAAAATTTTACATATTTATTTATTTTAGCAGGAGAGTCCTTTCTGCAAAATCAGTTTTAGGTGGAGGCTGAGTTTTGTATCACAGATACAAAGCTGAGCCGCTGTGGCTGCAGCCTCAGAGGCATTGCTATAGAAACCTGGGGTCTAGACCTAAAGGCAACAGTGGTTTTCAGCCTCAGCTGACCATTGAAATCTTCTGCCCTTTTTTTAGAAATCCTAACTCCCTTATCACACTCAAAGCCAACCCCAGAATCCCTGTGGGTCATCCTTAGACACTGATAGGATTCAGTCCAGCTAAGTTTGGTCGGGAGGTCTCTCTTTGGAGCCTCAGGGTCTCATGGAAAATAACTTGGGAATTGAACATCATCTTGAAGCTTCTAAATTTGGTGAGCACTTAGCAGAATCTCTTGCAGCGAGGTACAGTGGTGTTAAAAGAGAGCTGCCAGGTTCCCATCACCTCCCCTGCCTTGTGGGGATTCTGATTTGTAGGTCAGTGGTGTGCCCTAGGTTGCTTCATTTTAAATGATCCTGATATACCTCAGAGTTTGACAAGCACTGCTCTAGGGCTTGGAAAGACCATGTAAATGAACACCCTCAATACAGGGCAGTAGGACAGAATCTTGACAGTAACACTGATGACTACTATATTGAAGCACGTCTTATGTACAGGCATGCTCTCAAATGCATGATGACATCTACAGTTTACACAGAAAGTGGGTGAGCCAGAAACCATTGCTCACACTTTCCAACAAGGAAACCTAGGCTCCGGGGAGAGAAGAGACTTGCTCAAGGTCACCCATTCTGGAAGCAACAGTATTAGAATTCCAAGGTCTGGTGGAGTCTGTCACTCGCCTTTTTGCTGATAGGTATTCCAAAAGGGAGGCTGCTGCCTTCCAGCACAGGAGGGAAGAAAAGCAGTCTGGAGGCGGGGCTGGTTGAGCCTTGGGTTGAAAAGTGAATATGAGCTGGGTGTGGTGGCACAGGTCTATAATCCCAGTATGTGGGAGACTGAGACAGGAGGACTGCAGGTTCAAGGACAGGCTCAGCAACTTAGCAAAACTCTCAGAAACATAGTAGGACTCTGTTTCAAAATAATATATAAAAGGTCTAGGGGTATAGCTGGGAGGTAGAATAAATGTCCCTGGGTTCAATTCCCAGTTATACACACACACACACACACACACACACACACACACACACACACACGCATGCCTGGATGGAGCTGGAAAGTCAAGGATGAAAATGTACTGCTTCCCTTCCTTGCAGTGTTCTACTCCCTTTACTGGGGAAATCTTCTTTGCGTCTAGTCCTAGGCACCAACGGAATTCAAAACACCTGAGAGCTACAGACCCTCTTCTCAGAGTCCTTGCACCGTGGTGGTGGTGATAGATGAGTGGCAAATCCTCAGAGCCCTGCTGTGCTGGACGCTGGTGGACGCACGACAAGGTTTAGGAAGAGGGAGAGCCCATGGGATGGTCCAGGCAGGGAAGAATACACAGAGCGGCTAGGATCCGAACCCACCTCTGGTGAATAAGTAAAACATACCTAGCTGGAGTATATCTGAGAACTTCTCGAGCAATACACACTACAGATCCCATTCTAAAAACCTCAGAAATGTTAGTGCTCTCAAAGACCCCAAGGCTAGGAAAGTTAAACTTCACTGAGCTCCAGTTGCTTCACCTTTCAAATGAGAATAGTGATGATAATACCATCATGTGGGATTATTGAATAATTAAATGAAGTGAAATTATCAGTCTGGAAGGGTGGCAAGATGGCGACTTAAGAGAAACACCTATTCTAAGGTGCTGTAAAACTCGAATCAAAACTGCTGTAAAAGCAGCTTCTTGATGGAAGTAAAAAATAAAGTGAATAAACTAACAAAAATTGAAATTCAGCTAAACAAAACCCAGAAAGCAGACCAGGAAGAGCAAAGGAGCCCGCAAGTGCTGCTGCAGTGTGGCCACCATTGACCCACCTGCGTGGTGTGGGGTATACTAACACTGAGGCATCTAACGACCTCCTGCAAACCCAGTGACCAGATGTGGAGTAAGGAACTACAAAATTCCACACCCTAATCAGGCAGCATAGCCCCACACGATGGACAGAGACCAGAACGCCCGGGATGTCCACCTTAAGCCTGTGGCAGGGACACCCCAGCTCACCTCTCCCTCCAGAGGCAGAGCAGCACTTTAATTCAGACACCTCTAAATCCGTACTGCCAAGATTGGACCAGAGCAGTGAACTACCAGAAAGGACTGCCAGACACCAAGGATAAACTCACCTCAGCTGATAGAAGAAATAGCTCAACATGTCCCACACCGAGGCTTAAAAACGCAGAGGGCACAAGCTGTTCTACTCGCACTTCTGAGATGAATCCCCATATCAGAAGCAACAAATAGACCCTGGATGTCGACACCTGAAACCCAACAATGGTACCATTGCAGTGGGCAGAAGGATCGCTAGAGTAATCACAACTCAGTACAAGATACTATTCACAGAGAGAAAATGAAAATAAGAAACCTATAAATTGAGAGAATGCTAGCAAAAGCAGCAAAGATATAAACTTAATAACATGTAAATCATGGGAAGGAAAATAGCAAAGAAACAATGAGCTTCCACAATCCCACAATAACAGAACTCACCAACACAGAATTGCAGAGATTACCAGAAGAACAATTCAGAACTTTAATAGTAGAAATGATATAGGATTTCCAAAAAGAATTCAGGGAGAGCTGGAAAGAAATAAAGGAACAAAGAATCTGACACCCTGAACAGAAATCAAAGAGAAGCCTTGAAGGAAGTGAAGGATGTGAAAGATGCAATAATTGAAGCGAAAGCATTAATACAAACTATTAACAGTAGATTAGATCACATGGAAAATAGAATAATTAAATGAAGCAATGTATTCATATTGCCTGGTTCATAGTAGATGCTCAATAAAATGTAACCATAACAACCATTGTGGGAGGCCACTGTTAGCATGTTAGCAAGAAAGAGTTCCAGTTTAGAACTCAAGTGCAGCAGGAGGAGTCACATGGAGACCTGGGGTCTCGCAAGAAGACAGAGAGTCAGGAAGTGAGGTCTTCCAGGAGGGCAAGACTCTGGGGAGCAAAGCTTTGGTGCAGCCAAGACCCTAGGGCCTGGGCTCCTCACCATCTGTCCCTTCTTGGCATGGCCTTCTCAGAAAAGCCCTTCACCAAGGGTGACATTCCTGAGCTTGTCCAGTGAATTCCACTGTGGCACTCAGCCGAGTCCTCCCTCACTCTGTAGCCAAGGCTGTATCCTGTGGTGGCCAAAAGGGAAGGGGTGGGTGTGGGAGGAGGGTGTTTGGGCGAGTCCTGCAGTGCATGTAGTGGTGTGGCAACTCACACCTCTGAAATTAAAGACACTCCTTAGGAGGGTAGACTTCCCCCTCAATTCCTGGAACTGGGTTCCTATGGACTAGAGGGCTGGAGGGAATCCTTGTTACTATAAGACCTCTCCCAGCTCCTTCTCTTCCTCTAATTTTTGAAATTGTGTTAAAAGGTACATAATATAGCTGGGGATATAGCTCAGTGGTACAGCACTTACTTGGCCTGCACAAGGTCCTAGGTTTGATCTCCAGCACCACAAAAACACAAAACACACATAAAATAAATCCTATCTCTTAACCACTTGCAAGTGTGTAGGTACACACACACACACACACACACACACACACACACACACACTGCATAAAATAAATCATGTCTTAACCACTTGCAGGCGTCTAGTTCAGTAGCATGAAGTACGTTCTTGGTGCTGTGCAACCATTACCACCGCCCATTTCAGTGACTCTCTTTGTCTTCCAAACTGAAGCGCTAGACTCATTTATCAATAATTCCCCATTTTCTTCTTCCCCCAGTCCCTGGCCAACTACCGTTCCGCTTTTTGCTTCTATAATTTTAACTACTGTATCTCATATGAGTGGAATCGTACAGTATTTGGCTTTTTGTGACTGAATTGTTTCTCAGCATAATGTCAGTAAGGTTCATCCATGTTGCAGCATGTGTCAGAATTTCCTTTCTTTTAAAGACTCTATATATCTATCTATCTGCTGCATTTTGCTTATCCATTCATCCATCCATGGACACTTGGTTTGCTTCCATGTTTTAGCTATTATGAATAATGCTGCGATGAACCTGCAAGACCTTATTTCCAGTTCTTGTGGCTGGATACCCAGGAGTTAAATTGCTGGATCATACAGTACTTCTATTATTATTTTTGTAAGGACTGTCATGCTGTTATCCACAGTAGTTGCATCCTTTTATGTTCCTACAACCACACACAGGGGTCCAGTTTCTCTTCATCCAGCACCCATTCTCTGTTTGTTGATAGTGGCCATCCTAATGGTTGTGGGGAGGCATCTCATTGTAGTTTTGATTTGAATTTCTCTAATGATCACTGATGTTGCACATCTTTTTATGTGCTTACCGGCCATTTGCATATATTCTTTGGAGAAATATCTATTCAAGTCCTTGAAAGCCCTTCCCTTTTATAACATTGAAACCAAGAAGAAATTTCTTCCCTTCTTGAAATGCCTGGTGAAAATGGCACCCAGAGAAAGAGTTCCTGTTGCCCAGAGCCCAAGCACATGACCCTACAGAAGTGTGTTGTAAATGTCTGTTGGCCGGTTTGATCCAGTTTCCACAAAGACAGGCAGGAGAGCAGGGCCCGCTCCTCCTTGAGGTCTTCAGGTAACTCTTCCACCACTCTGTTTGCCAAGGGCCTGCTAACAGACAGGGCTTCCCTCCAATGGGCTTCCTTCCACATGCTCATCTGTTAGCCGGTTGTCCTGGTAACTCATTACTCATGTTAACTAGCTGGAATCTGGGGAATGGGCTGCTCCCTGGGTTTCAATGAGTAATTTTCAAGATGGAAAACAATCACCTCCTCCCCAGCAGGTGTTGCCAAATCACAGCTTCACTTACTGGAGACAGTTGCTGGTGCCTGGGACGTGAAGTTCCCAACTGGGAAGATCATGACTCCTGTTTCCATTGGGAGCGGGTCATATTCTTAGGGTATTCAAGGGCAGAAAGAGATTGAAGAAGGTGGGCTTCCCAGAGCTCCGGAGAAGAGATGGAAGTTTCTCGTTGGGAGATGCTCAGCTGGGTCAGGAACGCTCTTACTCAGGTCATACAGATTGGCAATGCAGGAAGAGTTTCTGGTCATTTCTTACTCTTTGATGATTTAAAAGATAGTTCTTTATCATGGTATAGGAGACCAGGAGCCAACACTTCCTGAGAGGCTACACACTGCATGATGGTTCAGAGTTCAATGCTGAGATTGACAGGTTTGGATTCTCCACCCAACTCTGCCCCTTATTAGTGGTGTATCCTGCTGACCTTGCTTAACTTTTCCCTAATGGGGATAAGCATACAGCCACTCCTTTGGTTCCTGTGAACTGAGTATTTGACACAAGCGCATAATTGGCACAGTGTGGGACACCTTGGCCATGCTCAGTAAAAGGTAGCTGAATGCCTTCCACATGCCAAGCAATTGGTAATTGTTTTACATGTAGCATTCTACCTCATCACAGTCGTGGGATAAACCTCTATCATTCCCACTTAACAGAAAACCAACTGAGGCATCAGAGAGTCAATGTCTATGTCAGAGTCACCCAGAAGGCAAGCGGGAGAGTCAGGTTTAAAGCACGTCTGCTCTACTTCATACTCCTCTCAAACTCATCCGTCTAGAAAGCCTTTTACAAAGTTAAGGGTAACACTCATTAATTAAGTGAAGTTTGATTAAACAAATGCCTTTTTATGTGAGATGCAAACTAAAACCTTACTCCAATATTTATACCTTGGAGCTTTTAGACTTATCTAGTAACACTGAAAGTGGCGCTGCTATGCACTCCAAGGCCCATGTGGGAACCTCGGGAAACACCAGCTAGATCTCATTAGAAAGTGGCCGTGCAAAGCCTTCACATAAAGTGAAGGCTTGTAAGGCTGGATCTGGATCTCGGGGCTTAATTAATGGAGACAACCTGGGCTCTCTTTTGCTTTCATTTTAATTCAGTCTGTGTTCCTTGTATATCTGCTGTGGAACAGGCACTGTGCTAGGCATAGAAAGAACAGACAGGTGGGAGAGGCATGGTTTTCAAAGACCTCCATGTCTAATGGGGAAACAGGAGGTATAATCACCCAGTGGAGCATGATCAGTGCTCTACCTGGGGGATGAGCAGTGGCTGTGGAAGCAGAGGTGGGACTGAGTCTTGGGAAATCAAGGTAACTTCATGGTAGTGAGTACTTCCTTGAAGGAGGAGTTTGCATTTTTTAGGTGGAAATGCTGGGAAGGAACTGGAAGAGACTTGATGTAGGTAGAGGGTAGCAATGGTTTGGGGACACAAGAGGAATAAGAAATGTGTCTTGTCCTCAAGGGGCCTGTGCTGGTGGGGTGGAGGAGGGAGATGAGCAAACAGACATTTACAAGACCAAGCACTCAGGGCTCTGGTAAGAGGATGCTCATGATGTGGAAGGAAGGAGAGGGGAAGGCAGAGGAGGACCAAGAGAATCAGGGAAGGCTTCCTGGGGAAAGCTCTGTAAGTGAGCTGAGTTTTGAAGGATTTTAGCAGAGCCCAAGAGCGAGGGGGGCATTTCCCCAAAGAGCAAGCTGCAAGGGCGGAGAGCTGGAGGCACCGTGAGTGTGTCTTGCTCTGGAAGCCGCAAATGGTCTGATGGGGCTGGAGCATGGGCTACAAGTGAGGGAGTGTCCAGGCGAGCCTGGGGGAGCCCGCAGGCTCCTTTCCAGGGAGGAGCTTTCTAGCATTTCTAAGAGGACTAAACTAGAAATCCTTCTAGAAAGACCAACCCCCTAAACACAGATGGCCAACTGTTTCCTATTTAAAGCAAGACAGCAGCGTATCTGTGTACAGTCCATCTAAATTCCCCTTAATGCCCTTGTGATTTTCACAGTGTTGGGCTGCGCTGTCCACCGCCCATCTCCATCTGTCTCGAGGAGCCAGCGTTAATTGGCTGGGGAGCTAAGGCTTGCTCTTCTAGTTTTGCAATAGATGTATTCGTTTCCTGCCAACCCTGGAACATTTGCCACAAGCTTAATTGCTTAAAACAACACACACATTTATTCTCTTACAGTTCTGGAAGTCAGAAATCTAAAATCAAGGTATTGGCAAGACTGCATTCCTTCTGGGGGCTTCAGGGGGAATCTGTTTCCTCCGCTTTTCCAGCTTTTAGAGGCTGCTTGCATTCCTTGGCTCGTGGCCCTTCCTCCCATCACTCCACCTTCTGTCATCTCATCTTCTTTTATTCTCATCTTCATATCTCCTTCTTATAAGCATCCCTGTGGTTATGTTTTTCCCATTCAGATAATCTAGGATGTCACCTTGTCCCAAGATCCTTAACTTAACCCTAACTGCAAAATCCCTTTACTATATAAGGTAACAGGCTGGTTCTAGGGATTCTGATGTGTACACCTTGGGGTGTGGAGGGTCTTGTACTAGGGATTGAACTCAGGAGCATTCTACCTTCAAATGACATGCCCAGACCCTTTTTTGTGGTACTAGGGATTAAACCCAGAGGCATTCTACCTCTGAGCTACACTCCCAGGCCTATTTTATTTTTATTTTGAAACAGGATCTCACTAGGTTGCTGAGAGTCTCGCTAAGTTGCTGAGGCTGGCCTCAAACCTTCAATCCTCCTGTCTCAGCCTCCCAAGTACTGGGGTTACAGGAGTGTGCCACCACCTCCGACTCCACTTGCCGCTTTAAGCATCCTCATCATCATTTCTGCCATCCAGGATAATAGGAAGAGAAGTGGCTGGGTGACATAGCTCTCAGACACATTTTCAAACATCCTTTTGAAATGTTTGGTTTCTTTTCTCTCCAGATACATCAATATGACAACTCTTTAATGTCCTTTCTTTAGACTTTTGTCTCATAACAACAATTTTTCTGAGAAGTGTCAGTCACATGTCTGACCTTTTGCTGGTCTCCCTGCAGGTTTCAGCCCTTTTCCATGGGAAGGATTCCCATTTCTCACCTTGCAGAAGTCCCTGGGCTGGGAGTCATTAGGCCCCACTTCCTGTCTCAGCTCCTTCATTTGCTAACTGGATGACCTAGGGGAAATCACAATGTAATCTGTAAAATGTGGATAGTTAGTTGTATGTCTTCTGTCTGCTGCACAAGCCTGTTGCAAGGGTCAAATGAGGTGACAGCTGTAAGAGTTCTTTGAAAAACATAAGACATTGTTTGAAAACAGCATGGCTTGATTGTTTTATTATCACTGACCAGATACTCTTTGGGAGTAATGCAATGTCTTATGAGTGTGCATGTGCACACACACACGTGTGTGTATGTGTGTGTGTATGGGTATGCCTATGTGTGTGTGCACACATGTGTATTTTTACCTGAAAGGATCATTAGTTTTTAAATAGGACACACAGGATCAGGCTTCCATCGAGGTCTTTACCCACTCGTTCCTGTCTCCCCCCAGGAACTGTCTCTGGCTGCTGGTAGGAGTCATTTGTTTTTGTGGTTCCTCCTTTCCTGCCCACTTGGTTGGAGGCTATTTGCATTTCATCATTCATAACTCTGGAGCAGTATGTTCTTTCTGTCCCAAGGGTGCCTGGAACTGAGTGGGCCCCTTCGTGATGCTGGCTAGGAAAACTTGCTGTTAATTAAACTGCACACAGCCACATGCTGATTTCCTGACCTCTCTGGATACGTACAGAGTCTTGTTACATACAACAAGCAGAAACCACATGGAAAGGAGAAGGGAGGGCTTTGGTCTTATCTGGGTTTCTTTTTGGAAAACCTCCCTGGTCATCCTGGGTAGTTAGCGGAGAACGCAGGTCTGTTTGAAATGCAAGCTCCAGGTTTTGCATGGTATCTTTTTCTTTCTTCAAGGAAAGTTTTGTTTCCTTCCCTTCTGAAGCAGGAACTCCACTTAGTCCCTGAATTGTCTGACAAGAAGTTACCTGTTGATGCTAACCAGATAAATGGTGTTTTCATATGCTTTGGTTTCTAAGTCGGAAACCTTAGCCCTTTCAGTAAGAGGTTTGTAGCCGAGCTGAGCCCGCTGGTATGTACATTCTGCCTGTAGGTTCAGAAAGATTGGAGCCAGATTTAAAGCTTGAGTTACTCTGATCTCAGACAGCCTCCAAAGAGTCCTTGTTCATTTCTTGTGGCATTTCATTAAGTGTCAGAAGTATTTCATTAGTTATCAGAACAAAGATCACATTCGCCATAGGAATGCTGCGTGGAACCCTCTCCAAGCCGTTCATAACTCTGATCTGAGGAGAAAGATAGGATGGCAATGGAAAAAGCCTGTCTACAATATGTGCGTCCCAGAAGGGGACCTCAGCTTTGCACCTGGAGTCCTCTAGGGCTTCTCCGGGGTACACTTGTTGGCAGTCTGAGTTGCCCTCCTCTGGGGGTGGGGGGGAGTTCCTGCCTTTGAGTTACCGGCATTTCCTATACTCATCCTCCTTGCAGGAGCCTGTGCATATGGTGGGTTCAGTGGTGGTCATGGCAGCCATCTTTGCAACTGGTACTGTGGGTTACATCATTCACATGTGCTATTTTAGTATCCACCAGCCCCAATTTACAGTTGAGGACACTGAGCTGAGGGAAGGATGTCCCTAGCATCCCACTCTGGTGGGACTTGAATGTAGGGTTACCTGACCCCAGGGTACCTGCCCCTCCCGCTGCCACCTGAGCCGTGGATCATGGTATTTACCACTGCATGAGAGGTTTTGGAGGTGGCTGCTGTGGTTGAGCTTATTACTCACTGCCCTGTTGGTTCTCAGGATAAAGTGCTCACAGTTCTACAAAGACTTTTCAGTCCATTGCTTTCTTTTTTTTTTTTTTTTTTTAGGGGGAGGGGTTGTTGCTGGGGATTGAACCCAGGGGCATTCTACCTTCGACCTATACCCACGCCCTTTTTATTTTTTACTTTGAGACAGGGTCTAGCTAAGTTGCTGAGGGTCTAAGTTGCTGAGGCTGATCTGGAATTGTGATCCTCCTGTCTCAGCCTCCCAAGTGCTAGGACTACAGGAGTGTGACGTTGTCCCTGGCCCTGTTTCTCGGCCCTTCTCTGAATGTGTAGTTCCATTGGCTCATCTCCATTAACACTAAGTGCAACAAAAACTGATGTTTCTGTTTGTTGGTGGTTTACTGTGTGTAGCAGGGAGAATATAGCCCCAACCCCTCAAAGATATCAGTTCCCAATCTCTGGGGTCTGTACATGCTTATTTGGAAAAATTATCTTTGCAGATGTGATTAATGTAAGGCCATTGAGATGGGGAGATTACCTGGATTATTCAGGTGGATATTATATGAAATTATGAATGTCCTTACAAAGATGGGCAGAAGAGACAGGTGTGGTTAATCATGCCTATAATCCCAGCTACTTGGGAGGCTGAGGCAGGAGGTCACTTGAGCTCATGAATTTGAGACCAGACCGAGCAACATAGTGAGACTCTGTGTCAGAGAGAGAGAGAGAAAGAGGGACAGAGAGATCTGATCCTTAGACACAGAGATGGTGTGAAGGCAGAATAGAGAGAGACTTGAAGATATTGCTCTTGAAGATAGTAGTGATATGGCCACAAGCCAAGGATTGTTGGTAGCCTCAAGGAGCTGGAGGAGACAAGGAAACAAACACAGTCCTGCGTTGCTTAATGGCAAGAACACATTCTGAGAAATGCATTGTTCCACATCCCAGAGTGTGCACACACGAACTGAGATGCCTAAGATGTCAATAGGCAATTTGGTCTCATGGAGCCACCGTTCTAGGTGTCTTTGACCTTACTGTGATGCCGCACGTGACTGTAGCCCACCAGACTGTCCCGAGAGGCCCTCAGACACCGTGGTTTCAGCCGAGAGCTACTGATTCCAAACTCATGGTCTCCAGAGCTGCGAGTGAATATTTCTGTTGTTTTGAGTCACCAAGTTTATGAGGGTTTATTAGCAGCTAGCGGAAACTGACATGTCATATGAGGTTCTGGCCTCAGCTCCACAGGACTCTTAGGCAGTAACTATCCATGCTGTCCCTTTTTTAATATAAGAAGAATTCCATTCTCTTGGAGAGAGAGAGAGTGGCAAGGCCAGGGCCCCAGAGTTAGCAGCTTGCAGAACAGGGTTTTGAGCCAGACTCTGTCTCTAAGCCCTTGTTCCTAACCGCTGAGCTGTTCTTTCCTGACTCCATTCCCCTAATACCCCAGGCCAGGCCTGGCCCCCAGAGCCTTCCCTTCCCCCTTACGGTTTACCTTCTAGGCACAAAATATTTTCTTTCATCCCCCATGAATCTCTTCCCGATTGAAACATTTGGTCCTCTTGTGGCCCTGGGATCCAGCAGTTAGCTGACGTTTCCCTTTTCCTCTGTGAATGAAGTACAGTTGATGTGGCCTAGTGTGAAAACATTTTCTTTCAGGATTTGGGGGGAAACAGTCATTTCCCCCCAGTTTTCCAGTAAATCTTCATCCAAATAGCCATCCTGGTCGTCCTCTGTGGATGTGAACTTGGTATGTGAAAGCTGTACTGTTTTGCAGTTGCTTAAGCTCCTTAAGAGCTTACCATTCACTTGGTAATGGTAATACAGCGATATCTGTTCACACAGACTTGCTAGTTTGGCCAGGCTGTTTAACATCCTTTAGACTCAGTTTTCTCATGTATAAAAATAGGTGTAATAACCTATTTTGCTGTTTGCAGTGATGGCTTAATGGGATAACATTCATAAAACACTCGGCAGGTGTTTGATGAGGTATCTATCTGAATACTAAATATATTATCTAAATCCAGAATGTTAAATATTTTTAGGGATGGAGTGACATTTTAGAACAGATTCCTCCTTCCTTAAACTAACTTAGGGTGACAGATGTGAACCTAAATAACTGTCTCTAATGCAAGGAAGATGATTATTCTGCTTGAGATATTTCACATTGATAATAAAGAAAAGGATGAAGTGATATATCATGTACAGGTAAATAGAATGCAGCATAAAAATTTAGAGGGAGAGAAACATCCAGAATATGAGAGAAGTGCCATTGCTTCTCCCATGCGTCTCCACTTAAAAGTTACTGCTCAAAAAAACTATAAGTCGTGTTAGAATCATTATTGCTGTTGTGCTAATGAATTCCGCAGAACTTGGAGAAAATGGTTCCTCAGCTTTCTTCAACCTGCTGAGGGTTAGCCTCTGGGGCAGAGGGCACTGTTTGAGAGTGCTCAGGGGACAGGGGTTAGGAGCCCACATTTGCTTAGCATCTGCTCTGGCCAGGCGCTGTGCCCCCCCCCCCAAGGTAATCTCATTTGGTCTCTCCTAAACCCCCATCATCCAGGAGGGCTATTCAGGTTCAGATTACAACTCACACTAGCAATAGCTTTGATTCTCAAGAGGGTCTCTGTGACTTGCGCTGGAGAAATGAATGCGTTTACTGTTCTTTCATGCGAAGCTGTCTCTGTGCCCCTGCAGCGATCGGGCCTTACACGTCGAGGTGGAGGCTCTGCGTCTCTCACCTCCAGGGCAGTGCAGCCTCCAAGATGCCACCATGTAGAGAGTGTCCCTGAAGGCCACGCCCTGTGCCAGGCCCACAGCTGCATTATTTCACTGAATCTGTACAACAGTCAGATCAGGTTTGCATTGTCCCCATTTAACTATTGGAGAGAAGAGCAAGTCACAGAGTGACGTGCCCATGATTATACAGGTCGTCAGGGGCTGACGGAACACCTAGGCTCTTTCCACCATCCTGTGTTACCACCTTGGCTAGTGGATGCCTTACCCTCCTTGCCTTCAGGGATGTCTTCTCTTGCACTGAATAGGGTGGGGAAGTCATCTTTGCTCTGAGCTCTCTAGCATTAACTCAGCCTTAGCTGAACATGCCTCTCGGTCTTGGACTTGCACTAGCTCTTTTATTGCCTTTGTGCAAATCCAAAAAGGTGCTTCTTCCTCTGCTCAAATTCATCTCCCCGCTGGGAATACACACTAGCGCACAATTCCCAGGTGTCCCTGGGTAATAAAGTCTGCTCAGCTATCAGTGGCACCCTTGCAGCTACTTGAGCATTGATTTCTATTTTCCTGGATTTGGTTTCCTTGAATGCCCATGCACTTGTCCTCATTCCAGCCCTCTGGGTCCACATGGAATAAGGCACCCAGGGATAAGTCCTGGACCCCCAGGACCACGCAGATGCACAGCAGCACCAGCGAGTACTTGGCTGATTTTCAAAGATGACCCTAGAGCAGGAGAGCCTGATGTCAATGTGTGGCGTGAGAGTCTAAGTGACCTCCTGGGGTCACCATTCCCAGGAACACTGGGTCTGTTCTGAAGCTTCCTGCTCAGTTTTTTTTGGGGGGGGTGATGTGAGGGAATAGCCCATGAACTTCACCTCTTGGGTTAGGCCAGTGGGTAGTTCATTGAGGATAGGGTCTTCTTAACCCATTAAGTCATGAGTTTTTTTTATTTTATGAACCTAATAATTATTTCATAGTTACCGTTAGTGGTGTATTCGTTGCTTAATTTAAGTGTTTATAGGTGTTCCACATCTGGGACAATGGGACAAAATGGGTTAATGTTTGGCTTGCTGTTGCAGAAAGGTCCTTTTAAGTTCAGATAAAACCCACCCAAACTACCTCTCTGCTTCCTTGCCTAGAGCGCTCAGCTCCTGACTCCTGTGTTCATCCATGATGTCTTTCCTTTCCCTTTAGTGGAACAAATTTGTCACTTCCCCCGTGTCCCTCCCTTCCTCTCAGCCCTGCATAAGCCTGCGAACTCCTTCTTTGCTAAAAGCTCAGAGCAAACCTGCCAGCTCATTCTGACTCGGGTCTTTGAACCCAGCCTTTACCCACCTGCAGGGAGCAGAGGCAGCAGGTCCTGTCAAAGCCATAGCTAGAGTGTGTGTGTGTGTGTGTGTGTGTGTGTGTGTGTGTGTGTGTGTGTGTGTGAGACAGCATGTGCAGCACAGTAGCCAACCAGGAAAGCTTTCGTTTTCATCATCTTGATTTCTGTTTTCCTAAGTGGTCAGAATTTCGCCTCTTATCTTCCGTAGACACCGGATAATTTATTGCCTCACACAGCCCTGGCAGGAGTTTCAGTCTTCTGAACTTCTGAGAAGACATCTGCACTCAACCTAAACCACTCGTGCTTGCAGCCTCTTTGAACTTAGCATGTGGTGCTTGTTCCTTTGGCAGGTGGTCATCATCGTGAAAGGTGGCTAGTTTCAGGAAAACAAGGCTCTTTCCAGTTTGGGGCTGCAAACTTCTTCCCATCCATCTTGCCTTAGATCTGTGGCTCCTTGGAGCACACATGTTTCTGGTTCTAAGCTCTTCTCTCTCCTGTTCTTCCTCCCTTTAATTTTAGCTCGTAGATCTCCTTAGATCTACCTACCTCCTTTTGCTAGCTCCCGTTGCTTCCTGCCCAGATGCTTGGGGCTGCCTTGACTTGCTTATTCAAACTCAGAGCCTTTTGGTCTCTGCTAATTAATCCAAAGCAGTAGCCTTTATTGACCCATTGGGTAGAAATGCTGAGCAATTAAGCTCTAGTCTCTTGTATGTGTTATTTCAACAAACATTTGCAGAGTACTTGTGTGTTAGACTCGGGGCTAGCTCAGGGATTACGCACACATGAATAAGCAAGGGACAAGCCTGGCCCTGGAGAAGTAAATGGCTTGTGAGGAAACCAGGCGCTTTACTTGCCAGCACTCCCCAGCTCCAGAGCTAATGCTGCAGCAAGGGGTGTGCAGGCTGCTCGCCAGAGTGCTAAGCGTTGGGGGAGCAAGTGGAGGAGGAGCCCGTGCTTAGGTTGGGCCAGGCAGGCTGCACCAGCACAGAAGCAGGTAAGGTAGAAGTCTGGGCAGGGTCTTGGGGATTTGGGAAATGGTGCGTGAGCCATTGTGCCTGGAAAGTATAGGGTTGGGAGCAGGATACAGGGGGAGGGAACTGAAGACTGGAGTTGACTCTGGGAAGATGGATAGAGACCTGGTGGTAAAGGTGGTAATACGACATCAAACATAAGGTGCCCTAAGATCCTCTAGTTTTGAACTTTGTTTTCTAGACAGAGATAAGCCAGGAAGACATTTTAAATGGAGGACAATGACCCAGCCAGTGGAGGGAAATATCAAAAAAGTGTGAGGTTTCTTACTTGGGTACCAGAGGGATGGGGATGATTTTAGCCACACTGGGAATATGCAATGAGGTATTTATCAAAACACAGGATCAAACATGATAGTGTCCCCACTCTTCCCTACATAGGCTGTGTGGCCCAAGCACATTCAGACTCTGAGAAGCTTCCATCTGGGCATGAGACTTGATGGTGATCTTTGCTGATCTAGAATCTTTCTGGGAGTGTATGACTTCTCTGTTATTGACAGTGACTTTCCAGAAGAATATTTTGACCTCTTTGGAGGCTCTCAACGTATATATAAGTGGCCATTTTATGTATAGTTGAAATGTCTTTGAATTTAAGGATTAAAATTACCCACTTGGTTTACCTCTTTGATGTTGCTTGTGCATCATAAATCCTCAAGAGAATTCTGTAAGGAAACTTCTGCACCTGCTTCTTAATGTCCTTCTCACATCCGTAAATGGTTAGGTTTTGTAAAACTCACTGGAAAACAGCTTAGTGTTTTTCTTTTCTACATCCCTTTCATATTGAGCAGAAGGCAGAAAAGAATTAATGGCAGTACAAAAGGGTAGGAAATCAAATGAATGCCTCCACTCCACCCCACCGGGTCTGGTACCCAGGGAAATCCTTATCCAAGTTTCATTTTCATTTTTATCAGTTCCAAAATGTATCCTGGTTATACATGCATTCACGGTACACATTTCTCTTTCTCTCTCTCTCAAATGGGAGCATGTTTAGTCTCCTCAGTTTAGTGTCTGGTTTGGTTTCTTTTCACTTAGGAGACCTTTTTATATCAGTATATGCACATATGCCTCATTCTTTTGAACATCTTCATAGTACTCCAGCATCTGAATATACTATTTGAGGATACTTAGACTGTCTTTCAGGCTCATAATTGACAGTCACTACTGAGGTACACAGCACACAGCTTTGGTTCATGCTCCTGTCTCTGCTGCTGCAGGAATGCTCCAACTCTAAGAAGCTCGGATGCTCAGATGCTCATACTGAACGCATGGGTTCAGGGCTTCAACTCAGATCCCTCAGGACACTACTGCCCGCCCTCCTCTTTCAGGGTGACCTGAGCTCCTGGGTGAGGGGCTCCTCGAGGTTTTGGTGAAGGGAGTAAGCTGTCTACTTTGCCTCTTGGCCACCTCCCACCTCTGACCTCTGACCTCCGTTGTCTTCACTAGAACCACGAAACACCCCGCTCACTCTCAGTGGCCCCTTACCTCGACACCTCCCTTCCACCTCCTGTCTGGACGCCACGCTGGATGCAGGCTTTCCCCACAGCATGCAGTTCCCTCTGTCGCCAGGCCCTTGAACATATCTGGGTGCCCATTACTCCCCACCCAGACCAACAGCATCCCAGCCTAATCTCTGGTCACTGCTTCTCAGTTCCTCCCTCATCTGCCCACTACTCAAATCTTAATTTCCTTTAGTGCAGAAGGATAACTTCAAGGTCACAATACCTTCAGAGCCTTAGCGTAAGCTTTATTTCTACCCTCTATGCCCCAGGATTTGTCTTTTGACAAAGCCCAGTTTTTCCAAATTAAAGCAACCTTTTTTCTCTTTGTGATGATCTTTGGATCTCCTTTCCTCTGGTGTTATAATCTCCAGTGTCATTCTAGAAGAACTGAGGAAAAGAAGGGGCCACTGTGAGAAGTGCACTGGCTCCTCCTCAGAGTCCTGCCAGTTCACCAGGCTGCAGTGAGGTTTGCTGAACTCTTGTCTCTGGGGCCTCCAGGCACTGAGAAGGCACCTAGTTTGACTTTTTAGTGCCTATAGCAACCTTTAAAAACCTTGTGGCCCAGCACTATGGCACCTGCCTGTAATCTCAGTACTTAGGAGGCTAAGATAGGAGGATCAAGGTTCAAGACCAGCCTCAGCAACTTAGCAAGACACTGTTTCAAAAAAAAAAAAAAAATTAAAAAGGGCTGGGATTGTTATAGCTCAGAGGTAAAACACTCCTGGGTTCCATCCCAGTACCGAAAAACAAACCACCAAACAAATGAACAAAAGACCGCATGGAAAAAGACATTTGGCCATACTAATGCACTTAGACTAATGGTGATCATTGCAAATCACATGCCCTTCCTCCTTCTCCTAGCTTAAAGCTCCCAGGGGAAGGGTGTGCTGTGTCTCCTCAATGAGAGGAGAAAGAGCAGGTACACAAGCTCATTCTGAGCCTGGTGCACCTTCCTCTGCAGCATTGCCCTCCTTCTACCTGGGAGTTCATGATACTGAGCTTCACGTTTCCTCAGGTGTCTTCAGTGCTAAGACGGGGCAGGTGAATTCTTCCAAAACACTGGTTTCTCAGGAGTTTAGTTTTGATACATAACTGTGCCAAGTGCAAATGTGGCAGAAAAGATCCTTTCATCACTGCGGATGTTACCTCCTAGATATGGTAAGTCAGTAGGATCTTAGATGTTCTTCACAGAATCTGGTATAGGAACTTACACTCAGCCCTCATATAGTCAGCTATCTCTAGTAAGCCTCCCTCCCATCTTCTCTATGGAAGAATTCATCTGTCCTAACAACCCCACTGGGTATCTGGATGCAAAGAGCCCCACCTGTCTAGGTTTTTACAGCAAAAAACCTAGAAACTCAAGGCTACACGGCGTGAGACTTTCCACACCGGCAGGGCAGCTGAGCTTCTTGCCCACCCAGCTTCTGTCCCTGAGGTCCTGTCTCCCCTGGGGCCCTCAGGCTCCCTCCTGTGGCTCCGGGGCTGCTGCTCCGTGGATGCTGTGGCCCATGTGTGCTTCATGTTGGCACAGCTGAGAGAGACTGGGCCTCTCACAGGGGCTTGACTGAGCTCTAAGGGAAAACAGAATGGAAAAAAAACATGGAGAGTATAAGAAATACAAACAGCCCAGCTTCTGAAAGGCAGGGTTCTCACTCTGACCATTCTACTCCATCCTGGAAACTAAGAAGAGAGGTGGGAGCCCCCATCTCTAGTCACAGCTGCTGACAGCCTCGCCTGGGTGGCTTTCCAGCTCTGACAGGCATGCATGGAGCACCCCTGATGTCTTAATTCTTCACTCCTTTTGAAAATAAAGCCTAAGTCCCAGCCCCTGCCGGGTCCCCCATTCCATTCCGAGGACCTGTTTCTTCTCCAGGTGTTTGATACCAGCAATGCTCTCAGCAATAGATGACACTTTGATCTCGACAAAGAGGGGGGTAGCCTTGTCTTCAGGGACAAGACAATTTCACAGTCTTTAAGGTACACTATTTCCTATAACAGAAATTAAACAGATGCAATAACGTAGATAGGGCATTTTCCTCCCTTTGGCAATAGCGGTTGGAACTACTCATTCATTATTCCAGTGTTTCCACAATTACTGAGCACCTGTTATACGCCAGTCATTGTAGCAGGTTATTGTCTTATAAGACAAATAAGACTGGAGCCTGCAGTCCAGTAGACTAAGGCAGGTGTGTAAACAGATGTGTGTAATAAAAGATGACTGTGCTGCGACAGTGACCTGGAGTCCCAAGGAAGGACAAAGAAGGACATCCATTCTGTGGAGTGGAGGGTTGGGGTGGGGCTTGGACCAGGAAGAAATATCATTGCAAACATAATGCTTCAGCTAAGTCTTAGAGAGTGGGTAGGTGGTTATTTCAGGAAATAGTCCTGGGAAAGGTAGCCAGAGAGGGGGAGAGAGTATGGACTGAAGCCTGGAGAGTAAACTGGGAGGGACTGTTAGAAACTGCAAGGAGAGTGGCAGGGTGGGTGCGAGATGCAGCAGGAGCCATTGCATGCAGGCTGGGGGGATTCGCTACAGAGAGGAAAGGTGAGTGGAAGAGCCATTGACTTCAGGGGATGGTGACACTTGGGCACAGTGTGGTCTCCAGACCAAGAGCATCAGCATCAGCTAGGACCTTTTGGAAATGCAGATTCTCAGGCCTCGTTGGCCCCCCCAAGCCTGACTCTTGGCAGGTGGAGCTTAACAGTCTTTCTTAACAAGTTTTCAAGCCATCCTGATGGGCTCTCAAGTTTAAGAATTCCTCAGAAGGAGGGCAGGCTTGTGGGGGAGAGACAGGAGGTCCAGGCTTGACTGTGCCTGGTTCGAGGTGCCTGTGGGATGTCTAGTGGAGCTATCAGAGCACTCTCCCAGGGCCATAGCATGGCCAGCGACACGGAGTGTGTTACAGATGGAGCCTCAGGACCACCCTGGCCTGCCGGAGCCCAGCTGTACTTTGACAAGTCCCGGGACTGGTGTGCTCTTCTCAGTCTAACCTAAAGGTTAGCTGGGCATGTGGGCCTGGGCAGGAAATGGAAATGTGGGCATGTGGGTTCCAGGGGATGCCTGGAGCTGATGCATTTTCAGGGTGAGGGTGGAGCTGGGAAGAGGGAGGGAGACTGAGGTGCTGCCTATGTTGGAATCCTTGCAGAGCTCAGCATTAACATCACAGAGCTGTGCTTCATGCAAAATGAGCCCCAGGTGGCAGTCGGTCTATGGGGAGGAAAGTGCCATTCCCAACAGTGATCTCAAGAAACACCTTCCCCAGACACCCATTGGCTGAACTGGGACCAGAGCCTGGTGTCACTCTGGCCTCAGAGCCCTTACTATCTACTGCTGTGAGCTCGTCATTGAACCATACTGGATGTGTATGTGAGCTTGGGGGGAATTCACTTATGTTCTCAAGACTGGAAAGGTGAACAAGTAGAAACAAAGAAACATGCACCCTGTTCAATAGATGCCCAGAGAAGTTGCTCAATAAAGACTTGTTAAATGCTATTGGAATAAATGATAGGAAACAAATGATAAAGAATGCTTTCAGATTCAAAAACTATATTCAAAAATATATTCCCCTCAGTAACCTCAATTTGATATTTACAATATAATTGTAAATAGATAAGATGGGAATTACTGATATGCTCTTCTTGAAGATTCAATTTACATACCATGAATTTTATTATTTCAAAGCATGTAATTCAAAAGTTTTAGTATATTCACATTTTAGTATATTCATATTTAGTATATTCATATTTTAATATATTGTACAACTATCACCACTATCTCATTGTAGAATATTTCCATCTCCCCAAAAAGAAGCCCTGTGCCCTTTTAGCAGCCATTCTGTCTTCCCTCCTCCCCATGGCCCTTGGCAACTGCTTTCCATCTCTGTGGACTTACCTGCTCTGGCATTTCATATGAATGGAATCATACAATATGTCCGTGGCTTCTTCCACTTAGGTTGTTTATCTGTGTTGTAGGATACACCAGTACTTCATCCCTTTTATGGCTGAACGATTGTCCATTCTATGGTTGGACCACATTTTGTTTATCCATACATCAGTTAGACACTTGGCTATTATGAATAATGCTGCTATGGAGATTCAGGTACACGTTCATGGGTGAAGGTATATTGTCATTTCTCTTGTGTGTATATCTAGGATTGGAACTGTTGGACATACAGCAACACCATGTTCAGTTTTTTGAGGAACTTCCAGATTGTTTTGCAAAGTGACTACAGCAGTTTGCTTTCCCATCAGCAATGTATGAAAATTCCAGTATCTTCCCTTGCCCTTATTATTATCTGTCTAGTGAGTGTAAAATGACCATAATACTAGTTTTATAGATAGGAAAACTGAGGGTACATTATTTACCAAAGTTTGTAGATGTGAAGTAGTAAATGTGAAGCTAGAACTTTAAAAAAAAAAAAAAAAGGAAATACTTGCATGGCACATATTCTGTGGAAGGCATTAAGTCTTTTGATCTTATTAAGTCATTTAATCTTTACAAGTACCCCTTATGAGAGCACCATCAATTTCAGATTTTGAAACATTTTCAGATTAGGGATGCTCAGCCAGTAATGTCTGTGCAAATCTGAAATACTTCTGGTCCCAAGCACTTTGGTTGCGGGATGTTCAGCCTATCTTATCATCTTTATTTATCAAAGAGTACAGGGTGAGTACAGGGCTTGGAGTGAGGCCAAGAGGCCCATGGGTGCAACATTTAAGGCGACCTCTCTCTCAGGGTCCGGCCAGTACTTAGACAACCCTGAGAGCATCTCCTAAAATGTCAACTCCCAGTTTTGGCCCAATTAGAAGAAGCTCAGGCATACGGAGATTGAGTGACTTACCCAAGGTTTCCACCTGGCAAATGGTGCAGCTGGGATTCAAACCCAGGAATCCTGGCACTCTGATAACTTCCAACATCACAGATACATCACTGATCACAAACTGTACTTTTTTGTTTCTGCCTTAAGGCCTACTTTTAGAAATTATCCAGATTTTTTTTTCTAATACTAGGGATTGACTCCAGGGGCATTCTACCTCTGAGCTACATCTCCCAGCACTTATTTTTTATTTTTCAACAGGGTCTTGTTAAGTTGCTGAGGCTAGCCTCAAACCTATGATCACCCTGTCTCAGACTCCCAAGTACTGGGATTATAGGTATGTACCACCATGCCTGGCTATTTATCCAGAATTTTAACAAGTGGGGAACCCAAAGAAAAAATTGCATAGCTGGGTTCTGAGAGACCAAGCAGAATGAATCAACTTAACAGCTCCATGGACACCCCATGGAAGGGTTAACTGGCTACAAGGGCCCCCTCGACCACATCTGTGCTTATTGTCACAACTCTGTATAAATCTGCCCCATTCTATAGAGGCCCCCTGTATGTGGCCAGATGGACTCTGTCCTGGTGGGGAAGAGGCCACACTGGACCCCCAGGATTAGTTGCTCTGACCAGCCCTAAGGAAAACAAGCACATTCTCCAGCCAAATGGGAATGAATTTATCACTCATTGAAATGTTCTGAGTCAAAGACTCAGAAATCAAATCTCTCCCAGTCGTACCTTGATTGGGTGCTCATTCTTCTTAGTTTGTTTATCAGAATTAA
The DNA here is from genome assembly GCA_004027655.1 of Graphiurus murinus. NCBI lineage: Eukaryota > Metazoa > Chordata > Mammalia > Rodentia > Gliridae > Graphiurus > Graphiurus murinus. The sequence continues at coordinate 181,271 of PVLC010000117.1, read as the reverse complement.
CTGGCCATCTGCTCTCAAGCCCTCATCTTTTCAAGGATGGTGCTGTTTCAGTAGGTTTTGAATAGTTCTTAGATTCAGGCAGAGCCTCCCACCGGCAATATGAATACAAAAATAGACAAGTGTGTGTGTGTGTGTGTGTGTGTGTGTGTGTGTGTGTGTGTGTGTGTGTGTGTTATCCCCCAGGGGTGATGCGCAGCCCCTGGGGAAGATGCTTACACAAGTCAGCAGCCAACAGCAGGTTCTTCCTCTGCTCGCCAAGAGTAAGAGCAAGTCTACCTTGGTTCGTCAGCACCTACTGAGTGAGCGAAAGCAGATCTTTGATAAATGCCACAAACTCAGAGTTCTTTTTGTCTTTATGTTATTGCTGCCCTTCTCCACTAAAAATTATATATATATATGTATATATATATTTTTTGCTATTAAATTTTGACCCTTTAGTTCAGAATTTCAGTGACTTTGTTCCTTAAAGCTGTGAGTTTGTGGTCTTCAAGAAGCAGCACTGGCTTTTTCCATGAGCTTGCTAGAAATGCAGACTCCAGACCCCACTCCAGAACTTCCTAAACCAGATCCTATAACTTAATAAAGATCTCAGGCGAGCCTGGGCACAGTCAAGATTGAGATGCACTGTTCCACGTGTCTTCGTTTCTCTATTACCTTGGCTAATGTCTCTGCTGAGTACTTACTTTGAGGCTGGAATTTGGGGTTGGCTTTCAGATCTTAAAAACATACATACACAGAAATTCCTCCCTTTGCCTCTGTATGATGTCATTCATTTTACCTGGCCTGCCACAAGAATGAAAAAGGCAAATTATATCCAAGGTTTTTTTTTTTTTTACATATATATATTTTAAGACTAACTTCTTAATTGCATCTGTTAAAGCCCCCATCGTTAACAGAGTCCCAAGTGTTGCCAAGATTAATTGAGAAATGCCTAAAGGCAAAATAAACACTGCCTCGTGGTTTAATTCAAAACCATATCAGCCAAGAATGGAGGTGCAATTAGTGATAAAAATGTTAATAATTAGTTGTGCTCTGTTAAACTTTATATTCTGTGGTTATATACAGTGAAGAAAGAATTTCCTCATGAGGGCAGAAATCAATGTTTCACCTTGATTGCTATTTTAATGTGCTTATTTTAATGTGGCCATCCTGTAGAAACCCATGGGCACATTTCCAATTTCACATAAATGTAGAATTAATTATTATAGAAGCATATAATTTTAAAGTTAGAGCAACCTTGGCGGTCATTTAATCCAGTTCAGTCATTTTACAAATAAGTAAAAATCAGATGACTTAAGTCCTTCCACTGAGTATTGGAAACTGGGTTTCCCAACTCTCAGACCAGCAACTGTTAGACATTTTCATATCCCCACTGACAGACATGCTTTCTGTTGCCTCAGAATTCCCAAAGTACTGCTTGTTGTATTGCCCCGAAGGCCCTTACTCCTCTCTGCATCATGGTCTACTTGCTTTCAGTTATAAGGTTGGGGTCTTGGGAGTCACGTCTAATTTACTTTTGTATTTCTTCAGCATTTCTAGCTCTGTATTTTACAAACAGTAATTGCACAATACATTGATATGAAGTGGAGTTCTAGAGCTGTTTTTCTTTTTCTTTTTTCTTTTTGTGGTACTAGGGATTAAACCCAGGGCTTCAGGCATGCAAAACACATATTCTACCACCAAACTACACCCCTACCCCTTGGTCCTGGAGCTGATTTTTACCTGTTCATTAGAGCTGAGTGTATCTTCATATTGCTGACTTGAAATTAGCCATGGTGGGAATATTTAACCATAGACATGGGAAATTTTAAAAATCAATGTCCCCACCCACCCAGAAACCCAGTTGTTAAACATTTACGAGCATACCACTGTTTACACGATTTTCATAAGGTCTCAAAAGGCAATGGACATTTACAGAATCTTAATATTCATACCAATGTGAAGATGACAATTTGCCCATTGTTTAGCATGGATTGCCTTAAGAATGATTCAGTAGCCAATTGTTGAACCCACTTTGATCTTTTTGGATTAAGGTCAGTGTCAAGCCTCAGAGCTGCCTTAGAATTTGTTTGCTCAGCCAAGTTCCACTTATCTGGAAAAGTTCTTTGGGCATGAACAGCATGAACAGTGGAAATAGGGTCTGAAATGAATATCAGGCTCAGTTGAGTGAGAAAAAAAATTATCAGAAAAAAGTGAACAAGGAAGTTGCAATGACTGTAATTGCGATTTTGACTTTATACATCTCAAAAAACTTTCGCTGGCTCTGTGTAACCTACAAAAATGCCCAAACTCCATAACATAAGAAACACACACTGACCACAACTTCATGTTCTGACTTCATTTTTAACCACTCAGTTGACTCTGTTCATCTCCTCTCTTCTATGTCTGTCTTTAGGAGCAGGACCCGAGGTCCCATCGGCCCTGGAAAGTATGGCTATGGCAAGGCACCGTACATCTTACCACTGCAGACGGACACTGCACACACGCCACAGAGGCTTCGGAGACAGAAGCCCTCACCTCGGCATTCCAGGTCCCAGAGGACATCCGCTCCTAGGCGAGGCTACAGCTCGCCAACCCACCAGCTCCCCCACCATGCACCTCTGTACCAAAGTGACAGTAGCCCTCGCTCTGGGCTGCAGGCCTCGGAGGCCTCCATTTTCCAGCTGCCTCTGACCCACAATCAAGGTTTCCCTGCAGCTTCAGGTCTCTTCCACAGCCCAGAAATAAGCAACAAACATGGCATGGGGGCCCACGGAGCAACTCAGAGCTTCTCCCAGCCTCTAAGATCTACAGCAATCTCCTGCATCGGGGCCTATCGGCAGTACAAGCTGTGCAACACCAATGTGAGTACACACCACCTGTGCTGGGGCTGGAATCAGCTGCTCCTCTTACCTTTCAGTCAGCTGGCACTGAGGATGTGGAAGACAGCAAGGGCATGGGGCTTGGGATCACGTTCACAGATCTGTTCATACACCAGTGCATACGGGTTCTTGCAATATCGAAATACTTCCTTTTCTCTCCATGTATTCTTCCCATATGCTTCTTAAAAATAAGGTTATTGCTTTAGAAATTTATTCATTGCTTATGGAATCACGTATTGATACTCATTATTGCTATTGCTGCTTAACAAACAACCCCCAAATTCTATGTGATTCATATAAAAAAATTATTCTCTGCTCATGAATCTGTGGTTCAGATTGAGAGTAACCAGTAGTGATGCCAAAGAAATAGGTGTTTTGAAAGGTAAGACCCTGTAAGTTTCCTGAAAGCTCCCTGCTATTCTAGACATAAATACTTTAGGTATTATGTCATGAAGGAGTGTAACAGTAAGGTCATAAGAGTCTTCTCATGCTAGGGAAGGAGCTGGATAGATGGCACTCAAAATCTTCTGGGCAGCAGTTACTTACTAACTGGTATGAGAGTATTTCAATATTTTAAGAACCTGTATAACTGTAGTGGTGTATATCAGTTGAATACATACTTTAGACATTAGTTCAATAAGTATTTATTGATTCTGTCTTTATGCATTTTATTTATTTATTTATTTTGAGGTACTGGGGATTGAACTCAGGGGTATTCTACCTTCGAGCTATACCCCCAGCCCTATTTTTTATTCTTTATTTTGAAACCGGGTCTCACTAAGTTGCGAAGGGCCTCACTAAGTAGCTGAGACTGGCCGAAAACCAGGATCCTCCAGTCTCAGCCTCCCAAATGCTGGGATTACATTTATGCATTTTAATAATATCTACTTTTATTAAAAACTCACAAGAAGTCTGTCATGGTGGCTCATGCCTGTAATCCCCATACTTGGGAGGCTGAGACAGGAGAATTGTAGGTTTGAGGCAAGCCTCAATAACTTAGTGAGATCCTCAGAAATTTAGCAAAAAAATAAAATAGGGCCGAGAGTATATCTTGTGGGTAAAATGCCCCTGGGTTCAATCCCCAGTACCACACACACAGCAACACAACCGAACAACAACAAAAATCCCTCACAACAAGCTAGGCACTTGCTTAGCACTTTTCATACCTCATTTAATCCTCTCTTTAACCTTCTCTTCATTTTACAGTTACAAAGAGAGGTTAAATAACTTGTGGAAGATTCCATAGCTGGTGAATAGCAGTGCAAATTATTAATGTAAATTATACATGGTGACCAAATGTGTTGTTTTTAATATCAGTTTAAAGGCCATGTATAAAAGAGAAAGGAATGAGAGAATGTTAAGAGGTTAAATTTCCGAGTTGCTCTATTTTTCATTAATAATTTAATCTGCCTTAATGCTCCATCAGTGGGTACCAGGACAGCTGTTACATATTAGCTTCAATTTCCTCATTAAAAATATATTTCCTGCTACGGAGTCCATAGAAATGACTTAATTTGTGATCTTAATAATTCCTCTGAATGCCTGGATTGCTTTTGTGTTCCTCCACTGATGAACTTCAGGAATTTTTAATTTTTCTAAGGCAGTAATTTTTCTGAAGTCATTGCCAATCAGTCAACCAAAAGTATTAATTGAGCATCATTACTTATGAGGAACTAGGTACCATGCAAGATGAAAGAGAAGTCACATTATCTACTCTGTGAAGTTATTATAAAGATCAAATGAGGTGACGTTTAAAAAGTGCTTTGTAAATCGAAAAGTAAGGAATTTACTTGCATACACGATCAGTCACGGTCCTTGTTCTTGAATATCCATTGCTGTTCTGTTAAAATGCAATGAATTCTTCTGTAATGTAGAACACATTCTCCCATTGACTAGCACAGCTCTTCATTTTGAAAACAGAGTAAACCAGACAGAGAAAGGAAACGAGAGAGGACTTTTGGCATAGGGGAGCTGACATCTGCTTAGCACTTCTTTCATTTAACTTGCATTTTTTAAAGCATGTGCTTTTTGCAGGACCTTTGCTACCAACAGCAGGGCTGTTATCCCAGGTAGAAGCTGTGGCTTCCCTGGGTGTATCCTTGAGGAGACTGAATTGCAAGGAATCTTAGGAACTTCTTGGGAGTTCTGGAGTGCCATCTGGCATTCTTAACAGGCAAAACGAAGTCTCCAACCCAAGAGAAAGAAGTAAATGTTGACACAGGACTCTGTGGGTTTAATTCCCTTCTTCCCACTGTGACATTTTGCATATTTCCCTCCCCAGTGTACCCCGCTGCCCTGAGTCCACATTCTATTTACCCCCATTGAAAGATATCATTCCTTCTAGGTTGTGTGTCTTCATTTTATAAGCCCATGATTTCTTGTGACTTGGGCCACATTCCCATGAATACTTGAAGACTCTGTGTCAGGAGTCTCAAGACCACTCCTGAGTTTGATGATTTCCTAGGAGGAATTGTAAGGACTCAGCATGCAGTCATATGCACAGCTATGGTATAGTTTGATGAAAAGATACAAAACAAAAATGGCAAAGAGAAAGGTACATGGGACCAAACCCAGAGGAAACCAGGTACAGGTTCCCAAGAGTCCTCTCCCGGCCGAGTCACACAGGATGAGCGTGGTTCCTGCACCAGTGAATTGTTGCAACACACAAGAGACACGCTCATTCTCTGTGCCCTAAGTGTTTACTGGGGGCTAGTCATGGGGGTACTCTCTGTCTGCCACATTACAAAATTCCAGACTCTTCAAAGGAAAGCAGGTGTTCGTCATAGACCAGATTGCTTCTACAAACACACAGTGGGCCACTCTTAACCATGCAGGGAGTGAGAGGAACACTCTCGAGATCTCAGGTCCTGGACACCAGCTAAAGCACCAACCTTGCAAGCAGGCCTTTCTCAGGAGAGCAGTCTGCATGCTACCGTGCCAAGTCTTTTTTGTCCTCTCCCCCCATGGACCATGTGCTCTAGCATCTTAGCATCAATGACCTCATGTTGATGTTTCCTTATTCTCCCCGATGCACAACACGAAGAAATGAGATGAACCCCCAACTATGTAAATCTTCCTAGAGAGGAAAAAAGCCATATAGGGTAATATTGGAAAACCGTACTACTCTAACAGAGATATAGGTTGCTATTAATGTCATCTCCAAAGATTTTTTAAAAAGTGCATGCACTTGGAGTTATTTCCTAGTTATTATCTAGGAGAAAAAAAAAAAAAAAAAAAGATGGGAGATAGGTCAAGGCAGGTTGGAAACACCCACTGATTTCAGAACTTCTTCTCTTAAACTACTACCCAGTATATTTCACCTGCATTTTGATGAGACACTCTCTTTCTAAATCTCCCTTAACAATAGAGCACTCAGTTCTGAGATGTATGGTGACCAACACAAGGAGTGGTCTGAAGTAGGGGTAAATATTTCGCAGGTTTACATATCTTAGAACAGTGCCTCATCACTGGTCTTGGCCCCTCCCTCAACTCCCTAATGGTCCAAAGTGGGAGACAGTCCCATAGACAGCTGCTTGTCAGTCATCATGCTTGGTGCTGGAGCAAGGGGAAGAACTCTGACAGCACAGAGCGGGGCCAGGACCAGGGGAGACTCCACTCAGGAGGGAACAGTTGGGATAGGCTTACAAGGGTGGCCAGAAAAGAGAAACTAGCATTTGGAAGCAAAAGAAACAGCTTAGGCAAAGACAGGAAGACAAAACTGTGTGAGGACCTTAGGGGTGCCATGCTTACCGGGTAGTAGGGAACCCCTCTTCCTTTCCCTTCCAACTCCCCCTTTCCTATGTAAATCATCATGCTCTTCATGCAGAATTAATTCTTTAGCATCTCAAAATGCTGGAAATTTATATGTGAGATAGATGAATGAGAAATTTTTATACACAGTGTAAAGTCAGAAAGCAATTCTAACCAGCTGGTTTAATTGGCCGTTAGACCTGCAAGGCAATACAGTTAGTGCCCATGCACATGGGTTTGGAAGTGAAGCTGAGACGGATGCAATTCCCAGCTTCTCTGCTGGGGAGCTAAATTTCTTTGGTAAGTCGCTTAACTCTCGGAGGCCCATCATAAAATGTAGATTAATCCCTGCCCCTTAGAGTTGATATGAGGTTCAGCTGTGATCAGATATGTAAGTGAGGCCTGGTGTTGATGTGTTCTTAGTAAGTAAACTGGACTTGGGAAAGTGATGTGACTTACCTACCCGGCAGATAGGGATAGAGTGTCTCCATATCTGAGAACTCTCCAAGTTCTAAGTGGTAACTCCTGAAACTTGGGGGTGAAATGGGTAGATTTTTTTTCCAAGTCCCCATTCATCCTCTGCATTGACTGTGATTCACAGTCCTTTCCCTGTGCCCGATGATGAGATAAGATTGCTGAGAGACCCAACATTTCAGCTCAGATGCAGTTCCATTGCCTTGGGTGTCAGAGTTTTAAAATGACGAAAGTGAAACTACACATGACCAAAGTCATGCCAGTGGATTTTTTTTTTTTTTTTTTGGCGGTACTGGGGATTGAACTCAGGGGCATTCTACCTCCGAGCTATACCCCCAGCCCTATTTTTTATTCTTTATTTTGAAACCGAGTCTCACTAAGTTGCGGAGTGCCTCACTAGGTAGCTGAGGCTGGCCGCGAACCCGGATCCTCTGGTCTCAGCCTCCCGAATGCTGGGATTACAAGC
>PVLC010000117.1:11456-173620 GCA_004027655.1 Graphiurus murinus | reverse complement strand
CAGTGGATTTAGTACACCCTCCAGCGTGTGTGTTTAATATTAGGCCCTGCTTATCATGATGACATCTGGAGTTTTGGGCATTCTAGCATGTCATCAAGATTATTTGATTCATAAGAGCCGTCTTCTATGAAATATTGAAATTCAATGATAAATACTAATGATTTATGAATGTAGACTTTAAAGATAGAAAAGTTTTTTAAACCTATAATGGGTAGGAGGAAATTAAGGTGACACACCCTGGTATAGAGGTCTTTTTGAGCAGGCATCAATCTCAGACATCTACTAGTACAACATTCTCCTTCAGCCTGTACACAGTGGAGGCCAGACTCAATCTCAGCCTGGTCCCAACTCTGGTACCACCCTTGCAAGTTCACAGCATTGACACTAAATGAGTGGGGTCAAGGACATTGAGATTAGCTGCTCAGAATCCAGTGGGAAAGACACATAAATAGGTAATAATGGTGCCGATCACTTCCTTCCTTCCCCTTCCTTCCTTCCTTCCTTCCTTCCTTCCTTCCTTCCTTCCTTCCTTCCTTCCTTCCTTCCTTCCTTCTTTCCCTCCATTTCTGTGCTGGAGATGGAACTCAGAGCCTCCTGCATGCTACCCAGGTGCTCTACCACCGAGCTACAGCCGCAGCCCTTACTTAGGCACTTTAAATTATCCAGATGGTAGCAATTAACCCAGCTTGGGTGGAGTCAGTGAAGGCATCCTGGAGATGTGTACCCAGGTGAGGAAGGTTTGTTTCAGGAAGAGGAAGTGAGTCCTTCCTGTACACAGGGCTGATGAACAAGTAGGAGGTGTTCGGGGACCTCTTGGTGGAATCAGATATTTTTTCAGAGAATAAATACTTCACCTCCACATTTGTGTTCAGCAGTGAAGGAGCAACACAGGACAGTAGCATTTATCTGTAGCCAGCACCTTCCCCACTGTGGCCACAACCAATGTGGACTCAAGGACTGAGTAAATAGTTGAGTTGCTTTTTATGGAAGCTCATTGAAGCCCAAGACTTGAGAGCTAGAGTTTTTGTAGGGGGTGTGACAGGGGAAAGGGAAACCAAACCTCCTTGATTCCTATGATGCCTGAAGGGATGCAGTTTTAAAAATCTCACTGGGTGTGGTGGCACATGCCTATAATCTCTCTACTTGGGAGGCTGAGACAGGAGGATCAAAGGTTCTACGACAGCTTTAGCAAGTAGTAAGACTAGCATCAACCTAGTAAGACACTTCTTCCAAATAAGAAATAAAATTGGGCTGGGGGTGTAGCTCAAAGGTAGAATGCCTCTGGGTTCAATCCCCAGTACCACACACACACACACACACACACACACACGCACGCACGCACACACAAATAAATAAATAAATAAATAAATAAATAAATAAATAAATAAATAAATATCTCTTTCTGCTGAGCATAGTGGTGCATACCTGTAATCTCAGTACTTGGGAGGCCAAGACAGAAGGATCACGGTTCAAAACCAGCCTCAGCAACTTAGTGAGATCCTGTAGAATGCCCCTGGATTCAGTCCTCAGCACTATACACACACACACACACACACACACACACACACACACACACACACACATCGCTTTCAACTACCTGTTTCTGGGGTTGTGTTAGTATTTGCTAAACACATTAATGCACCAAGACTCCTATGCCCTTTGTCCTGGTGGCCTAGTTGTCTCTCCCCACCTTCTTCTCTTGAATATTCTGAATTAGTGCTTCCTCCTGTGGGCTAAAGCGAGGCATCTGGTACAAGGCAGGGACAAGGTTATGAGTTTTTAGGGGGCTTTGCTGCCAAAGGAGGTGCGAGCCTGAGTTTAGACAGAGTGCACTTAACGTTATGAGGGGAAAGCCCTCGGGGCTGAGAGAAGCTTTTAGCAAACACAGATGTGATGAGTTCTGGTATCACTGGCTCTCCAGCATATTCCCCCCGGGTGGGACTGGCTTCTGACAATAGGTTTATCCATGTGGAGTTGTTTCTGCTTCAGAGTAAGTGACAATGAAGGGAAGATGTTGGACAAATCTCAGTGGAGCTAAGCGTGCTCTCTGCAGACAGGTTCTAATTCTGCCCCATGTCTATTCTGATACTGAATGAAAGGAGAGCTGACAGACAACTTCCTGACTACAGTTTGAAGGAGAAACTTAGAAAATGGACCAGGTTAAAAAAACAGTGCAATCCTGTAAGGTGTAAAGCTTGCCAGGAACCATGGGGCCAGTTACTGGATAGATAGGCCATCTGACTGGGGGCTTCACATACATGTCTCTTCTTATGAGCTTATCACCAGCCTCCTTAGCTGGGAAATATGCACTAATGCTAATGATTTGGCAACTCTTTTCCATCTTCTTGGGCCACTGGAATTTCCTTAGAAAGTTCTCTGATTGATGTTTTCATATATATGTATGCATATGTGTATGTGTGTGTATATATGTATATATGTATGTATGTATGATGCATATATTTGAGTTATTCACAATTGTCACTTTTCATGATTATAAAGTTTTATGAACAAATACTGAGGAATATCAGAGTGGTAGAGATGGGAATATCCTGGGCCCTCTCCTAAGATAGAATCAGTCATTTAAAATTTTTAGTTTTTATGATCATTCTCTCTATAATTCTAAATGCTATACTAATCGATACCTCTTCTTGATATATAACCTCAAATTTCCCCATCATTACTTCACTCTGAAAGATAAGGAAATGACCCTATTTGTTCCTGCTCACCTGATCTCTGCTGACTATGTTTTTATTTTATTATATTTTTGGCTAGATGTAACATGTTAATTTTTCTTTCCTTGATTTGTCAACATTAGGAAGGACTCCTTGATTCTCTGCTTGGCAAGATTAGAAACGTAGTGTCCATTTCCCTCAATTCCTCTCCTCCTGCCCCATGCTCTTATGCATTTTTCTCACCTTGGCCTTTGAGATCCCTCCCTGTAGAGGGGCTGTTTTGACAGATTCTTCTCTGCATCCTCATTAGCCACAACACTTAACACCTGTAGAGCACACCGAATATCTGTCTTTGAATGGAATTTCATACCCTGCCCTAATGGAGAGCAGAAGGGAAGTCAGTCTGTCTTATTAATGGGATACCTGATGTAGCCACAAGGAAGTTTATGTTCTTTAGGAGATTAAGAGGTTTGTGTTTGTCTGTTTTTGTGGAAACAGGTTGAACTCAGGGCCTTGTGCATGCTAGGCAAGTGCTCCACCTGTGAGCTACGAACCCAACCCTTTTTAACTTTATTTTGAGACAGCATCTTGCTAAGTTGTCCAGGCTGGCCTTCAACTTATGATCATCCTTCAACTTGTGATTACAGGTGTGCGCACCAGTCAGAGAACAGTGAGTTTTTAGTATTTTAATAAGTTTACATTTTGCCAAATACTTCCTGGTTAGTTAAGAAAAAAAAAAGACATTCTTTTTTAGACCTTCTTATAGGCATAGAGATATATAAATAATTTAAGGAGGCAGAAATAAATTAGCATCCTGGGATAGGCCTACATTTGTGTGAATGTTTGTTTAGAGTACTAAAATCATAGGATTATTCTAGGTGAATGTATGGACTCAGTCATATTAACATCCTTTGGGTCTTTGACTTCTGTTGAATGAGAGGCAAACAACTTTCTCTAGGGGAACATTATGACCATCTATTGGATGGGGAAAAAAGCATTTGAGAACTAAGAAAAACTTAGACTTGTTTTTGATCCAAAGTCTGACCAATTCTTTAGACAAATTATTTCACTGACTAGAGAATCGTGGGAATGGTGGGAGGTGGCAAAATATATCTTTTAGTACAGTTGAGTTTGTCCTGTGTGACTTGAGAATGGAAATACTAAACATATTTGGAAACTATGCTAGGTAACTTCAAAGAAATTTTGGTGCATGGTCATCTGATACCGCTGGAAAACATATCCCATTTTCTAACTGTAGAAGAGAAAGGAAGGCAGGGAATATTTGCTCAGAACACCGACCTTTTCAGCTCTCAGCCTTCTGGAGCTGTTGGATTCATCTTCGGAGACTTCAGTTCAGCTAACATTTATTGAGCATTATTGTGAGCGGCAGCTTTAATGTATGCTAATTTAGTCCTCACAAAAATCCCTAGAGATTGGGGAATGCGAATTTGGGCTTTGAGAAGTTACATGTTTTAAGCAAGGTCACCCAGCCACTTTCTCATGGCAGTGCAGGGACATTTTCTAGATTTCTGTTTTTAGATTTCTTCAGTGGTGATGTTAAATACATCATATGTTGCTATGGTAATTGATCTTTTGATTGAATCCAGAGCAATGCAAAGGATAAAAAAAAAAATGCCTCTCTGACCCAGGCTGATTTGGAGGTCATGTTCCCGGCCTTGGGCATGGCGCTCATCATCTCCCAGGGAAATGAAAGTAATTTATTACTGAAAGGTAAATGTTTGATCCCTGATGGTGGCCCCTTGAGCTATGGCATTAGGAACACGCAGTTGTCATCTCAGATTAATCAGGGTCATTAGAAATGTAGCTGGAGTTTCCATAATATTCTGTGACTCATAGCAACCCCAGGCATTGTCTAGATGGAATGCTGGATAGGGTCTGTACTGCTTTATAAGGATTCAGCTCATCATTTTAAAGTACTTCTTTATTTCTCTTCTATTAAGAGTCCAGTGGAAACTTCCTCCCTGCTTTAGGGTGGAAGGGAGTCTTCTGGAGGGAGGTTATCTCCCCAGGGCATTACTTGGCTAGGAAATGCTGGCCTTTGTTGGTCTCATCCCGAATGAACTTGGTCCCTTTTTGTGTGAAGTCCCCCACCCACCCACCTAACCCCGTTTTCTGGCTTGAAGATTATAAGAATTTGTGCCTGTGGAAAGGATCAGCTATCCACAGGAAACCTGCCCAAGGCCAGCTCACAGGGTAATGGAGAGACAATTGCTGACAAGGTGAAGGTGACTCAGTCCATGAAATCAGGAAACGACCAATTTAAAATATAACAAATGTAAAGTGCTCTGTAACCTGGAAATCTTAACTTCAGAGAGCCTGTTAAAATGAGAGGAGATTATATACTGATAATAGTAGGACAAGTACAAACAGATGTAATCTACAAAAGAGACAAGAAACAGAATTCCCCAGGCCCTGCTGGGTTTTACTCCTTACTCCCTAGCTCCCTGCCCTTACAGCCAGGGCCAGCCACTTCACCAGCCTGTGAGGCCAAATCTGGCCTTGGCCTCTAGACCTAACCTGACCATAGGCAGGAGGCAGTTCAGGCTATCTTGTCTGAAAGCAGGCTGATCACAAATTACTGTTGTTGCCTACACAGTCACGAGGAGCACCATAGTACAGTGGTTACTCATCTGAGTTCTAGACCCAAATGTCTGTGTTCAGATCCTAAGTTTACCACTTATTAGCCTCACCGAGCTTTATATTGCCTTCGCTTAGTTAGGGATAGGTTAAATGAGCTCATCTGTATAAGTTGCATGGTGGAGTGTCTGGCATATAGTAAGTACTCAGTAAAAGTTGTTCCTGTCCTCATCCTCATCCCCATCTCTCCAGGCCTCTGCCTTTCTCGCCTGGACTATAACCCACGTCCACCTCTGGGCCTGGCGAGCCTTGCATTTCTCCGGCCTGGTCCCTCTCCTCCCTGCCTCCAACTGCCAGTTCACCTGGCATCATCCGAGTCCCTACTTGAAGTGGCACACAGAGCCATGCTGATCTGCCAGGGCAACGGGTCACCTCCTGCAGCACCTTCTAGTGCCAGCTACTTGTTGGATGCCACAGTCAACCTGGAGGCTTAGCTGACTCCTGGCCACTGTAGACAGATTTGCTGCACCTGATCTTCCTTCCACTGCGGGTCTAATGCCACATTAAGCCCTCCTGTCTCAGGAGGAAACCAGCCCATGCTCAGGTAATTAGAATTTGTTGGTGACCAGGGGACAGGGTATCCTGAATGACTCATCACAGGTGACTCACTGGCTTGGCAGGTGCATTTGGATGCAAGTAAGGGCCCCAGGCCTTAGTGGGGTATTAGAACACACCATGAGATGATAACTGTAAGCTCATGTGAAGCCACCCAAGGGCCAATGTAAGTGCAAGATCGCAGAACTGTTAAGTTGTCATATGTGAAGCTGGCGTGGTGGCACACGCTTGTAATCCTGGTACTTGGGAGGCTAAGACAGGAAGATCACAGGTTCATGGCCAGCCTCAGCTACTTAGTGAGGCCCTCTGCAATTAGTGAGACCCTGTTTCAAAATAAAGAATAAAACATAGGACTGGGGATGTAGCTCAGAGGTAGAATGCCCCTGGGTTCGATCCCCAGTACCACACACACACACACACACACAAAGTTGTCATATGTGTTCATAAATATATATTTATGAAAAATTATACAATACAAACTGAAAGGTATGAAAAGGAAATGTGTATCACCCCACCTTCCAGGGATACTTTTAAATTCTGTCTACACACACACACACACACACACACACACACACACACACACACACTTGTGTATATGGGGGATACACGTAATCAATTATTTCAATCTTTTCCACTTAATGAATTGTGGACTTCTTTCTATGTCATGAAATATCTATTTTTGTCATCAAATGCCGAACAATTTTAGATGGCTCTGAAGGTCCATTGGTCTGGCAATATATTTTGCTCCTGGAGAAAAAAGGGTTAAGTAGACTGTCTGAGTCTTTGTGGTCTATGGCTCCTAATTTAGTAAGAGCCACCAGGTTGGCTAAGGATTAACTTGTCTGCAGACCTACCAGACTTTTGGCTAGAGCCTCATGAAGCAGCTTGGCTTTGCGTAGGTGTAGTCATTTAAGAAATGGGACATTTAACCCACTGGTCTAGTCTGTTTCTGTGGGGAAAACCTGCAGCCCTGACACTGGCCTCTAGTTTCTGGTTATGGTCAGGTGGGTGGTCTGCCCTCTGGGCTCTGCCTCTGTGTCAACTGTGGAACCCTAGGCAAGGTATACCACTTCTCTGACCCTCTGTGTCCTCTTCTGTAAATTAAAGGAATTGGATTTGATTCTCTTCTGTTCTAGAACTCTGTGATTTGGGTTGAGTGAGTGAGTGAGACTGGGGCTTGAGTGTGGCTCTTAATTGCTACTGTACAGCCTGGTGCCAGGCTGGCTGCCCCAGAATCACCCGAGGGATTACTTCAACCGTATATTCCTGAGTCCTCTTCCCACCCTCTAGCAAGGGTGGGGCTTAGTATTATTATTATTATTGTTATTGTTATTATTTAGTACTGGTGATCGAGCCCAGGGGCATTCTACCTCTGAGCTACACCTCCAACCCTTTTTATTTTTTATTTTGAAACAGGATCTTGCTTAATTGCTAAAGGCCTCGCTGAGTTTCTGGGGCTGGCCTTCAACTTGCAATCCTACTGTCTCAGCTTCTCAAGTACTGTGATTATGAGCATGTGCCACCACACCTGACAAAAAAAATTGTATTTTTAACAAACTCCACAGCAATTCTTTCTCAAAGGCAGCTTTGGGAGCTGCTGCAGGGATGATGCCTTGTCCAAATTGCCGAATTGATCCCATGCTCATCAAACTTTGGCTCTGGCAAAGGGTCGTGGAGAACATCCTAACCCAAACCTCTTCCTGGGGACAGCTGGTGTTGCAGGAAGCCTGTGTGGGTGCTGAGTCAGGGTGGCCTGCAGGTGGGCCTCCAGAGCCCCTGCATGCCGGCCTGTCAGCTTCTCACAGGTTGTCAGGGCTCAGCCCCCTACACACACACACACACACACACACACACACACACACACACACGTGTCCACCCAGCCCTTCCCCCACCACTGTGTTCTGCTTCTTATGGTTTCTCCCTCCATATGGTTTGGCTCAGTCGCAGCAGGGTTCTAACCACCCGGGGGTTGGTGTAGGCAGCCTCCCTGCCTCCACTGTCCCCAAGAAGCCAAGAATGTTTGCCCTCCCCTCTGGTGTTTCTGACAGAGTCACAGGATTCCTTTGTAAATCTTTGAGGACTCTGAGCTCTCACTTTGGCAGTTTATTCCAGAGACTTCCTACACACACAGCTTTTTAATGTTTAGAGGTCAGGTTCCTTTCCCTTCCCTTCTGATAAAACATGCACACCATGTTTTAAAAAGACTGTAACTAGGTATTAAAAGGGGTAGGTCATACTTTATCCACAAGATGAATGAAAGAGTCTCTGATGTTACTGTTTTATTTTTCACACTTATTTCTTTCGCATTGTGTTCTGCTCTATGTACCATTTGTAATTTAGAAGGAAATAAGTCAGAAGGAGCTGCATGTTTTCTTTGAGTCATCCGGATAAACTTGATAATGTGTAGATTCCTGGCCCTCCTTCCAGACTAACTGAATAGCGATCCTTGGGGAAAGGACCAGGAGTTTGCATTTCCAGCACGGTCTCTAGGTGATTCTTTTACATTCTAAAGATCAGGAGCCCCTGCTTCAGAGGGTGGACAGAATTTAGAAAAGAGAGGAGGACAATGAGAGAGAGCCTGATCAGTGTGCCAGACTGCTTGGATTTGGACCCAGGCTCTACCCCTTACTAGTGGTGTGACTCATTTGTGCCTCAGTTTACTCATCTTGGAAAAATCTGTGAAACTATATTTATCTCATTGGTGATTGTAAGGATTAAATGAATGAATATGTGCAATACATTTAGAATGGTGCCTGGCACCTGGCGAGGGCTCTGATTGTGTTTGCTGTAGATACTGTTCTGCGCAAGGAGAAATGCATGCACAAAGTTAAATAGGTAGGAAGGGTGGTCTCTGTGAGGGAGGGGAGCAGACCTCTGTGTCAGTACCAAAGAGTTAGAGACAGTGATTTAAAATTATGATGTGCAACAAATTAACCTCAGAAACTTGTTAAAGATTCAGTGTTAGAGGGCGTGGTGGCACATGCCTGTAATCCCAGTATTTGGGAGGCTGAGACAGGAGGGTCACAGGTTCACAGCCAGCCTCAGCTACTTAGTGAGACCCTCTGCAACTTTGTGAGACTGTTTCAAAATAAAAATTAAAAAGAGCTTGGGGTGTAGTTGAAAGATAGAACACCCCTGGGTCCAATCCCTACTACTAAAAAGAAGGGAGGGGGGGATTCTGAGTAGAGTTGTAGTGAAGCCTGGGGATATATATTTATTTGTTTGTTTTTACAGTACTGTAGATTAAACTCAGGGCCTTGCATATGTTCAGAAAGCACTCTACCACCTAGCTACACCCCTAGCCCTAAAATTTTCTATGCAAGTGATTTTCAGAAACTCTGGTCTAAAGAGAACTGGTGTTATAAATGAACAGTATCCTGGGATTTGACTGGGGCTATGGAAAGTGACTGTGGACACTAACTGCGTATTTCATATCTGCTTTATTAGGCATGTCCAGAAAGTAGTAGAAGTATCCGGGAGGTGCAGTGTGCATCCTACAACAACAAGCCATTCATGGGCCGGTTTTATGAATGGGAACCATTTGCAGAAGGTAAGAATAGACCCAGCTCTGTTGGTAGGCATTATTTTTTGCCTGTCCTCCAACCCTGATGCTTTCTGGTTGGTGCTAGAGGAATTATGGTAATCCTAGCTAGAAGGTCAATAGACCAAGGCAAAGGGGATTCTTGGGGTCTTTACCAATGGTTGCTTAGCTGAGGCAACCCCTGGGCTCTCCTCAAGAGGGAGGCACAGATGGAAATAAGTACCATCTAAGGATGGCAGGGCAAGTGGAGAGCAAGTTCAAGGAAGTGTTTGGAGCAGGAGGCTCAAATGTGAGGTGCAAGTAGGGATGGAGTTTCCTTTTTCTTGGTACCTGCTAAAGGGCTGGGGTGAGGGCTTAAGAGAGCAAGCAGGATTGTAGAGTTGACTGTTGTATGCTTTTCACATGTGGGAGCCTCATATGCTATTTCCAAAGATAAAGCGTAGCAGGCAGGCACGGTCTGGGGGACCAGGGTCCTTGCTATTTCAAAATGACAGATCTGAAATTGGTAGAGCTTGTCAGTACTTCTGTGAACATTGGAGTCATTTATTTTGTTAAAACTCAGATGATAACATGGCATTTGGCCTGAGAAGTGTTAAGCCCCGAGCTATTTCTTATAATCATAGAGAAAGGAAGCTCAGAAGTGGTATTGGATGAAGCAGAACTTTGGGACTTCTATACTGACAGCCCAGTTGGCTGGAAGTAGATTCCTGCTGCCTGCAGGGCTCGGCCGAAGGGCTCTCCCTGGCTTCTCAGCCCAAGGCAGTGGCCAGGGCAGCTGGTGTTGGCCAAAACCCAGAGTGCAGAGCACTGCCAGCTGTGTTGAAATCTGGAGAAACTGTCTTGGGAGAGGGATTATAGTGAGATGTGCCCATTTTTTGATGAGTCAATTCCCAGGGAGCCCAAACCGTGGAAGGTAGCACCTAATTAGAGGCCCTTGGGGACAGGGAGGGGGGATCAATGTCCAACTGCTCTGAAATTAGATGAAAAATTATTATTTTCTGTACATTTTTTTTCTCAGAAGAAAGTCTGTAGGTTCTGTTAGATTCTATAAGTGGCCCCGTGGCCTCAAAACTGTTAAGAATGAAATGAATGTGACTAGAAAATTAAGACTATCATATTCAAGCAGAAAAGATGTATGTATGAAGTCTAGAGCCAGCTGAATGCAGATATGAAGGCGAGTTCATCAAGGTTGGATGGTGGGCAAGAAAAGGAAGCCTGAGAAGAAGTTTTGATCCTGTGGATAGAGCTTATTTTGGACCTTTTTTTATTCTTAAAGCATTACACTAAATTCAAAGTGTTAATCCCAATTCGGATTCTGGCATAGATAAAGGGCATTGTTGGAAAGTTGGTGATGTATGCATAAATGATGGCTTAATATACCAATGTAATATCTTAGTTTCTAAATATGTTTTTTTTTAAGACAAGAGGAAGTTGGGTGAAGGGTATACAGGACCTCTCTGTGCTATCTTTGCAACTCTATAAATATGAAATGATTTAAAAATAGAATTTTTTTAACAAAAGGCATTGCACTTCCAATTAGCTAGGTCTTCCCATTCTGGTGAAGATAAAGTCTAAGACTTACTTTGTATAAGTAAGGAAAAGTGTGCTAGGTTAAACAGCATCTTGCCCAAATTTGTGTCCTTCCTGGAACCTCAGAATATGACCTTTTTTGGAAGTGGAGTCATTGCAAATATAATTTAGCTAGATTGAGTTCTTACTGAAGTAGAGTGAGCTCCTATTCTAGGATGACTGATCGTCTTATGAGAGGAGAAGGCTTACAGATATACAGAGGACACCAAGTGATGATGAAGGCAGAGACTTGTTTACAAGTCCAGGAACACCAAGGATCACCAGCAACCACCAGGTGCTAGAAAGGGGCAAGTGAAGGATCCTCAGCTAGAGCCTTCAGAGTTGACACTGCCAACATCTTGCTTTTGGATTTCCAACTTCCATATTTTGTCATGGCAGCTCTAAAAAACTAAAACAAAGAGGAAGGAGAATCTGGGCATAGTGGTGCATGTAATCCCAGTACGTGGGAAACTGAGACAGGAGGATCCTAGGTTTGCATTCAGCCTCAGCAACTTTGCAAGACCCTTAGCAACTTAGTACACACACACACGCGTGCGCACACACACACACACACACAGAGGAAAGGGGTAGGTTATGGATTGATTGAATTGTACCCACATGAGTAGTTCACAAAGTGGGGTTGGTCTGACCAGTAGCAGGAGACACCTTAGAGCGGTGAGCCCACTTCCAAAGTGAGTCACTGACGCCTCATAGTCGCCTCAGTGGTTCCCAGCCCCAGTTGCTCATTAGAATCACTGAGGGGCCTTCTAGAAATACTCCAGAGACTGTGATTTAATTGGTCTGGGCTGCAGCCTGGGCATCAGGATTTTTTAAGAAATCCTAGATGATTCTAAAGGGTAGCTGGGTTGAGAACCCCAAACTCACCTGCCAGAGAAAGAAGTAAGGAGAACCAAGAGATGGTGAAAGATGAGAAAGATAGGGTCCTAATGCTTCTGGCTTTCTGGATTGCAGCCAGATCTTAACTCCAGTCCCAAAGAGATCTTAAGAGATCCCAAGAGCTTAAGCCAAGGTACAGAATCACGGGCATTTCATAAACCATGAACTCCCTTTTGACACTGATAGTTGTCAGTGAACACTCAGAGAAGTGACCCTGTCTTTTTTCTGAACTGTAGCTAGCTGTAAATCACAGGTGCTTTCTTGTAACCAGGAGGAAAGATGAATTCCCTCAGCAGACCCCAGTGTTCAGTGCCCTGTTCATGCCATTATGTCCCCAGGAGCCAGAACTGCAGTGCTGGACCTTCTCTGCATGGTTAGGGGTGGTCATTGGCCAGCTGCTATTGTCTAAGACTTGAGGTTTCTATCAAGACCTCAAGACCTCTAGATTTGGGTCTAATATTGGTAATTCTTGCATAGAACTACCAATACAGAGAAACCCCATACTAACATTTGCACATCTAGTTACTGTGAAAGCTGCTAGCTATTGTCTCTACTGTCTGGTTTATGTATGAGTCTACCTTTTCAGTTATTTTTCATCCTTGATTTGTTAAATCAAGTTATTGAAATTTGATTTAATTTATTTTCTGAAAACTTCAAACATAAATAAAAGCAGTAGTACAATAATATAAGGATAAATTCATATATCCATTGCTTAGTTTCAACAGTTCTCAACTCATGGCTAATCTTTTTTGAAAATACTCCACCAAGATTATGGGAAATTATTTGAATTCATCTTATACCCCATTATTCACTTCTGGATTGATCAATTAGATCTCTTGGTTGTAAGTAACAGAAACTTAAGTACATTTAAACAAAAAGGGTATTGTATTGGCCATGCTACTGGAAAATCTAGGGTGGATGGGGTTAAGATTGGGCTATAGTTCAGGGAGTCAGTAGCATTAGGACCTGCCTTTCTCATTTTTTTTTTTTTTGTACCAGTGATTGAACCCAGGGATATTTTATCTCTGAGCTATACTCCCCAGTCCTTTTTTTATTTTTTATTTTGAAACAGGGTTTTGCTACATTGCTAAAGGTCTCCCTAAGTCACTGGTGATCCTCCTGGAATTCTCCTGGCTCAGCCTCCTAAATGCTGGGATTACAGGTGTGTACTACCATGCCTGATTGTTTACGCACCTCTTGGTTCTGCCTACTTCCTTCCTGGGCAGGTAAGCAGGCTCACATGGCTTTGAGCTTGCAATCCTGGTGGGAGAGACTCTCTTTTACCTGGTATTTTGGGTTGAGTGTATCCCCCCCCAAGATATGTTAATATCCTATCCCTCAGATACCTGTGAATGTGACCCTCTTTGGAAATAGGGTCTTTGCAGGTATAATGAAGATGTAAGATAAGAAGAAATCATACTGGAGAAGAGCAGGCCCTTTTCCATGGTGATTGGTGTCCTTATAAAAAGAGAAGAGACACATGCAGAGCATGCCATGTGAGGACACAGCAGGAGACAGCCATGGGAAGACAAAGCAGAGATTGTTGTGATGTGGTTGTAAGCCAACGGAAACCAAGGAATTCTAGTGATTGCCAAAACCAAGAAGAAGCATGGAGAGATTTGTCCCCAGAGACCTCAGAGGAAGTGCGACCCTATCAACACCTTCATTTCCGATTTCAGGCCTCTGGAAGTATGAGTTTGTATGCTATGTTATAGCAGCACTTGGGAACTCATACCTAGGGACTGTATCAATAATCTTAGGAAAACTATTGCTATCTCTGGTCCTAAGTTCAAGACATGGGGTAGTCGTGCTAGTTCAGGTCATGTGACGGACCTGGTCATGAGGAACCCACATCGCATACAGTGAAGATCAGGAAGTGGGAGTTGTGGCAAACTGAAAAACAGATTCTGTTACAAAAATCAGTATGTATTTCCTTGACTACAAGTCACTGAGATTTTTAACGAGCTAATTAGAAAGCTGGTATTTTGCTAAGTAAAAGAAAATGCAGGATTGTAGTAGATTAATCACCTTTCTATAACATGTCAGTAGAAGATTTATCAGTCTCTTCAAATATTCACTGGCATTGGTATTTTTCACTTGCCTAGAAGGAGAGAAGGAGCCCCGGTCACTGGAGCTGCATTTACTTTGGCTTTGTTTAAATAATTCTCTTTGCTGCTATGATTGTTTTCTTGAGACTTAATTCTTCTTCCTCTGAAATGACTCCCAGGCTGACCGGTGGGAGGAAGACTCTGCTAATGTCTCTGTGGGGTGTTCATGCTCAACGGCTGGATTTTGCATTGGGCTCTGGTTTTGTTTGGATGTCTACTGCTGTTCGCATGTGCCTACTTAGGGAAACAGCTGTGCTCATTCAGTCCAATGCCACATAGAATAGTAAAAGCAGAGTACAAGCTCTGATAAACACATTAATTTCACCAGATGTTTCTCCTTAGGCTTTTAATCGCATTTCCTGAATATGGTGACCCATCCTTAGATGATGCCTCGAGGAATTTTTTTTCTCATAGCCTTAGACCTAATACTGTAAAGAGGTGGAAGGAAAATCGAGGTTCTTGTGCATCTTTGTTTACCTAGAAGAGTGATGGCTTATGCCTGTTGGCCTGGTCTTCTTTCACTCTCAGAACTGGCTTGGACAATGAATTACACGGCCAACATAGAATAGGGCAGTTTAATAGGAAGACTCTCCTTTAGATGCTGACATTGGGGAAAATTGTACAGTAGTCTCTGTTTATTCACAGGGGATACATTCCAAGCCCCCAGTGGATGTCTGAAACCAATAGTACCAAACCCTATATATACTATGTTTTTTCCTTTATATATGCCCATGATGAAGTTTAATTTATAAACTAGGCACAGTAAGAGATGAACAAAAATAATAATAAAATAGAACAATTATAACAATATATTATACTATATTGTAATGAACATTGTATGAGTGGGAACACATTTACACTATATCTGCAGATTAGAATATAACACACTGAGGAAGCAGAGGAAAGAGGTTCAACAATTAAAGGAGGCTGAGAAGGTGGCCCTGTGGGTGGGAGAGGCCCTAGGGTATTGTAATCCCACATCATTAATTGAAGACATGCACCATTTCTTATATTAACAAAGGTTTTTATGGTTTATGAAGGCCTCCTGATACACAAACCGTGAGTATTATGGACTGAATATTTTTGTGCCCCTTCAAAATTCATATATTGGGACTATATTTGGAGATGGGACTTGAAAGGAAATAATTTGGGTTAAATGAGGTCTGAAGGGTAGGGCCCTGATCCAGGAGGATTACTGTCCATATAAGAAGAGGAAGAGATCACGTGAGCACACAGCCAAGAGAAGAGGCCTCAGAATGAAACTCCTTGCTATCGCCTTCACCTTGGCCTTCCAGCCTCTGGACCTGTGAGGAGTCAGTTCCTTTTGGTTAAGCCACCCAATGCACTCTTTAATTTTTTTTCTATACTGGGGATGGAACCCAGGAGCATTCTTCCTCCAAGCTATAACCTCAGCCCCTTATTATTATTATTATTATTATTATTATTATTATTTTCTTTTGAAACAAGTTCTCACAAAGTTGCTGAGAGTCTTGCTAAATCGCTGAGGCTGGCCTTGAACCTGAGATCTTCCTGTCTCAGCCTTCCAAGTAGTGGAATTATAAGTGTGTGCCACCCATCCAGCCAATCTGTGAAGATTGGAGAGAGTGAAGCTTGTAGAGAGGGGATAATGATTTAATAGAAGAATGTCTAGGAACCTGTTCTATCCCAGAAGAAAGGATGCAAAATAGGCACTTTCTTTTCTTCGCACAGAAGTGTAATATTGTGTGTGTGTGTTTTTCTGCAAGACATTATAGAAAGTTTCTTCACTCTTTAATAAAATTAATTTATTCAAGAGCAATAAAAAATCTTTTATATGCTGACTTACAAAAGTCAGCATATAAAAGATTTGTTTAAAAATGTTCATAATAGGCCAGGCGTGGTGGCGCACGCTTGTAATCCCAGCATTCGTGAGGCTGAGATCAAAGGATCCGGGTTCCCAACCAGCCTCGGCTACTTAGTGAGGCACTCGGCAACTTAGTGAGACCCCGTTTCAAAATAAAGTATAAAAAATAGGGCTAGGGGTGTAGTTCAGAGGTAGAATGCCCCTGGATTCCAACCCCAGTACCACAAAAATAAATAAATAAATAAATAAATAAATAAATAAATAAATAAATAAATAATGTTTATAATACTTTTTCCATAATAGCTCCAAACTGGAAACAACCCAAACATCCATCAACAGGATTCTGAATAAACAAATTGGTACATTCTCTTACAATGAACTATTACTCAGCAATAAAAAAAAGCACACTCCTGATACATATAAAAACCTAAATAAATAAATAAATAAATAAATAAATAATGTTTATAATACTTTTTCCATAATAGCTCCAAACTGGAAACAACCCAAACATCCATCAACAGGATTCTGAATAAACAAATTGGTACATTCTCTTACAATGAACTATTACTCAGCAATAAAAAAAAGCACACTCCTGATACATATAAAAACCTGGATGAATCCCAGAAACATTGTGTTAGGCAAAATAAGCCAGATTCCAGAGTACCTACTCTCTGATTCCATGATGCTCTGGGACAGAAAAAAGTACACCATGGTGCTAGGGACCTGAACAATCTTGGCCTTTACAGGTGGGGGGGGGGAGGATTAGCTGGAAGGGAGCCTGGTGGTAGCGTGCTCTGTCATCACAGGCAGGGCTGTGACACAGGTGTACACAGTTGCCAGAATCCTTGGAACCACACACTTGTGATCCATGCATTTTGTTGTGTATAAATTATACTTTAAAAAACATTATTATCGTTCCCATTTTCCCTCTTTCCCTTTGTCTCTCCAATTCTGGAAGGTGACATTTATTGGAAACCAATAATAATTGCACCATTGTAGAACTATTCTTTTTTTTTTTTTTTTTTTTTTGCAGTACTGGGGATTGAACTCAGGGGTGTTCTACCTCCGAGCTACACCCCCAAGCCCTATTTTTTATTCTTTATTTTGAAACCGAGTCTAAGTTGCGGAGTGCCTCACTAGGTAGCTGAGGCTGGCCGAGAACCTGGATCCTCCGGTCTCAGCCTCCCGAATGCTGGGATTACAAGCATGTGCCACCACACCCGGCTAGAACTATTCTAAGATTTGTTATCTCCACCCCTCTCCCAGCCTCCAGCCAGGCCCTTTATTTTAAATACTCTTTCTTAGTGCCCATGGAGGAACAAGATAATTTTTTTAATTAATTAATTTATTTTTTTTCAGCATGGATTTTTTTTATACATTTATTGAGTACAGCAAGGTTACATAGACATTTATGACATAT
Source organism: Graphiurus murinus (assembly GCA_004027655.1). Lineage (NCBI taxonomy): Eukaryota > Metazoa > Chordata > Mammalia > Rodentia > Gliridae > Graphiurus > Graphiurus murinus. The sequence goes on along the minus strand of PVLC010000117.1, from coordinate 156,357 downwards.
CAATCATTGTCAAATCACAAATAGCACCACTTCTTCATTTTACACGTATAGCCACAAGCAACTCAAAGGAAGATCAATACATGGGATTGCATTAAACTGAAGAGCTTCTGTGCAGCAAAGGAAATTATCAGGAACCTCAACAGAGAACCCACAGAGTGGGAGAAAATCTTTGCCAGCTACTCTTCTGATAGAGGACTAATATCTAGGATATACAGAGAACTCAAGAAGCTCACAGCTAAGAAAACAAATAACCCAATCAAAAAATGGGAAAAGTATCTAAATAGACACTTCACAAAAGAAGAAATACAAATGGCCAATAAATGTATGAGAAAATGTTCAACATCATTAGCAATCAGAGAGATGCAAATCAAAACTACCTTGAGATTTCACCTAACTCCAATCAGAATGGCAATCATCAAGAACACAAACAAGCCGGGCGTGGTGGCGCACGCTTGTAATCCCAGCATTTGGGAGGCTGAGACTGGAGGATCCGGGTTTGCGGCCAGCCTCAGCTACCTAGTGAGGCACTCCGCAACTTAGTGAGACTCGGTTTCAAAATAAAGAATAAAAAATAGGGCTGGGGGTATAGCTTGGAGGTAGAATGCCCCTGAGTTCAATCCCCGGTACTGCAAAAAAAAAAAAAAAAAAAAAAAAAAGAACACAAGCAACAATAAATGCTGGAGAGGATGTGGAAAAATGGGAACCCTAATACATTGTTGGTGGGATTGCAAATTAGTGCAACCATTTTGGAAAACAGTATGGAGGATCCTCAGACGAATGGGAATGATCCTACCATATGATCCAGCAATACTACTACTAGGTATCTACCCAAAAGAACAGAAACCAAACTATCAGACCAACACGTGTATCTATGTTTATAGCTGCACAGTTTGCAATTGCCAAACTATGGAACCAGCCAAGATGTCCATCAACAGATGAATGGATTACAAAACTATGGGATATGTACACGATGGAATTTTACTCAGCCATAAAGAAGAACAAAATCATGTTATTTGCAGGGAAATGGATGCAACTGGAAAACATTATGTTAAGTGAGATTAGTCAGTCACAAAAAGTTAAAAATCGAATGCTCTCCCTAATATGTGGAAGCTAGGGAGAAAATGGGGCATAAGAGGGACTCCAGATGAAGGAGAATCCTTAGGTGAACAAATAATTTGACTTAAGGGAAGGTGATGGGGGGAGGGAGGACACCTTAAGGAACAAGAGAATTTGAGGGATAATGGACTCAAAACTGAAAACAACAACTGTGAAACTACTCGCATGAAACTCATTTTGCAATGACTTCCTGCAGTGACCCTAAAGGTACAGGCAACAAAAGCAAAAAGACAGTAAAGAGACACCCACTGATTGGGAGCAAATATTTGCTAATCATGTATCAGATAATAAGCTCATATAAGGAACTCAAACTATTCAATAACAAGAAAAAAAATAATTCTATTTAAATGTGGACAAAAAGCCGGGCGTGGTGGCGCACGCTTGTAATCCCAGCATTCGGGAGGCTGAGACCGAAGGATCCGGGTTCGCGGCCAGCCTCAGCTACCTAGTGAGGCACTCCGCAACTTAGTGAGACTCGGTTTCAAAATAAAGAATAAAAAAATAGCTCGGAGGTAGAATGCCCCTGAGTTCAATCCCCAGTACCGCAAAAAAATAAAAATAAAAAAATAAAAATAAATGTGGACAAAAGAGCCTGGCATGGTAGCACATCCCTATAATCCCAGTACTTGAGAGGCTGAGACAGGAGGATTCCAGGTTTGAGGCCAGCCTCAACAATTTGGTGAGGCCCTTAGCAACTTAGACTCTGTTTCAAGTGAATAAAAATAAAATACAGCTGGGAGCATAGTTCAGAGGTAGATTGCCCCTAGGTTCAATCCCCAGTAAAACACACACACACACACACACACACACACACACACACACACACACACACACACACACTGGATAAAGGACCTGATTTCTCAAGACATACAAAAGGTCAACAGATATATGATAAAATGTCAACATCACTATTTATTAGGGAAATTCAAATTAAAACCACAATGAGATATCACCTCACACTGGTTGAAATAGCTGTTACAAAAATGGTGAAGGATTACAAGCCTTAACAAGGAGGCAGAGAAAAGGGAATCCTTGTACATTGCAGATGGGAATGTAAGTTAGTACAATCATTGTGGAAAACTATATGGAGGCCTCTCCAAAAACCAAAAATAGAATTATCATGTGATCCAGCAACCTCACTACTGAGTAGTAGGAATTGAAATCAACATGTCAAAGGACCATCTGCACCCCATGTACATTGCAGCTCACGCACAACAGCCCAGATATGGAAACAATCCAAGCGCCCGTCATCAGACAAATGGATAGAAATAAATGTGGTGTATATACACACTGGACTATGATTCAGCCTTTAAAAAAAAAATGGAATCCTGTCATTTGTGACAACATGGATGGAATTGGAGAACATTATGCTAAGTGAAATAAGCCAGGTACAGAACAAAATACCACAGGACTCACAAACCTGGACTCACATGCATGGTGGTTCCCAGAGTCTGAGAGAAGAAGGGCTGGTGGAGAAAGGCGAAACATTGGTCAAAGAGCACAAAGTTTCAGTTAGACAGAAGACAGGAGGACTGAGTTGTGGTCTGTTAAATAGCATGTGCTCTGTAGTTACCTAAATAGTAACTACAGAGTGTTGTGCATTTCGAAATTGCTGTGAGTAGATCTTAAACGTTCTCACTAGACCAGCCCACAGATAAAAAGTCTGTAAGGTGATGGGTGCATTCACCAGCACCAGTCGCTCTTTTCACAGTGTGCACATCTACCAAGAACATCGCACTTACCCCCCAAATAAAGTTTTTGTCAATAAAGAAAAAACTTTTGAAAATGCATGGTATTGTTTTTAGACTCATTTAGAACCCCGGTAATCTCAGATAGGTCCAGAATCTGAGGAAGTAAGCTGGACATGTGCATTAGTTACTTTTCTTTTTTGGTAAACAATAGATATCAATTTTGGTTTTTCAAGCACAAAAAGGTTTTATTGGATGAATACCCAGTAGCTCAAAGAATCAACAAGAAGCTTGGAGAACCAGGCTTGGTGAAGGACAGACACTTGGGCTGCTGTGGGAGGCCAGGTGGACAGAACTGAGGGTCTCTAGTGTGCCACTGCAGCAAAGGACAAGTTCCAACAGGCTTCTCCATCTAACATTTAAAGTCCTGGAAATAAGACTTTTAATTGGCATGACCTAGGCCATATGCCTACCCCTTGGCCAAAGTAGACATTAACAATTCCATCAAGACCAAATACAGAGGGGGAGACATAATTCATAAAAAGGAAATGCAGATACTGTGTCAAAAGAAGGGAGCATACAGCCTGGCACAGGCTGAGCACTTCGGAGGCTGAGATGGGAGGACTGCAGGGTGGAGACCAGCCTCTGTACCTTAGGGAGACTCTCAGCAACTTTGCAAGATGCTGTTTCAGAATAAAAAATGTGGTGTAGCTCAGTGGCAGAACTCTCCTGGGTTCCATCGCCAGTATCACACACAAAGATGGAAGTATGCATACTGGATGACCCCAAATGACCAGTATCCATGGCAGAAACTCACATAATTCAGGATGTCCACCTGGCTTATCAACTCTCATTTCATCATTAGGCTTGGAGGACTTTTCTCCACCTTGGGGGTATTATTGGAATTGGAATATAATGTGTGTATCATTCTTTCATTCTTCTTGTCATGTTGGCATTTCCAAAGATGGTGCAGATAGGCTTTCTTATACATGGCCTGGGACTATGTGGATCCCCTTTGCTGCCAGTCAGTATGCTGACATCAGTCAGGTTGAACAATAAGCATTTGCACAGGGCATGGACCACTGCATTCTGTGAAGGGGATGACCTCAGGAGAAGCAAAGGCAGTTAGTGATGATTCTGCCCCTCTCCTCTGATTTCTGTAATCCTGGTCAATGGTTTAGCTTTCCTCTTCCCACCTCCCAGTAGGATTATATATGTGAAATGCATCTAGAACATGTCTGCTTCTTGCATCTCTACTCTTTCTCTCACTAGCTGAAGAGGAAGGAGAATGCAGGATGGGGCAAGTGGCATTCACACACTAACTTCTCACTGGGAAATTTAGGATATGGAAAAGGAAAGATTGTCAGAAGGAGAAAATTGCCCCTGCCCTAGGGTATTCTAGAAGGTGTAAACAGTTCTTGTAAAAGCAATTTCTTTCCTGGCACTCAAACCAGTGTCATTTTGGATAATTGGCGAAGAAAAGCCTCAGGGTATATTTCAACATCTAATAAGCAGATTAGTTTGAATATGTATAATCCTAAGGATTTGGAACCAACCATAGAACTCAAGCGCATTGCAAAATCCTAAACAATGAAACCCAATCCTGTTGTTTCTCTCCTAAGAACTCAATTTTTTCCAAAGACTGCTTTGCCAGTCCTGGTGTGTGGCTGATCAGGACAGGCAGGTTAGATGTCACTGTCCCACTCTGTTCCTGTTCTACTGGTATGGGAATGGAGACTTACGAGGGTTGGATGGTGAGGTCAAAGAATAAAATGGAAGACTCCGATTCAATGAAAAGTTACATAAGCACAGCCAGCTGAGCTGAAGGGAGTCATTTGCCTCTGGGGCCACCAAAGCATTTTACCCTCTATGCAACCAAGCTGTGACTGATTCATTTCCTTAAAAAAAAAAATGTGGTTTTGCATCAAGACTGCTAAGACTTTTCTGGGAGGTCCTGAGACTCTGTATTAATCTCTTGCAGCACTGTTTTCCACCCTCTGAGCAGAGGTCACCATGTTGTTAATTGGTAGGGAAAGACCCAAAGGAGTAGTTGGGACATTTTGTTGTACGTTGTGTGAATGTCGAGAGAGAAATAATGTCTGTCTCACATTAAGGGGTTTTCGTCCCCTCCTTTGCATATTTATCAAGACATTCTCCTCTATCCACATAGTCCATCCCCCAAAGCCTGTTAAATAGAAACCACAATTGTCAGTCTCCATTCTTAGAAATTTCAGTGAGAACATGTCATGAATTAGTGGGACTTGCTTCCAAAGGATTAAAGGGAAAATCTGTTGTAAATCTGTAGTGCAAGCTGGGAAGAAGGAAGAGAATGTACTTCCCTCTCTTCTTTTACCTGGGCAAAACATGCCTCCACACATTCTTATTGTATCATTATTGAATGATTATTTATGGCCTGGCTACCCTGTCATGTTGAACTAAAGGTCTAGGTTCTCCTTTCAGATATTTGAAAGTAGCCAACTTTTCATCTTGAATCCACCCTGAGAGTAGTTCTATTTCCTTTAACTGATGCCTGTGGTTTGAGGCATACTATTTGTTTATCATTTTGGCTGTTCTCTTTAGAGTATAGTACATAAGTCAAAACAAACAGGTCTCTTTGCCTGTGCCAGCTCTGACTTAGTGTGACTCCATTGTACTGGGCTCAGGATTAAGGAGTGAGCTTGGGATTGATTAGTGATGTCTTACATGGGCATGGGAGAGGGAAATGGCAGAAGGAATCCTTGCTACTTCGTTGTATCAGATTGTACCTGTTTAGAAATACCTTTCAGTGGTTTTATTTGTATTGTTTCACCATTCACCATATAACTTTGTTGACAGATGATCTGTTTAGTTACATTTAAATGATATCAGAAGTAAAACAGGGAAAATCCTCATATGAATTCTAGTTTTGAATGAAAGATTGCTACAATTAAAATTAGAATACTGTAGTGATACAGGTATACCCATATTTGCAGTAGCACAATTCACACTAACTGAATTATGGAACCAGTCTAGGTGCTCATCAACAAATGAATGGATAAAGGAAATGTGCGTACACACAGTAGAATTTTACTCAGCCATTAAAAAGAACAAAGCTATGCCATTTGCAGGAGAATGGATGGATCTAGAGAATATTGTGCTAAGTGAAATCAGCCAGTCTTGGAAAGCCAAGGATCGTATATTTTCTCTCATATGTGGAAATGAGAGAAAAAATAGGAAATGAAAGGGATTTCACATAAATGAGGAAAGAGAACAATAGAATAATGGAAAGGGATGGGGGGAGGGAGGTGAAAAGGGTAAGAAGGATGATAGAGGAAGGAAACACTTGAAATAATGTTATGTCCATATATGAAGATGTCATTACCAGTCTTACTAACATGTGAAGAGGGAGGAGGGAGGAGCCGCATGAGATGCAGAAAGAAATACCCCCAAGTGATGTATAAAGGGTCACTTTGGATCTCACCGCAAAGCACCGATGAAAGTATATAAAAAAGATTTCTAGAAGCAGATCTACATTTTTTTTTTTAAATATAAATGATCAAGAACTGACTAGAAGTCCTGGAACAGGTCAATAGAATTTGCAAAGCCAAATTGCTACTTTGTAGTTAAGGAGAAAAGTTTGTGGAAACAAAGTTCTACATTGCAGTCAGTTGATCTTTTTCTTTGATACTTTCCTGGGAATGCTCTTTCTTTGTGAGGCCAAGATGAGAACCCTGCAGGCTTAGTCTCTGATGGGTGAAGGTATTTCTGTTGGGAGGGACCCACACGGCAGGTTATAGGGGTAGTAGATAAGCCAGGCAGATAAGCCTTATTACAAGTTTTAGGGAGACCAGGAATGAGCAATAGGACAGAGGCCAGGAAGTGGCAGGGCAACCCTAGATTTCACGTAGTTATTGCATTCATATATTTTTGCTTTAATATTTTATTATATGAGACATAATTTATGGGGCTGAATTGAGTTTTGTCCAGGGGATTGATTTACAGTTTGGATTCATGCCAGAAAACAGCATTCATCTTAAGTCCCGCTCTACCAAATTGTGTTGATGTGAAATTGAACAGCTCATTAAAAACAGGTCAGACTTAAACAGGACAGTGGAGCTTTTGGCTCGGGGCAGACTTTTAGTATATCGGGAACTAGTCTGAGCGGACTGTGCTGTGATCACAAGGTCTGCCTGTTATTAGAAAGGGGAAAAAATGGGAGAGAAGGCACTTACATTCCAGTCAACTCATGCACCCTCTTGATGCCAAAAATTAGAAAGGGGGAGCTTATCAGATGCGTCCAGCCCAAATTCCATTTGTACTTAAGGTTATGTAACAGCACATCACGTAATATCTCTGGCCCCTGTCCAGTGAGCGTGTAGGTATTGGCGGCTTTGCATGTTTAATAGACCCCATCCACCAGTCATGATGCTTGTCCTACACCGGTGGCCGTTTGTTTATGCCAGCTTTGGAGGTTGTAGAAATAGTGTTAGCAACCTGCTCTCCCACCCTCGGTGATAAATGGCACCTTTGAAAATCCTTCGGCATGTTCTTAAGATGTGAAGGAGGAGAACTTGATCCGCCGATGTTTACAGTGGTTGTCAGTCCCCCTTGTGTGCCCTCGTGGCCTCGGCAGGTGGGGAGTGTGGGCCTCTGCACCTACTCTGGCTCCCTGGGCCTCTTCCTTTCTGAGTCAGCTAGTGTCCTGCCTCATGGAACCTGGCAAGGGCTGCCCAGGGGCTGCCAAATGCAACTCTGACTCAGGACTGGACAAGTGAATTCGAGTTCTCATGGGATGGAAAGCTGTACTTCCCCCCTCTCCAGAAACAAAAGACTGCTGCAAACATGTTGGCATGGATTCTTGTGGCACCTCCTTTTCTGTGTGAGATGCCCTTGGGGCAGCTAGAAGAGCACTGGGCAGAGGGCTTAAGTCCCAGCTTCCTTGGACCAATTTCTTCTCTAGAAAATTAAGAAATGACTTCCTCCTGTTGTGAGGCTCCAGTGAGATGACGTATCTAAATGTAAACTCCACTAATGACAACCCAGCTTCTGCAAAATGCATGGCACCTTCACCTCCAAGAGATAGTGGGACTGGACTCCTGCCCATGGAGGAGTAAGGCCATTCCCACAGAGGGAAGGGCATAAGAAAAGGTTTCTGGGCTTCTGGATACATTAGAGGTCAGATGTGGTGGTGCACACCTATAATCCCAGTATTTGGGATGCTGAGACAGGAGGATCAGAGGTTCAAGGCCAGGGCATAGTAACTTAATGAGACCCTGTTTCAAACATAAAAAAATTAAATGAAAGGGCTGAATGCTGGGTGTAATGGTGCATGTCTGTAATCCCAGTACTTGGGAGGTTGAGACAGGAGGATCCTAGGTTCAAGTTCAGCCTCAGCAATTTATCGAGACGCTCAGCAACCTAGCAAGATCCTATTTCAAAACAAAAATAAAGTTGAGGGGATGTAGCTTGGAGGTAGAATGTCTCCAATCCCCAGCACCACAAAGAGAGGTTGGGGGGGGGGGGAGAGAGAGAGAGAGAGAGAGAGAGAGAGAGAGAGAGAGAGAGAGAGAGAGAGAATGGAAGGGAGGGAGGGCTGATGGTGTAGTTCAGAAGTACACTATCCCCAAGTTCAATCCCCAGACCACAAAAACAAACAAACAAACAAACAAAGAAAACACCATAGAGCATGATTTGGCTGGAGCAAGGACATAGAAAGGGGAGAAGTGTTGGGTGAAATTGGTCTGGAAGTTTGGGGTCAGATTATAGGGGTCCTCAAATAGGAGGCTAAGGAAATTGGACTTCAGTTTATAGGCACAGTGAGGAACAGAGGAGACATCACAGCTGAGCTTCAGGAAAATGAATTTGGCAGCAAAATACTGTGGAACCTCTTGGGAATAAAAGGGGTATAAATAAATAAATAAATAATTCAGAAAATCTGGCAGTAGTGCCTTTAAGTATGCTCTGAAATGTGTAAGTTATATATTTTGAAATAAGTATGTATTTTGTTCTTTTACTCATCAGCAGCTGAGTTCTTTTTTCATTCTCTTGCTCTTTTCTTTATTCTCTCGTTTTCTGTATTCCTTCCCCTCGCTCTCTTTGCTTTTCTTTCTTTTTTTTCCTACTCACTCACTCTTTGCCTGTTTTCTGTGTGTCTCTCATGGTCAGTGGTGTTTCAGGGGGTCCGAATCTAGTCAGGGGCTGAGTTTCAGGATGGTGGTGCACCCCATGACTGGGCTCCCTTTCTGAAAGCCATGGAATTAGCTAAGTTTGATTTTTATCAACCCTGGTCATACAAAGCAGAGGTATTTTGAACGAGAAGATGAATCCTTGTAATTCATGTGGACATTGTTTCTCTAAATCAAACTTTCTGGACACTTCACGAAAAGGACCAGTTGTCACCTATAACTCTTACATCAGCAAGACCAATGAAATGTCAGTGGATTCCGTAGTTATGCCTCCTGTCCTTGTCCAAGCAAACTTAATGTATGTGTTTAGACCCTAGGTGTTCCTGGATGTCCTTTGCAGGTCTGTAATGCATGTGTGTTCCCATATGGGTTTGTAGTACACAGGCTGAGGATTTGAAGATTCTGCTTTGCCACATACCTGTATGGCAAAGGGTCATTTAGCTTCGTTGTTCTCCACACATGTGTACATTTGCAGCAGTGCTTGTTAACCAATTTAAAAAATGGTTTCGTGCCTGTGAAAAATAGTAACCAAGTGAGAGATAAACATTCAGTGAAATTAGAAAATATGGTTAACTTGTAGAGTGTAGTGGAAGGCTCTGAACAGGAAGCGTGTACGACTCTCCATGGAAATGTGATTCAAGAGAAAGCTGGGAGCCTCTATAAACATTTTTGTATTTGTGAATCAGGGAATTTGAGAAGGTTCCGGATGTATGCCTCAGGAATGTCAAGAGTCTGCTGTAAATCTAAATTTACAAAACAGATAAATTATTGAGTAAGCATTCAGATTGCAAAACAATTTTCCATTTTATTAAATATTTGCTACACATTTACCCTATAAAAGTCCTTTGGTAAATATAGCTTGTATTTAAGTTATAGAAATTCAGCACATATAATGACTTGAGGATACATGTATTTTGTTAAATGTAATCTTTTTTCCATAGCATTGGAAAATTTTAAGAACCTTCTGTTTGAAGAATCAGTTTGCATATATGAAAGAGATGTGTTTAGTAGATATAGATTTGCTTTTTACTACAAGGAATGTTGTATTCTGAATTTATGAATGTCTGATTTCCTTTTTTGGTGGAGTGGTACTGGGGATTGAACCTAGGCACTTTGTACATCTGAGCTATACCCCTAGTCCTTTCTTTTCTTTTCTTTTTTTTTTTTTTTTTGTGGTACTGGGGATTGAACTCAGGGGCATTCTACCACCGAGCTATACCCCCAGCCCTATTTTTTATTCTTTATTTTGAAACAGGGTCTCACTAAGTTGCGGAGTGCCTCACTAGGTAGCTGAGGCTGGCCGCGAACCCGGATCCTCCAGTCTCAGCCTCCCAAATGCTGGGATTACAAGCGTGTGCCACCATGCCTGGCTTCATTTTTTTTTATTTTGGAACAAAGTCTTGCTACATTGCTGAGTCTGGCCTTGAACTGGCAATCTTCCTGTCTCAGCTCCCCAAGTATTGGGATTACAGGTGGGCACTACCGTGTCCAGCTATGAATGACTAATTTTCAAAGCCATTTGATAGAAGAGGATCTTATTTATATTCCTCAATTATCACCATGTTCACATTCCTTGTCTTAGGCCCATGTATACTAGCCATCCAAACCCTGACTCTGAGGGGTCAGGGGACCTCAGCTTCCCCATCAGTAAAATGGGGATAATATTAGTGTCTCCATCAAAAGTTTTGGAGAAGATTAAATGAAATTATTCCTGTACTTGGCACTTGCTCAGTAAATATTAGGTCTTATGTTATTGCTGATAATATTGTTATTTTTCTAGTCCCAGGGATGAGGTCAGTAAACTTAAGCTGAGCAGTATTTTACTTCCAAAGGAGTGTTTTTATTCAACTTTTCACATTTGATTTTGTTCTCTGTATAGACAGTTGCACATTTTCCAAAATTAGGACGTGTTTGGCATCTAGCTGAAACAAGCGGTGGTGTCCAATAGTATCAGGAGATCCCGCCTTATCTGGTGCTTGGATTAAAAGTGTCTAAAGGCTCACTGATTTATATCCCTATTCAACTGTACTGCAACCTGGTACTGTTCTAAGAAAGAAGTTAAAACGGAGGGAGGGGGAGTAAAAGGAAAGCAAAAAAGAACAGAGGGAGATGTGGTGTTGCTTTGATGTAAATGTTAGGTTGATTCTGGTTACCGTCACAGTCCTATTTTAGGAATAGTCATTGCTTGTCCGTTCTGATACCACAGCTAAGTGTTGTTCCATATAGTCTAACACCACGATGGTCCACTCTTCGTGTTATACATACTTCACTCTAACCAGATGAATTTGCTTATGTGTTGACTCTGCCTAGGATTTCCCCAGCCCATTCCACTTATCCAAATCCCATCTTGTTTCTAGGGCCCAACTCCAAGCTTACCTGCTCCATGAAGGATCCCTCAGCTTCCTTGTTTCTTATGGGTTTCTTCCTTAGTCAACTTGTGTATTCTTTTTAGCCTGGGAACCCTAACAGAGCACTGTATTCTAGTTAGTGGTAATCATAGTAATGATTATAAACATGCACACAAAGTTTTCTACTGCCTGGAGCATTTTCGCCTACTCTATATCTTTGAACTTCCTAACAACACTGTAAGGTCACAAGTTAGATGTTTCTAACCTTGTTGTACACAATTATTTGGTCATGCTCTAAGTCCAATGGGAATAAGCTTGAACTCACAAAGCCCACCAGTCCCATTTCCCAAATACGGCTCTGCACTGTTGGTGTCTCCTGTATGTTAATATCTCCTGGCTGGTCTGTAACATTCTTGGTGTTTGGGGAGATGTCTTTTACTTCTGAGTCTGTTAACAGCATTTGGTTCTGTACCCAGCTCACCACAGACTCTTCTTATAATTGGCACTTTTATTGAATGTTTATTATGTGGCAGGTATTGTGCTGAGCTTCCTCACAGAAAGTATCTCACGGAAGCTCAGAACCCTTCTAAAAAATAAGTGCCATTCTTAGGTTTAGGCTCCATTTAGATTCAGAGAGATTTAACAGCTTTGCTAAGATAGTAAACAGCTAGGAAGCAGCTTTAACATACTGTGATTGGTAACCATGGGAGGTTGTTTGTGTTTTGTTTAAAAAATTTAGACATAATTTTTTCCACATAGCTTAAAAGTGGAAGTAGCATTGACAGTAAGCTACATTGCTGGGTGTGGGTGGGGGTAGAGGTGGGGAGAGGATCTTCTCTGTTGAAAGCACAGCACCCGGGAATAGTGAATGGAGAATCTGGGTGACAAGAACCTCGCTTTCTGTCCTGTTTGGATTCTTCAGCCTGTGAGTCTCTTACTAGAATTTCCATTTTATTGGATTGTATTTTGTCAGTACCATAATATTCCTCTTAAAATACAGGAATAAGTGCTTTTGACACCTTTCCTCTTATGGTCCCTTAACTTGTATGAATGAGAAGCCTGGAAAAATGGCCCCATGGAACGCAAAGAAAGGCTAGAGATATTTATGCATTTACATAAATGCATGCAGATCTCATTCTACATAGTAATGTATATGTATATAATTCTACACAATAATATATATTTTATTTATTCTACACACATATATGTTTGTCTTAATAGAAAAATGCTTTTCTATTACTTACCATTGCTTGGATATTTAAAGAATTATGTTGATAAAAATAGTGTTAATGTTGCACAATAATAGGTTCTAGATATAGGCAGCTGTTTTCTCTTTCTTGGTGTTAGTTTTGAGAGCATAAAGCTACACAAGTAAGTATTGGGATATTGTGTATAGGGAGATGCCTAGAATGTTGACAGAGAGGTAGTTAATGCTACATTTTTAGGCTCCTAGTGATAGAAATTTCAATAAGTATTTCTTGTTGCTGAGAGGCCAAGTCATTTCTGTAAAATGGCAGACCCAAAGTGTTTCTGATTTCAGTGAAAGCAATGATGACAAACTATTGATCTTTATGTTGAATGCTGATGCTGCCTTGTTAATGATTACCAAGCTATTGAGTGGAACAGACTGTCTCAGATACTCCTAGTCTGGGCATCCAACCTCCTCTTATAACTTTCAAACTTCTTCATTGCAGTATTGGTATATTTCAGCTGTAAAAAAAAAAAAAAAGTTTGCCAAATGAGTCAGTTTATGAACAACAAAATAATTCATCACATGCAAGTCTTTAACTTTTATTTTTTAGAACATTTGTTAGAAAAGAATAACTCCATAGTAAGTTAAGAATGTGAGCCATAGCCTAGCCAATAGCTAGCTCCATGCCTCTATAGCCAATATTCAACTAGATATTAGAGCAGACTATAAGAGGTACTTTTTATTGCAATGTCACTGAAAAGTGGAAATATCCCACCACTGTCTGCATTTACTTCTTTCCTTTTAGAAAGAGCATGCTGGTCTCTGCTGAAGCTATAGCAGTAGTAGGTGTCCAAAAGCCTCCATGCAGGCTGCCATTTCCAATGTCAGCCATCATCTCCACCATTTCAGAGTTATAGCACCTTTCTTATGGAATGGGGTGGGATAATCATGCCTTATTTTAAATTACTTCATTGGATATTTTGCAGCTAAGCATTTTGCACATTAACAAGATTTCATAAACAATATTATGAATAGAATAGGCAAAGACCTCCCAACTAACTAGAAGGTCCCTTAATTACTTCTTTACTGGTGTCTACAGAATAGTTTAAAATTTGTTGTTTCATGGCATTATTGATTGTTAACTTGACTCTGTCTTTTTGATCCAAACCAGAATAAAGCATGTGTGTACCACAGGGTTTTACCAAGTTGCCTTGACTGAGCTTGACCTCCTAAAGTATTTCTCAAACTGAACCTGAAAAAAGCTACAAGCAGTTTAGTACTTTACTAATTGTATTTTCCAATGAATTGTCCCAAACCCCAACTTTTCTCTTAAACTGGCAAAAAAAAAAAATCTAGTGATTTTTCTTAAAAAAAAAAAAAAAGCATGTTTTTTGGTTGTTTTTATTGCCATCATTGCAAGAAGTTTTTTCCTTGTAGCTAATACTCAGCTTTCTTTCCACCAACAATTTTTTTTTTTTTTTTTTGCAGTACTGGGGATTGAACTCAGGGGCATTCTACCTCTGAGCTATACCCCCAGCCCTATTTTTTTATTCTTTATTTTGAAACAGGGTCTCACTAAGTTGCGGAGTGCCTCCTAGGTAGCTGAGGCTGGCCGCGAACCCGGATCCTCTGGTCTCAGCCTCCCAAATGCTGGGATTACAAGCGTGCGCCACCACACCCGGCTCCACCAACATTTTTTAAGAGTGAGGTTTAGGCACATGTATGTCTCCACAATAGCAAATTCTTTATTTGGCATATATATTCTATGCATTTTAGATTGATGGCAACTAGTTAATTCTAAGTTGGGTTTAGGGACCTACCATTATTGTTTTTGTTATTTGTTGTCAGTTTTATAGTTGGGAAATTTCATAATCTCTTTTGCTGACTTTGGATTATTTTGAATTGTGCCTGTTACCTTCAATATTTTTTGATCATTTATGCATGCTTCAAATGCCCAGTCTTTAACAAATGGTCAACATTCCTATGAGTAGACATATTCCTATATTAAAAAACATGATATTTCAGTAAAGTCATAGTCACAAATAAGTTAATATGAAAAATTGACTGCCTGTAAGTTATACCAGAGAAAATGAAATACTTGAGAAATAAGAGTATAAGAGAAGCCCTCTATGGGTGGTTAAATGTGGCATATCAGATGCTTATATTTATAGAAGGAAATGGAAGAAAGTTCGTCATTTTACTGAATACTGTGTTAATATTTAATATTTAGGAAATTGTACTAGAATCCAAGAAAAACTGAATATAATCTGCTTATTGTTCAACAGTGTTTTTCTAAAAACCTACAGATCTAGACTTTTGCCCATTGCTATATCTGTAATAAGCATTACGGGATAATATTAATGTTCTTACATTCTTTTTTGATATGCATGAGGATATTTTTAAATTTAGATATTTTATGTCCAAAGCAGTTCCAGGCTACCCGAAAAAACAATCAAGTTTCATGTGGTAAAGAGAAGTAGGAATATGTTCTTAGAAAAAATCCTTAGCCAGAGAATTTAAAATCAGACAGATAATTTTAAAATAGCCTTCTGTAAGGCAAACATAACTTGTTGAAAACTGTCTTGCACATTTGTGAAATTAAAATGAACCTCCAGCCACCCAGGAGCCAAGGACCACTAGTAAGGGCAAACGCCAAGATTGCAAACTTGCATATTTCAAGTGCATTGTGTTTTGCCTTTGATCATCTGAGCTGCTGGAGATGGTACAGCCCTTATTGGATTGATAAACCATGTTAGGAGATGTTGAGCTCAAGAAGGAATTTTTAACCCTTCTGTGTTTAAAAAATACATGGTTTCTGTGGCTGAGGGCTAACATACTCCCTAAAACCAGCTTGGGGAAAAGTTTTGAGAATAGACTTTTATTCATATTTGGGTAAATTTATGCAACAAGTACAGCATGGCCTATAGATTTAGATGATAAAAAGGAATCAGCCCACAGTAAACAGTGTGACAAGAGATAAAGACAAATTGGAAACTTTCTTATCCTGTGCTTTGGATCCCCTTTTGGAAGAGAGCATCCTGACGACAATAAGAAAATATCAACTTGGAATCCATACCTGTTTGATTTGGCAAACGTGAATAACCAGCCTTTCTGAGGATCTGCAAAGTAAAAACATGGGACAGCAACTGAAAACCAGAGAGATGCTCTGAATTACTCCCTCATTGGAAACACAGGGAAATGGAGGCTTGGAGGTGTCTCTTGACCTGCTAGGAGCAAAGAGGGGTGGAGAGTTGGAATAGGTACCCTGACTTCTCTCACCATCTCATCTCCTATAGGTCAAACCCAACTAGAAGCCAAGGAGCAAGAGCTCCCTTCTGAGACAGTGATCAGGGCAAAGAGAATGGATTTAGAGAGGCAGACAGACAGACAGTGGCCCTGCTAGCTCAGTGATCAAATGCAAATTGAAAAGATCCCTTATAAATATGGTGAATCCATTCATTTAGTATTTTTTCTTCTCATTCATTCATTCATTCATTCATTTTGTGGTACTGGGTTTTGAACCCAAGGGGCCCTCTACCACTGAGCTACATCCTCAGCCTCTTTCTCCCCCATTCTCCTTTTTGAGACAGAGTCTTGCCATGTTTCTACAGTTGGCCTTGGACTTACGATACTCCTTAGCATTTCTTTCTTTCCAGTGGTAGATAGGATAGGGTTGATGGTATTGGAAGCTCTATTTGGTATTGAACTGCCTCAGCTCCTGTACCACATCCTGTTGATAGTACTGGTGGCAGCGCCTGGGACTGTAGTCAGCCTGGTGCCAGAGTGGCATATCCTCGGTTCCTAGCTGTATAACTTCCAAGCTGGCTCTCCAGGAATTTCTGTGAGCTGCCTAATGTCCTCTAGATATATTTTCCCCTTAAATCAGGTAGGGTGAGGTCCATATTTGCAGCGGAGCAATAGAGCATCTTTAAAATCCTGAATGATGCTGCCATTGGAAATTGTATGTAATTTAGATTTCCCTGAAATTTGTCCTATTAGTGTCTTTTTTAGATTTCTATAGCTATTCATAGATTGGATTGCTTAAAAAAATAGCCTTATTTACAATGACATCCAACACTTATAAAAGTTCTTTGCTGCCAAGAGGAAGCTATATATATTGTAATTAGATTTATTTCAGGCTCTGATTACTAAGAAGACAGAGATACATCATTCATTGGTACTTAATTTAAAAAATACTTAGATAATATAAATATCTATTTTGGCCATATAAATTAGTTATCTTTGTATTTTTCTTAAAACCCATAAAATACTTAGCTCCATACAAAGCTGCTGGTTACAAATAATCTTGTCATCACATGCTAAAGGTGGCAAGTAGGTTTGCCTCTTCTGCCAACTCCAGTCAAATCCTTCTTAACATGTATAATCATATCATAATTGATCTGTCTTGAAAATCTGGTTTCCTTTCTTAAATTAAATTTTATTTATGAACACATGCATATAATTTAAAAATTCAATAGTCCTAAAAGGCTTATAATGAAAAACAGTATTCCCCCAAATTCCATCCCTCTCCCCAGAGACAACTGTCTTCCATTTCTGGAGCGATTTCTTCTGGCATTGACCTCCATATTTCTAGACAGTGTGAATTATCCAGTTTGGATATTCCTTCTTGGCTTCGTGTAAGATAACTGGATTTAATACTCTTACATTAATGGTCCCCAGGATTCCCTTCCACTCCCAGATTGTCCTCATGTAGTTACAGCTGAAGTTTTAAAAAGTCATTGTTTACATTGTTATGACTATAAACATACTGTTCACTATAGTTCTTTCATATGTTATCACATTTCCTTCTAAATAATTCAGTATATCTGTACTCGTCAGGGTTCTCCAGAGAAAAAGAACTAACAGTATATAGTATATATTGAGAAGGAAATTTATTATAAGGAGTTGGCTCACGTGGTTATAGGGCCTGAGAAGTTCCTAGATCTGGAGTTGGCAAGCAGTAGACCCAGAAGAGCTGATAGTGTAGTTCCAGGCCAAGTCCAAAGGCCTGAGCCCTAGGAAAGCCCATGGTACAAGTTCCAATTGAAGATGTTCAGTCCTGAGACCCAGGATGAGCTGCTGTTTTAGTTCCATTCTGAAGGCAAGATCAATATCCCAGCTCAAGCTGTCAAGCAGAAAGAGTAATGTCTTGGTCAAGGGAGGATCAGTAGTTTTATTATTCAGGTCTTCCACTGATTAGAAGAGGCTCACTTATCCTGGGAAAGGCTTTACTCAGTCTACTGATTCAGATGTTAATCTCATCTAGAAACATCCTCAAAGACACACTCAGAATAACGTTCAACCAAATATCTGGGCACCCTGTGACCCAGTCAAGTTGACACATAAAAGTAACCATTGCAATATCTTTTTGACATTAATTTTTTCCAAGTGCTTAAACACATAAATCAATTTACCATTTACATTTTACCTTTTTTTTGAGATCTTCTAGTCTTAGTCCTCCACCCTTCTGTTCCATCCTGAACTAGTTGGTTCCAAGCTGGGGACATAGCTAGCATACTCCACAATAATGATCCTTGTTTACTGTACCCCATATCTCTGCTTTCTTGGTTTATTCTGTTACTTGGTAGAAGTATGTCCTCCAGTAGCTTCCTAAGGACAGATGAAAAGGAGGTATTAGCCTTTATATATCTAAAAACTATTTTGTTGTACCCCACTTTGATTCATAATTAAATTAGTTTTAGAAGTCAATGTTAGAAATCATTTGTCTCTTAGAATTCTGAAGGCATTTCACAATTATCTTGCAGCATTCTGCTTGAACAATGGCGTAAGACCAATGCCACTTGGATTCTGCTTATATAGTATGTGGCATGAGTTTTGCTTTTTAATGCTTATGGGATCTTCTCAGTCTCTGGTCTTCTCATATTCCACAGCTTTTGGGGAGGGCCCTGTGTCCTGTGCATACCTTTAACTGAATCCTTTCAAGCTAGATATTCATATTGGGTAATTTTTCATACTTATTTGATAGTTTCCTTCTTTGGATTTATTCTGTTGTTTATTTCTGTAACTCCTTTTGTGACAGTATCTCAAATTTTCTTTTCTTTCCTATTTTTCAATGTTTTGACTTTGGGTTCTACTTTCTGGAAAACTGGCGTAACTGTCTTCTAGATTTTCTGTTGAACTCTTTAATTTTGATGATTATGTAATTTCCAACAAGTCTTTCTTGTTTCTGATAATTTCACCAGTGTAACATACTGTTCTTGTTTCATGGATACACTATCTTAAACTTCCCAAAAACATAAAAGGATTTTTGAAGTTCTTTATCTTTTCCCTGCCTTTCTCCCTACCTCCATGTTACTTTCTTGTTTGTATCGACTCTGTCTTTCACATCAGAGGTTCTCTCAAAATGTCTGTCAACCTCTAGTGAATATTCATATTTGGCAGTAAGGCACTAAGAGAGAGACTAGAAGTTCTGCATTCTCCATTAAATGATGAAATTTCCTTGCAGAGAAGAGATTTTGAGCTGCCCCTTCTGTTGGTGCCCCATTCTCAAATGTTAGTAAGTAGAAGTCTTTCTGCTGAGGCTGTTGATTTTTTCCAGAGAAGAATCCTTCAGTCTCCTTCCTGGGAAGGTGAACACGTGGCTGGTGTTCTGAGTGGTTCTTGCTTACTTCTGTTCACAATGCCTGCTTCCTGCATCTGTAGCCTCACCTCAATTTCTCCAGAGAATTAACCTATTACCTATTGAAAGTGGACATGTGATTGGTTTTGCGATATGAAGTCAGCCTCGTAGCTCTACTTTCCATCATGAAACTAATCCCCATCCTCCATGGTACCTTTTCCTCCAAGGACTGAGCTCTGGGTTTCTGCCAGATCATTTGGCTTTGATCTCAACAGTGTCCCACACAGTGGACACTAAGTTTGCAGCTGATTTTCTATTGCAGCTCTCCCATCCACCTTTCTTTGAGATTGCTGAAGTGTCTTATTTGCAGATATGTCTTTTTTTTCCCTTTGTCCTTGTGGGCTAAAACATTTTAAAATTATTTAATTAACCATTTAGTAGGGTTTGGGAAAAAATGGGAGGTAAAGGCAGATGGTTACTAGATGTTTAACTAGAAGGGACAATCTAAGCTTTCTCTGCAGGCCTGGGAGGTGCCCATGGAACACATTCCCTCCCCATAGTGGCTTGCCTGGTCAATGTGAATACACCATGAACCCTGTGTCAGGAGGCATTTGCAGCACATATGGTGTGTGTGTGTGTGTGTGTGTGTGTGTGTGTGTGTGTGTGTGTGTGTATGTATGTATGTATGTATGTATGTATTTTGGGATTAGAAGTTGAACCCAAAGGCATTAGACCTCTCAGCTACACCCTCCAGCCCTATTTGATTTTTTATTTTTGAAAGAGGGTCTTACTAGGCTGCTAAGGTTGGCCTCGAACCTGAGATCCTCCTGTCTCAGCCTCCCAAGTACTGGATTTACAGGTGTGCACCACCATGTCTGGCATGTACGTCCTAGTCAGCATTCTTGTTTTAAATGTTCATTTTTCTACCTTTTTGCTTGGCTTTTCTTTGCATTTTCCCAACTGTCATCCTTTTTCCCGTGTCGCTCCTTCTGACCTCATTTATCTTCTACTGCTGCCTCATTTTCTGCATGGCTTTAACACCTCTCTGAACTGAGGGCCCTCATGTTCAGCGTTCCTTCTCCCTGCCTGTGCCTGCTCTGCTGTCATGAGCAGTGAGCTTCCATATCCTCTGTCTTCTTGTTGGTCCCAAGGGCCCCTTAACAAGGAATACCTGTAGTCTAGCTCAGTTACTGGTGATGGACACAAGTTCCTTCGAGAAGTCCGAGTCTGCTCTTACCTAATGAAGCAAAGGTGGCCGACACACACAGAGTTGGACGGGTCTCTCCTCCATTGCCTCCTGCCACACTGATGGCACTGGCTCAGGCAGCTTCAGTTGAGTGTTTACATTTTTTCCTTCTACAAGAGCATCCTGGTCTAACTGTTCCCCATCCAAACACGGGCTGCACGTCTCTCTGGAAGTGACCATCTCCACAGCTCCTCTTTTTGCCTCCACAGTGTCTATATTCACATCAGGGCTCTGCAATTAGTCCGTAATGCAAATGCCTGGCCAAAATGTATGGCCTGAGTTTATCCAAGGCCCAAACAATTACCAAACATTCCTCTTAGATAGAAGACAGATTTCTTTCCCTTGGCAAAGATTCTCTACTGCGATATATTACAGGATGTTTTACATTCTCTTGGTCTTGTAATAACACCACACCCAATCCAGTATTTGATGCATCGGTGGCCACTTGGAAGGTTGTTACTTTTTAAATATATATTGTTCTCAGTCTGGGGCTCTCGTATCTGTAAAAAAGTACAGTCCTATTTCTGCTTTCTAGAGTTTTATGACACCTGGGAACTTAGATCAAACCTGGACTGGAACCAGAAGAGGGTGGGTGAGCAGTGCCTGTGTTGAGAATGTAAGTGTCCCGCAGCAGGAAGGGATGGCCTGTTTGTAGCTCGTAGATAAACAGATTGAGCTGGATGCCTGTGGCTTCAGATCAGGTAGGAAGGAAATCATCAGGAATCATCTCTTGATTGGATTATTCAAGATCTTCCTGGTTCCACCGTGCTCCTGGCAGCATGATGTTATTCATGCTGTTTACAGATGAATGAAGAAGCTGGGACCGTGGGAGGCAAAGTGACCAGCCCAGGGTCACCATGAGCTCCTAGGGCCGTGTGTGAACCCTGGCCTCCTGACTCTGGGCCTGTTGTCCTCTCACTGTCCTCCAGCTGCTTCCTGAGCCCCTTTCCTGAATCGTTCAAGCAAAACAGGCCCACTTCCTGCTATTGAAGGGGCAAAAGGGCTCTGTGGGGACTGACTCATGGAGGTTGGCATCCCCTTTGGTTAACTTCAGTGTGTCATCCCCTCAACCCTGTTTCCTTTGGTGGAGTCACATCGGAGGCGAGCTGACTCTGTATATACTCACTGTGTGACCCTGGGTGAGTCATTTCCCTCCATAGGCTTCATTTTCCTAGTTGTAAGATAAATCTAGTGGGATCCAGTGGTTTCTAAGTCTGCTGGGGTATCAGAATCATCTGGGGCTTCAAAGCACCTCTATTGAAGCATACTGTATCTGTCATAAAATTCACCTATTTTAAGTGTACAATTAAATGACTTCTAGTAAAGTTTAGTGCAGTATTACCATAGATAAGTTTTAGAACATGCTCATTATACCAGTGATGTCCCCATGTCCTATTAATTCCCATTTCCACTAGAAAAAGTAACCTATATTCTTGCTTTGTTTGGGTACTGGGGATTGAATCCAGGGTCATTTTACCTCTGAGCTACACCCCTAACTCCTTTTTATTTTTTATTTTTGAAACAGGGTCTCACTAAGTTGCTGAGGGTCTCACTGAGTTGCTGAGGCTTGCCTCAAGCCTATGATCTTCCTATCTTAGCCTCCCAGGTACTGAGATTACAGGTGTGCATTCCCATGCCTGGCTAATCAATATATTTTCTATATATTTACTTCTTCTAGACATTTTATACAAATTGATTTTTTTTACTTAATATGTTTGTGGTTTATTAATGTTGTAGAATGTATCAGCAGTTCATTTATTTTATTGCTCAATAGTATTCTATTGTAAGGATATATACCACATTTTGTCCATTCGCCCATCAGTTGTTGGCCATTTGGCCCAGTTGATGGACTTATCAAATAGTGAATAATGCTGCTAGGAATATTCATGTACACGTTTTTGTGAGGACATATGTTTTCATTTCTCTTGGGTATATACCTAGAGGCAGAATTACCAGGTCATATGGTAACTCTGTGTTTAATTTTTTAGGAAATAGCCAAACTGTTTCCCAAAATAGCCGTACCATTTTACATTTCCACAAACAATATGTAAGGGCTCCCCCTGGGGAGCTTTTTAGAAATTCTCTTTTCTGGGCCCTAACCCCCAGAGGTCTGGAGTGGGGCCCAGGAATCTGCATTTAACAAGCTCCCCGGGGGATTCAGATACATCTGGTAAGTGCATATTTGTTTGAACCCACTCAAACCAGGTGACCTCTGAAGCCTTCCTGAGGCCAACTGTCCCTATTAGTTTGGGCCTCTAGGGCAAGACGCACATTCCTGCCAAGTCTTAATATTTGTCTTCAGATCAGAGAAACCTTGGTGCAGAGAGGGCTAAAGGAGTTGGACAAGCAGCATGCATAAATCTGTGCAGCACCTGTCATACATTATCCTCAGCACAGACCAAGGCTTTGCGTCCCTGGCTTCAGAGACATAAAATTTTATCACAAG
Organism: Graphiurus murinus; assembly: GCA_004027655.1. Taxonomy (NCBI): domain Eukaryota; kingdom Metazoa; phylum Chordata; class Mammalia; order Rodentia; family Gliridae; genus Graphiurus; species Graphiurus murinus. Next base: position 133,577 of record PVLC010000117.1, on the reverse strand, counting down.
TTTTATGTGTTATCACATTGTAAAAGTGCCATAAAGTCAAGGGTCCAGTGTTCAGTGCATCTGAAAGCATCCTGTTCTTTCAAGGCATGATCTTGGTTGCTGTTACTTTAGTAATTTGTTGAGAAGTCTCATCCCAACCTAGCTGCAGGTGAGTTCTTAATGGCTCTGAGACTCCATGTCCTTGTCTGCAAAATGGGATTGTTAATACGGACATCGTGGAGTCTCTTGAAAGGCTTAAGTGAGATCACTGTGAAATATCACTAGAATGGAAGTTAATGCTCTTCCCTTCACCTTGCTGCCTCTTCCTCATGACCTCTTCCATTATTGTACGTCTTTTCATGTGTTTCCTGGGCATTTGTTTTATCTTTTGTTTTTTAATAACATAAAATAAAACTAATCATCTTCCTTCACACCTTTGTTCTTTCCCTCCCCCACCTTTTTTTTTTTTTAATCATAGCCCTCTTGTGGGTGTAAAATGGGGTAGCATGGTTTTGATTTGCATTTCCTGAATGACTAATGATGTTGAGCTTCTTTTTTATGTGCTTGTGGGTTATTGGTATATCATATCTGCAGAAATGTCTATTCAAGTCCTTGGCACATTTTTTAATTTGGGTTGTTTGTCTTTTCATTGTTCAGTTGTAAGAATTCTTTGTATTGTGATATGTTGCTTAATGACATGGATATGTTCTGAGAAATGTGTGGTTTTGTTGCTAGGTGATGTTAGGTGATTTCGTCATTGCACAAACATCATAGAGTATGCTTATACAAATTAAGATGGCTATGATGTTATTACGTGATATAATGTTCTGGGACTGCCACCATGAGCATGGTCTATCATTAACCAAAATTTCTTTATGCATCCATGGCTATATGTTCTGGGTACTAGACCCCTTTTAGATATATAACTTGCAAATATTTTCTCCTCCCATTCTGTTGTTGGTGTTTTCTCTTTCTTGATAATATCCTTTAATTCATAAACATTTTAATTATGGCCCACCATCTTCTCCCTGAAAATTCCCTTGCCTTTCCCTGGTGCTATTCTTCAAGCTCTGGTGTTAGATTCTGTGTCCCTGAATCTATAATTTCAGAGTCTATGTTTTTTCCAGAAAAGCAACAACAAAAATGAATATGTCTCCAACAGGAAGGGTCAAGATGGTAGAAGAGAGGCACTCAATACTAGTCTGTCCTTCCAGGGGGAGAATCAAAGCAACTGGTATATAACTGGATGAGGAGTGAGCACTGGAAAATGAGAGCATAGAAAATGACACCTGGTGAAATCCAAAGACTAAGCAAAATAACAAAGCAAGAGAAGCAGAATACTCCAGCAGCTGGAGGTCAACACCTTGGTCAGGGGAAGGAGGCTCTCTCTCTGAGGGGGTAGAGGTGAAAGAAAGTCATAGCATAGCATAGAAGGCTGCACTCTGCAGACAAACAAGTTAAATAAATAAGTGACCTGGAGTCTGTACCACAAGCTAGCTTTAGAGAAGAAATTCACTGTACCTCTCAGCAAACAGTGCTATTGCCAGGAGTCTTCTCAAGAAGGGCCCTATTGTCTGAGACTGTATTGCTCTGGGATTCAGAAAATCTGGCATAATCACATCTCTAGATCCCTGTATACACCCCACAGAATTAACTGCACAGGCAGCAGATGCATGAGGCTGTCTTGGCTTAAGGGAGTGTCTATGACACAAACCTTCAGAGGCTTATATGCTGCAGGGAGTGAGGGCATGGCAGATTGGGGAATGGAGAACAGTGCCTTCTGAAATGAATCAGCAGTTCATCCTCTGTGACTTGGATCAACACCAGTTGCATGTGGCCTTGTGCAGGGATGAGGGCTGAAGGCACTGGGATAGAAGGTAGCAAATCGTGTACTCCCTGACCAGCACAGAACTCACAGGTGCAACTGCACAACCCTTCAACCCACCTTCAGAGGCATCCAAGGATCTGCCTCAGACTAAAAACCTCCAAAGAGAAATTTATCCCTTTCATAGTCAGCATCCTGCCGTAACCCATTTGGTTAGAACTAAGAGGAATTTCAGTAAGTTGTAGCTATAACCCACTGCTGACCCCCATACTTAGACTATTCTAACCTTAGAAGACCTAGAGAGGAGATTAGATTGACATAACCTGTGGTTATCCACCCTTGCTGGCCTTTTCAAGCACCTTCGTTAGGAGATAATTTTGACTTATTGTTTCTCCATCTATTCTATCTTCTTCATTTTGGGGGAGAGGAGGGTATGCTGCATATTGAGCATAGAGCCTTGGATGTATTAGGCAGGTACTGTGCCTCTAGCTCAGCTGAGAGAAATTAAATCTAGTTCGAGCCATAACCCACTCCTGCTTGAACCCTGACAGACACTTCTACTTAAAGAAAAGCGGGACACAGAAGCTCCCCACTGTTGACCCATCCCTAGGTGGACACATCAGAGGGGGAGGGATGAGGTCATTTTTCTGGGAAGATGCTCCCACAGTGGCTGGGGAGGGGAAATACATAACAGTTGCTGATGCCACATCTATGTGGGTTCCTTCGCTGATCACAGCCATACCTGGTCATGGTCAGACTGCATAGAGCTGACAAGAATGAAGGTGAGTCCCATAGAGGTGGGGCTTGTGATTCTAGCCCCAGCCTTTCCCCATGACGCACTTACATCTTCACCAGTCTCAAATCAGAGGACAAGAGATTAAGGCCCTATAACAGGACTAGAGTAGTCAGCATCAGAATTGTTTTCAAGTGACAAAACTACTGTCAATAGTGCCTGTTGAAACCCTAAGTCCTGTTAAGGGCTATCACTCCCATAGGAGGAGTGATAACCACAGAGGGTGCATCCCACATAATCTTTTGCCTACACCACCCCTACCTGAATCACCAGAGTTCCCATTCTTACAAGACTTGCAGAGACAGTGGGTCTCCCTGACTCTGATACAGTAGACTCTGTGTCCAAACCCATGGATCACCAAAGAAGCTGTAAGAGGTAACACTACAGAGTCCAATCAGAAGTAAATTTAACATCACACAATAAATCAATACCCCAAGTCATATTGGTAGGAGAAAACTATATACCAAGAATGTCACCATGTAAAAGTAGAACAGATATCCAATCTGTCAGATGCCCAAATCTCAACATAGAAACAGAAGAAATATGAGGAAAAAAGGTAAGATGTCATCTCCTAAAGTTCATAACTTCATAGTAAAAATTCCAAACATGTTGAAGTGGATGAAATGCCAAATAATTCAAAATAATGATTTTTAAGAAGCTCAATGAAATGTGAAAGAATACAAATAGTTGAATGAATTAAGGAAGACAATACAGGATAAGAATGAGAAATTCAGTAAAGACATAGAGATTTTGAAAAATAGCCAAACAGAAATTAAAAGATTAATAAGTAAAAAACAAAAACAAAACTCAGTTGAAAGCTTTAACAGACTAGGATAAGCAAAAGAAAGAATAGTCAGATTTGAAGTCAGATCTGCAGAAATATTACATTCAGACAGCTATACAGGAAAAGTAAGGAAGAATGACTAGAACATACACTATCTCTAGGATACCATAAGAATATTAAATGTCCACATAATTGACATACTGGAGGGAGAGTAGCTGCATGTTGAGGGCATAGAAAACCTATACAGTGAAATAATAGCAGAAAAGTTCGTAAATCCAGGGAAAGACTTGGGTATACAGGTATGGGAGACACCTAGAACCCCAAAAAGGCATGGCCAGAAAAGAAACTTTACCCAACATAGTATAGTTAAATTGCCAAATTATAGAACAAAGAAAGAATATTAAAAGCTACAAAGGAGAAACACTATGTCACACTTAAAGGCAAACCTGTCAGGGTAGTACTTAGCAGGAACTCTAAAGGCCAGGAGGGCATGAAATCACATAATTCAATTCCTGAAAGACAATAACTGCCAACTGAAATTACTATACCCAGAAAAGTTATCCTTAGAATCAAAGAAAAAATAAAGACCTTCTAATATAGGTCTGACCACTAGGCCAGGATTACAATATATGCCTGAGGGAATTTTATACCCAGAAGAGAAAGGAAAATAAACACAATCATTAGTGCACATGAAAGAATGAATCCCATTAGAAAAGTAGACAAGCAAATGACAAATAGGAAAGAATTAAATATCGTTATAGTAAACCATCAAACTTCTGAGATGAACCAGAGAGGAAGAAACAGAATTAGAATACTCAAAGCAACCAAAAGAACAGCAACAAAATAACAGGAATAAGTGAATAGCCTCCAATAATAATTGAATGTAAATGGTCTGAATTCTTCAATTAAAAGACACAAGACCCAATTATACACTACATACAAGAAACTCACTTCACCTTTAAAGATATACACAGACTGAAAGTGAAGGGATGGATAAAGATAATTCAAGTGAATGGAATCTGAAAGCAAAGTGGAATAGTTATACTTATATTTTATAAAAATAGACTTTAAGCTGGGTGTGGTGGTACATACCTATAATCCCAGTACTTAGAAGGCCAAGATGGGAGGATTGCAGGTTTGAGGCCAGCCTCAGCAACTTAGTGACGCCCTCAGCAACTTAGATAGACCCTGTTTAAAAATAAAAATTGAAAAAAAAGGGATGGAGGTATAGCTCAGAGGTAGAATGTTCCTCGGTTAAAACCCCAGTACTGCCCCCCACCCCACAAAAAGGCTTCAAGACAAAAGCAATTAGAAGTGACAAAGGTTACTACATACTAACCAAAGGAACAATAGACATAATTATAAATATATATGCACCAAATGTTGGAGCACTGACTTTTATAAAACCACCACTACACATAAACAATAATAGTGAGTTACTTCAATACTGCACTTTCACCAATAGACAGATTATCCATACAAAAAAAAAAACAACAAAAAAAATCAGAATTAAATTACACTATAGATCGAATGGATTTAACAGACATCTATAGAATATTCTAACAGCTACAAAATACACATTCCTTTCATCAACACATGGAACTATTCTAAAATGGACCATATAGAGCCGGGTATGATGACTTAATCCCAGTACTTGGGAGGCTGAGACAGGAGGATCCAGGTTTATGGCCAGCCTCAGCTATTTAGTGAGGCCCTCTGCAACTTAGAGAGACCCTATTTCAAAATAAAGAATAAAAATTAGGGCTGAGGATGTAGCTCGGAGGTAGAAAGCCCCTGGGTTCCATCCCCAGTACCACAAAAATAAATAAAATAAAATAACCATATATTAGGCCACAATGCAGTTCTTAACAAATTTCAAAAAACATTGAAATAAGTTCTTGCATCTAACTTGATCACAGTGGAATGAAACTAGAAATCAATGGCAAGAAAAACTATAGAATTTATACAAACACATGAAGATTGAAAAGCACACCATTGGACGGACAGTGGGTCATTGAAGAAGTCATAGTGTTACAGTGTGTAACAGCATTGGGGGCTCTTTTCCTTGATTCAAAGAAAATAAATTGAATCAGGAATTAAAACTAATAGACATCTTGGTTGTAGCATTAAGGAAAACAAAGTCAGTAGGAAATAGAAAGGGAAGAGAAGAAAAGCAGCATGCCTGGCAGACATACTGGAGAGCCTGAAAGTAGAACTCTGCCCACCCCTCAAACCCCAGTCTTTAAATACAGTCTTCATATTGGCATGTTCTTATTGGTATTACCAAGGCAATGGGCTAGTAACTTATTCCTTAGCCAGGTGGTGCCTACTTGTCTCCAGACAGTGTGCTTTGTAAGTGTAGGGGTCAGTAATCTACTTTGCTTTTACCCCTATTGTGTTGGACTGTATTGATTGCTTGTCAGCTATGGGGGCTTTGAAGTAGCACATGGAGTTTATCTTTCTGGGTTCCAAAGAATAGGAGGGAAATAGAGGCACAAATTACAGCCAGTGTAGCTGTGGGTTATCTTTGAGAGCAAGGCATAAGGCTCTTGCTATCTTTATGACTGTGAAGTGAGCCAGACAGAGTCACTGTGATCTTAGGGTTTTCAGTTGTCTCTACATATTTTTAAGGCCAAAGGATTTGCTATAGGTAAACATTAAGACAAAGGGCAAAGGGGAGGGGTAGCTCTGAGGAGCAACAGGCAACGCAGCCGCCTCTCCAGGCCTGAGTACCTGCACAACACCCAGACTTTGATTGCTTTTTTTTTTTTTTTTTTGTGGTACTGGGGATTGAACTCAGGGGCATTCTACCTCCGAGCTATACCCCCAGCCCTATTTTTTATTCTTTATTTTGAAACCGAGTCTCACTAAGTTGCGGAGTGCCTCACTAGGTAGCTGAGGCTGGCCGCGAACCCGGATCCTCCCGTCTCAGCCTCCCGAATGCTGCTTTGATTGCTTTTAACATTTTGGAAATTAATACCAGAGCAATTTTCCAATAGGAACATTTTTTAAATTCTAGAACCGAACAAAAATGGAAACAAAACATAACCAAATCTATGGGCTACAGCAAAAGCAGTACTAAGAGAGAAGTTTATACCAATGAGTGCCTATGTTAAAAAATAGAGGAATTTCCAATAAATAACCTATTCATGTATCTCAAGTTGTTAAAAAACAAGAGCAAAGCAAACCCATAATCAGTAGAAGGAAGTAAATAATAAAGATAAGAGCAACAATAAATGAAATACAGACTAAATGAACAATACAAAGTACCAATGAAACTAAGATTTGGTACTTTGAAAAGATAAACTAAATTGGCAAACCCTTAGCTAAACTAACCAACAAAGAAAAGATCCAAAATAAGTAAAATTAGAGGTGGAAAAGGAGACATTACAACAGATACCACTGAAATTCAATGAATCATTATGGAATATTTTTTAAAAACTATATACAATAATTTGGAAAGTCTAGGAAAAATAGGTAAATTTCTGGACACATATAACCTACCAAAATTGAACCAAGAGGATATAAAAAAATGTGACTAGGTCGATAATATGCAATGAAATTGGAACAATGATAAAAAGTCTCCCAACAAGGAAAAGTTGAGGACTAGATAGAGTCATTGTTGAATTTCATCAGACTTTTTGGGAACACATACCCATGCTTCTCAAAATATTGCATAAATAAAAAGGGAAAGAACCCTTTAAAATTCATTCCATGAAGCTGATATTGCCCTACTGCCAAAACCTAATGAGAACCAACCAACCAAACAAACAAACAAACCAAATAAATCCATAAGACCAATATTCCTGATGAACATAGATACAAAAATCCTCAATGAAATACTTGGAAATCATATCCAACAACACATTAAAAAGATTATCCACCACTATCAGGCTGGTTTTATTCCGGGGATACAAGGATGGTTTACAAACACAAATCAATAAATGTAGCACAGCACAGAAATGGAGTCAAGGATAAAAATCACATGATCATCTCAATAGGTGCAGAAAAAGCTTTTGATACAATTCAACAGCCTTCTTGGTAAAAATCTTTAATAAATTAGGTATAGAAGGATCATATCTCAACATAATTAAGACTATGTACCACAAACTCATAGCCAACAACATACTGAATGGGAAAAAACAAAGTATTTCCTCTAAGATCAGGAACAAGATAAATGTGTGCACTCTCACCACACTTGTTCAGTATAGTACTCAAAGTTCTAGGCAGCGCAGTCAGGCAAGAGAAAAATAAAAGACATGCACAGTGGGAAGAAAAAAGGCAAAATGTTTCTGTTTGCAGATAATTCAATTCTATATGTGTATAAAATCCTAAATACTCCACCAAAAGACTTTAGAATTGATAAAGAAACTTAGCAAAGTAACACAATACAAAATCATCATACAAAAGTCAGTATCTTTTCTATACATCAATAATGAACTTACTGAGAAAGAATCAGGAAGGTAATCCCATTTACAGTCACACACACACACACACACACACACACACACACACACACACACACTACTTAGGAATATGTCTCACTAAGGATGTGAAAGACCTCTCTCTACAATGAAAATTACTGAGGAAAGAAATTAAAGAAAATATTAGGTGTTGGAAAGACCTCTCATATTCATGGATTTGAAGAATTAATTAAATGACCCTGCTACCCAAAGTAATCTATACATTCAATGCAATCCCTATGAAAATACCAACATTTTTCATAGAACTAGAAAAAAAATCCTAAAGTTCATGCAGAAGCACAAAGAACCCCGAATAGCCAATGTAATCCAGAATAAAAAAAGCAAAGCTGAGGGTATCACAATACCTAATTTCAAAACATATTAAAGAACCGTAATAAGAAAAATAGGATGGTATTGGCATAAAAACAGGCCTGTATACAACAGAGAAGAATAGGGAACCCAGAAATAAATCCACACATCTTTAGCCAAATGATTCTCAACAAATGTGCCAAAAACAGACATTGGAGAAAGGATAACAAACAGTGAGGAGATAACTGGATAGTCATAGGTAGAAGATTGAAACTAGATCCCTATCTCTCAGCCAGTACAAAAATCTACTCAAAATGGATCAAAGACCAGCATATAAAACCTGAAAGTCTGGAAGTACTAGAAGAAAACAGGAGAAACACTCCAGGATATTGGCACAGGCAGTGATTTCCTTGGATAGGACTCAGCTCAGGAAACAAAAGAAAGAACTTACAAATAGGATTACATCAAACCAAAATGCTTCTGCACAGCAAAGGAAATAATCAACAGAGTGAAGAATCAACCTACTCAATGGGAAAAACAATCTTTAATACCTGTTCATCTGACAGAAGGTTAATATCTGGAATATTTAAAGAATTCAAAAAAACTTTAAAAAACAAATAATCCAATCAATACATGAGAAAATGAGCTGAATAGATATTTCTTAATTGAAGAAGGTCAAATAGCCAATAAATTTATGGAAAAATTCTCAATATCTTTAGCCTTTGGGAAAATATAAATCACAACTAAATTGATATTCTATCTCACCCCAATTAGAATAGCTTTTTAAAAAAATAGTTAGTGAGGTTGTGGAGGAAAAAATTATCCCTTTATACACTGATAACGGGAATACAAATTATTACAGCCACTGTATAAACCAGTAAAATACTAAAAATAGGCCACAGTGAATCCCATTAATTTGTACCATTAATATGTGTTAATAATTATAACAAGAAAAAGAAAAAATGTAATTATGATGAAGTCCAATTCATCTTTTTTATAATGTTGTTTATCCTTTTGATGTTATATCTTAGAATTCATTACCAAACCCAAGGACATAAATATTTACCCCCATGTTTTTTTCTTCTAAGAGTTTTACAGTTTGGTGCTTATGTTTAGACCTTTGATCATTCTGAGCTGGCTTCTGTATATGGTGTGAGGTAGGGGTTCAACTTAATTCTTCTGCATGTGACTGTTCAGTTGTCAAGGACCATTTGTTGAAGATACTATTCCTTCTCCTTTGAATGTTCTTGTTACCTTTTCTGAAATCATTTGACGATAGATATAAGGATTTTTTTTTTTCTGAACTCTCAATTCTTTTCCATTGGCCTATATGTCTAGCCTTTTGATAATACCACACTGTCTTTATTACTGTAACTTTGTAGTAAGTTTTAAATGAGGAAGTATGAATCCTTTTTGTTCTTTGTTTCCAAGACTCTTCCATTATTAAACAGCTGCCCCACTGTTCTGCAGTACCTGCTGAAAAGCACATCAGTTGTTTTGCTATTGGACCAGGATATCAGTCATATATATGTCTAAATAGCCACATGTAACTTTTTTATTATTTTTCTCATCTGATGAAGCTTAATTTCCTTTCTTTTAGGACCCTTAGATATCTCTTCTTTCAGTGTGACTGACTCTTCTTCCAATCTGAAGTTTTTTGGATAATTTCTCTGCAACACTCTGGGCCAATTCTCACCTTTTTATTTCAATTCCTGGGGTGGCTGGGGAAACAGAACCTTTGTTGTTGGATTCCTGGTATGACCTTGGCTTCAGGCCCAACCTCTCCCCTGAGAACATCCAGCCCAGAGACCCCTTTAGGGGGTGTAAGACCCAGCTTCTCCTCCTCTTCTACCTTCCTCACCTGCCGTGATGTTGGTACACTTCCCGAGGACTGGGCATCTCTCGACCAGATCCCAGTAAGTCCTCCAGGTCTGCAGTAATTGAGGTTGTCACTTTGCTTGTCTACTCTTACATCCTTTCATGTCACCAACATGCATACCAGTGGTCTTAGCATCCTCATAGGAAGATTCAGTAACTTATTCCAGTGAGCAGGAGTTGAGACCCAGCCTACAACCCTTTTCTTCTGATGTTAAGGCCAGTGGTGGCTTTCTTCTTAGATGGCTGTTTTCTATCTCACTTCCTGGAAGAACACGGCTGTTGAGTTCAGACAAAGGCAAATTTGATTCCAGCTCAAACCCTTGCAAAGTATGTGACATTGGACACATTTCTTAAATGCTGTGAGCCTCAGACTCTTCCTCTGTGAAATGGGGATAGCTATGCTTACCTTGCAGGATTAATACTCAGAGTAGATAAAAATGAGTATGGAAGCCATTAACCTAGTACCTAGCCAAGGTGCTAGATATACATAAAGGCTTCTGGTCTTCACAGTGACACCTTCCATTGTGTACAATTCCTAGATTCTTAAGGATTGTTGTCTTCCTTCTCAGATGTGCTAGCCCTTACCCTGGGACTATCATCTCTCAGACAGCCTCAGATTAAGTAGACTAGTTGCAGCTTAGCTATACTTTAATGGCAGGGAGTCAGAAAACCTAGGCTTGTTTGTTATCTGTGTGACTTCAGCCATGTCGGGAAGTTTCCTGCATTCTCATTTTTATCATAAGCAAATTAGAGAAGGACTTTACAACATGTTTACAGAAGCAGCATCAGGTAGACAGAAGTCATCTACCAGAAATAAGTTGTGTAGCCCAGCACCTGTTTCTGTTATCCTACCCCCTGTTCCTTGACCTCACTTGGCCTCCAACCTGGGAACTGGCATCTCCAGTGTCCCTTCCCTCCTCCTGTCTGCTGCTCTCTGGTTCTGCACTAGCCTTTCCTAAGTCTCTGTTCTGAGTCCTGCTCTAACCTGCTGAGTTGTTCAGTGGGAACAAGAACTGTGGAGGAGAATAATTAAAAGAGGAGGGGTGAGGGAGGGTAACTGTTTATGGAATTGTTCTAAATGTTTTACCATATTTTGAGGTTTTGAAACTTAGGTCATCTTGTAGTGTTTACTTTCAAAATACTTGGTTGCTGGATAGGGGCAAGCTAAGGACTGCAGATGCATGATCTTTAGAGGAGAGGCTGTGCTGGGTGAAGGGGGAGAAACGAGGATGTCTAGGGCATGTCTCTGTTGTTCTAGGCATTTCACCTCTGCATGGAGACTTGAAGGCCACATGGAACAAAATAAAAGCCATGCACTGAGCAGGAGCCCCCCTTAGAAAGCATTTTGGTGGCCATTTACCATCTTTCAATATGCCTCTTGTGGTCATCATAAGTATCCTCCTCAGAGGACTTTAAAACATTTGCAAAACCCTTCTTGATTGGCATTCTGGAACATAGTATTTTCTTTCTCTAGTTAGGTTTTGTTGACTTTCAGGGCTGTCAGAGCTGCACAGGGACAGCAGGGAACCTGGGATAGTTGGCTTAATGCCGATTGTTAGGGATTGACTTGGTTAATGTTCTGGATGAGGTGCTATATTTATAGAAGTTTATCATCACTGTTTCTATTAAGTCCCTTGGCATGTAAGTAAATGGAGTTCAGCTTTTTAAACCTTATCAATTATCAATTCCTCTCCCCTAAAATTCTCCATGAAGATACTAAGATATGAGTAAAAATTTCCCATAAAAATTTAGAAGGCATAACATGTTCCTTTTGATTGCTTTGTCTAACTTATACTCTCCATGTAATATCTGGCAGGAACAGTATACAAGAATTCAATTAATTTCCAAATTAAGAAATTACAAGCAAGATAATAAAATAAATGGATAATACTGGCAAGTTCTAAGAGAGCATCAAAGTGCCTTTGATAAACATCTTGCTGAAATTACCTCCAGGGGACTCGTTTTGCTTTGAGATTCTACCATGGTTCAAAAGAACATCTATTTAGTTCCCTTTTAGGATATAAGAATTTGCTGAAGGAGGTTAGATCTGGATAGAGCTTTTTTTTTCTTTCTTTCTTCTTTTTTTTTTTTTTTAATAATCTAGGCTTTTTCTGAAGGACAAAGGAATAGTTCTCTGCCTAAATTATTTCCCCATAATTACCTATAATTTTATTTTATTAAGGGTTGGGGTGTTGTTGTTTCTTTGTTTTTAAACACAGAGAAAAAAATTAGCTGCAACTCCATCACTCAGAAATAGCTACCATTAACATTTGGTTCTACACATTATTTTAAATCTTTTTGGTATTGGTAATTGACCCCAGGGACATTCTATCTCTAACCTATACCACCTTCCCTTTTTATTTTTTATTTTTGAAACAGAGTCTCACTAAGTTGTAGAGGATGGCCTCAAACCTGAGATCCTCCTGTCTCACTGTCTCAGCCTCTCAAGTACTAGGACTAGAGGGGTGTGCCACCATGCCTGTTTTATTAATTTTCTAAAAAAAAAAAAAAAAAACATATTATACACAGTGTTGCTTAACCTCTACATTTGAATTTAGCAATATATGACAAATAGCTTTTAGGTCAGCAAAGAGATACCTAAATAATGAATTTTAGTGGCTCAAAGTAGTCCCATTTAATGGATGGGTCATAGCATATTTTATTAGTCACCTACTGTTGCCTCTGAGTTGCTCGTAGGCTATTGCTATTTAAAAGAATGTTTTAGTGAATATATTTGAACATATACCTACATTGAGAATAATCATTCTTTTCTATCTTTATTATTACTTTTTTTTTTTTTTTTTTTTTTGCGGTACTGGGAGTTGAACCCAGGGGCATTCTACCTCTGAGCTACACCCCCAGCCCTATTTTTTATTCTTTATTTTGAAACCGGGTCTCACTAAGTTGCGGAGTGCCTCACTAGGTAGCTGAGGCTGGCCGCGAACCCGGATCCTCCGGTCTCAGCCTCCCGAATGCTGGGATTACAAGCGTGCGCCACCACACCCGGCTTATTATTACTTTTTAATTGATGCATTGTAATTATACATCTTTGTTAGGTACAAGCTGAAAAAGGCATACATGCACACATTTCTCATTTAACCCTTCCCCAATTCCCACCCTTACTCCCTTGCCCTCCCTCCTTCTCAGGTTCAGTTTAGTAATTAAATTTGATATGTTTGTAAAAATACATCATGTGCATTAGGGTGCCCCCCATCACCTCAGTTAAATCACCTTCTTTGCTCATCTAAGGTTTCTCCTTCTTCATCTGGAGTCCCTCTTATGCCCCACTTTCTTCCTTGCTTCTGCATATTAGGGAGAGCATATTATTTTTTACTTTTTGTGACTGACTATTCTCACTTAGCATAATGTTTTCCAGTTCCATCCATTTCCCTGCAAATGACATGGTTTTGTTCTTCTTTATGGCTGAGTAAAATTCCATTGTGTACATATCTTATAGTTTTGTAATCTTTTCATCTGTTGATGGACATCTTGGCTGGTTCCATAGTTTGGCAATTGTGAATTGTGTGGCTATAAATATAGATCTACATGCATCAGTCCACATGCATGATAGTTTGGTTTCCATTCTTTTGGGTAGATACCCAGAAGTGCTATTGCTGGATCATATGGTAGGTTCATTCCCATTCTTCTGAGGATCCTCTATACTGTTTTCCAAAGTGGTTGCAGCATTAATCTGCAATCCCACCAATAATATATTAGGGGTCCCACTTCTCCACACCCTTGCCAGCATTTGTTGTTGCTCATATTTTTGATGATTGCCATTCTAATTGGGGTTAGGTGAAATCTCAAGGTAGTTCTGATTTGCATGGAAATAAACCCCACTTTCTCATCCTGCACAAGAGTCAATTCAAGATGGATCAAAGACCTGGAAGTCAGGTCAGAGACCTTGCAGCTACTTGAAGAGGGCATAGGCCCAACACTTTAACACATAGGCACAGGTAAAAACTTTCTCAACAAGACCCCAGAGGCACAAGCAACTCAAAGGAAAATCAATACATGGGATTGCGTTAAACGGAAGAGCTTCTGTGCAGCAAAGGAAACTATCAAGAACCTCAACAGAGAGCCCACAAAGTGGGAGAAAAATTTTACCAGCTATTCTTCTGATAGAGGACTAATATCTAGAATATACACAGAACTCAAGAAACTCACAACTAAGAAAACAAATAACACAATAAAAAAATGGGCAAAGGATCTAAATAGACACTTCACAAAAGAAGAAATACAAATGACCAATAAATGTATGAGGAAATGTTCAACATCATTAGCTGTCTTTATTATTCTAATGAGTAAAAAAATAAACATGTTAATTTCTTTTTGAGCAATTTCTTGTGTTTTTTCACCATTTGTGTTTCTTTTTTTTATGAAATTTTCTGCTAATGAAAACTTTTCTTCTTACCCTCATTTATTGGAGGTGGAGAGTAGAAGCCTTCTCTCTTCAGACTCCTTTACCTGGCTCTGAATTCTCATTTCTAAACATGACAGCACATTGGAATCAATTTTTCTAGGGATCTTCAGAGATGACTATAGCCTGGATTCCCACCCTAGATATTGATTTAATTGCTCTAGTTCAGACCAATATTGTGCATGCTTCCCTCTCTATTTTTTCTTCTAGTTTGTCTCATAGATATATATTTCATACTTATATTTTCATATTATATCACAAACAGTTTTCCAAACTGAATTTTTTTCTTAACAGATATCATTATAGGCCTACATAATACCTTTGTGAGTGTATCATCGATTTCAAAATTTTCCCTGTTAATGAATATTTCAGTTGAGTTCTCTAAGAAGGCAACCAAGTATAGTGAATGCAATCATTACCTCTGATTGTATACATGTATCCAGTCTGGATTTGACTTACTAACTCTCTGGCTGCATGACCTTGAGCAAGGCGCTTAACTTTTCTAGACTTTAGTTTCTCATCTATAAAATGGGGATGACAAAATAATGCCTATGTCATAGATGCTATTCCCTTCTTATCACAGATGCTCAAACAAGTAAATATATATAAGTGACTTAGAACAATGGTCTCTCAGTTGTTACAGGATCAATAAATGTTATAAAACATTTCTCAGAATTGCTGACAGCAGTCTGTATTATAAAACTGTCTATCATATTCTACAAAAGATTCCATTGTAATTACTCTGCAACATGTGCTTCGGTGGAAGGCTTTCATTACTCTACATTTTTCCAAGATTCTCCTAACTTTTCTGGACTTTTTTCCATATGAATATTAAGGTGATTCTTGTGCCTTTTTTTCTTGAGAAATAGTTTTCTCTTTAAAATAGTTTTCTCCGGGATACCTGGAGACTTCCTTCAGTGATATTAAATTCAAGCTACAATGCAAAGTTTCTAAATTGAGGTGTATTTCCACTTGAACTTGAACTTGTATCCTGCTTGGATACTTGTGAGATCAACATCCTTTCTTCTACCCAGTGGAACTTGTGGAAGGGGAGGAAATCTCAGTCATTCTTTCAGAACATGCCATTAGAAAGATGGAGTGCCTTCTGATTCCCTCTTTCATGGGGGGGTGCTCTAGGGGTCTTAATTCTACTCCCCAAAGCCCACAAGGACCACCACAGCAACTTCAGGACTGTAAAGTCGGAATTCTACAGTCAGACCAGAACTGGAGGGTCTGTGGGAGCAAGGTCAGAGTTGGTTTATTTTGGGACATATATCTAGAATCTGAGATTTAAAGTCACAGGGGATTCACATCCAGGAACTCCTGCCACATGTAAGAGGTGAACTGCCAAGTATCACGTGAGTCTTCTGTCACTGTCAGTTTCCCGCCCTTGTTTGCTGGGATTCTAGTGGAGAATCCCATGTTGGAGAGAAGACCAGGAGTGGTAGGTAGATGCTGGAGGTGAACAGAGCAGAGCTGACACCCAGATAGAGAAGCCAATGCCTAATCAGCTCAAGACAAAGACCAGAGGGTCCACAGAAACAAAGAGGCCAGAAGCAGGCACTAGATTCAGAACTTGTATCCGGGAATGCCAAAGTCATCGAGACACAGAGCAACAGGCCCTGTCCCACAGTGAGGCTCTGGGCTGCTGCTCAGGGCAGGCCCTTCACTCGCTTGGTGTACCATCTTCAAACAGATATCCTCTCATCCAAGATCCAAGCAGAATGGTTGTGGGATGAGCTACTGGAGGAGAGAGCTGGGGTAGTAGGCACTGTAGATTTGAGCCATTGTCCCCAAACACACTCCTGTCTACACTCAGCTCTCTGGGCACATCCCTTTTTGGAGCCTGCAAGAAGTTTGCTTTGCTGGCAGGGAAGTAGCATATAACAATCTGTTAGTCACTTACCCTTAGCTGACTGAGGTGACCAGCTGGAAAGCTGAATGATACTACCATCCCCTTTCTTCCAACACCATGTCCCTCTAAGACACTGTGCCTAGTGCATGTGCCCTACCTCCCCCTGCCATTCCACATTATGCAAAGGGCTCAGGGGCACGGGCTTATAGCTCAGCCTCACATTTCCATGTGAGTTCTTGGTTTGGTCCCCAGAAATGGCAGCCTGCATGTGGAAGAGGCTGAAATTTGAGTCCTACTGACTCTGGTATGAGGTCTGTGTTTGTGAGTTGAACAACTCTGGTAATTCTTTGCCATTTTGATCCCTAAGCTCTATCACCCAGGAAGAGACCCTGGGGGAAGCATGGGAAAGTATGTTTATAAAAGGCTACCCAAGTAACTGATCAGCAGTCTGTGGATAGAGTAGAGGGGGAAGAAGTGGGTAGTCAGCATGAGCTAAGTTTTAACAGATATCTGTCTGACAGTGTGTCTGATTTGGCTAAAGAGGGAATGGGGAGGTAAATAATAAATGGCCTCTAAAGTTTCAGTGAGTAACATTATATGCTAGCTCATAAATGTGGAACTTTGACAAGTTTTATGGTTGTAGCACTGCATTTAA
Source organism: Graphiurus murinus (assembly GCA_004027655.1). Taxonomy (NCBI): domain Eukaryota; kingdom Metazoa; phylum Chordata; class Mammalia; order Rodentia; family Gliridae; genus Graphiurus; species Graphiurus murinus. The sequence continues at coordinate 116,616 of PVLC010000117.1, read as the reverse complement.
GATGAGGTTTCTGCTTTGATTTTGTTTGGGGAGGCCTATGAGCTTGACAAAAATTGGTGTTTGAGTCTTGAATGAGTTGACTCTTCCAGTATCTTACATTTCAAGCATTTTCGTTTTGTTACTGATAATTTCTCACAGGCCACAAGAAGTTTTGCATTTAATGCCATCTATCTAAGTGATACTTCCTCATAACTAGGTCCTGTGCTGGTATCTTGAGTCTTTGGGGAGGGTATTATACTGGTGTTCTAGGTTAGTCACAGACTGACACAGCAGTAATTTACTTGGGCATAACCACAGGACAAGAAATCAAGCAGGATATGTCTCCAAGGAAGAACATTAAGTGTGCATTCCTGACCTTTTGTTCGTAGGATGCCATCTCATCCCAGAAACTACCCAGGGCATGCACTTACTCTGGGAAGCAAGCTGAAAGAGCTGTACCACACAAAGGCCAGACCTCTCTTCTCTTAGTGAAACATGGTAGGAGCTCTGTCCAGTCTGGCTGTGACCATCTGGTTCTTTGGTTGGGATTGCCTTGCTGCCTTCACCAGGCCACAAGTGAAGGGCAAGGAGGAAGCTTTGTGCTCATTTCAGAGGTAGGACTGAGCCAGAACAATGGATACTCCAGATCCTGAACTCTCGTGGCTAGAGTTTGCTCAGTCAGCAATCTCACTGCTGTGACCCAAAATACCTGATGACTACAACTTACAGGAAGGAAGATTTATTTGCTCACAGTCTGGAGGTTTCAGTCCATGATAGGCCAGGTCACATTTGTGGAGCTCAGAGCACGGTGGTGGGAAGCAGAGGTAGGGGAGGAGACTAGAGACATACATACAGTCCTCAAGACCCATCTCTAGCCACTCCCTACCTGCCTACCTTACCACCCGGTAAATTCATTAATCCATCAATAGGCTTATCTACTGCTGAAATTAGAGCCCTCATGATTCAATTATTTCACCTATGGACATTCTGCATTGTCAATACATGAGCTCTTGAACATTCTATATCCAAACCATAACAGATTTCAACAGAGACATCACTGATTCTGAATTTTTCCATAGAGAGAACAGTGTTTCTGTTCCAGTGTGTTCTATTCCCTGTGTAGTAAAAACATATGATATTATCCTGAATATTTAAAAATGTTTGGCAGTAAATTTTCCAATATTATCACTAAAATTTCAGCCCAAATTCTCTTTCTTCCTGTCTTATTTCTTGTCCAACCTGATGATTCTGTCAATATTTTCCCTGGAGAAACACAAGAGCATTACCTAAGAACTCTGAAATTATTTTCAGAGAATTCAGGTACTGTTGTTTTTGAAGACGCCTTTAGAAGTTTCCAACATTCTCCAGCCTGACTGTGGTAAAATGGATTCCATGTAAGAGATTCCTGCTAAGAAGTAACCAAAATGCATATTTGCCCCCATCTCAGATAATTAATCTCCCTAACATACTTGCGGATTTATGCAAAAAGAGTGGCAGAATATAAAAGCTCATTAATCATCCTGGCATCATGAGCTCATGTTGTTATGAAATAAATATGCTTACTAAATGGATCCAGATGCTATCAAATCTGTGTTTCCAATAAGGACTATTTTCTCTCCTTGGCCAGGGCAATAAACACAGGCTTATTTGTAACACCTCTTTTCTATACATCGCCAGTGGTCCTGCATGTTTTCCTTTAACCAATCTTTCCCCAACTGCTGTGCTGCTGGTGAAAGGTGGTAAATGTTTTCTGATAAGGATTCTGGGGAAAACTACAGGGAGGTAGGAGACATTCCCCGATGACCCAGAGCTGAGGTATGATAGGAAAATGGAAATCACATAGTCAGTCGTGTACCAACCTGGAACAGAACATTTTTCTCTATTAATCTTCTTGCCCAACACATCAAAGTACAGATTTCAATCCAAGTCATTACCAGTCCCCAGAGGCCACACTGAGTCTGAGAGGCCCCCCTGCAACCTACTCTGTGAGGAAGGAATGATGGGAAGATGGAGACATATTCAATTATAGTCAAACCCCTGGTTCTTGATGTGGGTGAGCTGTCTTCCCAAGACCACCCCCAAGATTGGCTGCAGGACTGGAATGCAGAAGGGCCCATTGTGAGGGAGGAGGGAGTTCACAGCGAGTTGGATACAGTGGTTAACATGGGTTCAAGCCAGACACACAGCGGTTCCAGTTCACTCTGGACACTGCCATTTACAAGTTCTGACCTTCAAAGGTATTCTGCCCCTCTGAGTTCATTTTCTGTTGTTGTTGTTATTGTTAATCTGAGTTTCTGAGTGGATTAATGAGGTTGTTATTAATAAATTTCCCAGTACCTAAGGTGCACCCGTCTTAGCATGGTTACCCCTGATGAGGAGTGAGATAGTTCAGGAGGAGTGAATGTGGAGAAGGAAAGCTATATAATAGTCTGAGATGCCCACATGTGCCACTAACCAGGGGGCCTAGCCTGATGGTCAGGGCCTCCCTTCCAAAGCTAACCTTCTGAAGTTAGCACTCACTGCTATCCCAGCAAAAAGGGTTTGGGGTGGGAGGAACATTTGTGTCTTGCAGAGTATTATCTTCTATTCTACTACATGAACAATTTCTCAACCTGGTGTTCAATAAAATAGTACAGCTCTGAAATCCTGTTTGAAAAGGAATGTGATGGCCAAATAAAGTGGGGAGTGCTGCATATAATATTCCTAGTTTGACCTTTCAGATTAAAGGTCTGAGAGATCCTGCAGTAAAAAATAAGTAACAAAAAAGCAATTTAAAATTGCTTAATCCAGTGTTTCCCAAACATATTATAGATCCCTTTATAATATGTGCAACACATATAAATATCCTGTTGCACTTCTCCTTCACAGAGTATTCTTTGGAAACATCAGTCGGATATACAAGCATTAATTTCTCAAATTTCTAAGCTGGTGCCATTTTCATGTCTGGGAGGATATTTAAGTACCACACCAGAATATTGTCCCTTATCCTCTCTCCAAGGGTTGCTTTGCAGCCACCTTTCAGGCCCTACTCCCAAGGAAACCACCTTCCTCCAATTTGGGGGACCACTTTGCCTCCTTTGTTTTGGGGGATTCTCTGGGGTCCTGCCTGCAAAAGTTGCTCTTCCTAACCAACAGCTCATTTTCTCTGGCATGTGGGCCACTGAACACCTCCTCAGTAGCAATTTGTTAGGCTGGTGGAGCAAATATGCTGAGATACTGTACTCCATTGGATGGGCTGCCATCTTGCTTGGTCATAGCAATTGCTGTGTGGCCTGTGTTAAATTCCTTCTTTTCCAATGTGATCTAGTACTATGCTCAGTACCTACATCCATGTAATTGACTTGTATATTAGGTATACTGGATATACCAACATACTAAACCTTTAAGTGTGTCAGGGGTCTCTAAGGCCACACTCAGATGTAATCATTTGCTAAGGAGAAATTATAGGATTTAAACATTTTATACTTACAATTATGGTTTATTACAGTGAAAAGATAGAGAGTTCAATTAGCAAAGGGAGAAGGTGCATGGAGCAAAGTCCAGGAGAAACCAGGCATGAGGCATCGCTTCTCAGTGGAGCAGCACATGACATGCCTAGTTCTCCCCACAATGACAGGTGACAACACTGAAGTGTATGGGCTGGGGAAGCAAGCCTGCCCGTGGTGTCCTTGTGATTGACTTCAGGTACTCAGATTCCAGTCCTCTCCAACCTGCCTCCTCCCCAGAGCCAAAACAATGTAGTTCACCGTAAGTCATATTGCCAGGATAAGCTTAGCTGGTCAAATGGGTACAGTGTGTTCAAGGCCTCAGCCATACAAAAAAGGCATTCACTCGCACACAGGTGCAGCCAAGTTCTCAGGCACACAAAAGCATTCTCACCAGGACGATATTCTCAGGGATTGGGTGTTATCTCAGAGGAGCCTGCCAAGCGCCAGTCTTAAGATAGCCCTTTCTTTGAAATATGCATGGTTTGACCATCACAGGCCTGCCAAGTTACCCCTTCCTTAATCCTTTCCTGCCTACAAAGGTTTAGATCATTGTTGTAAGTTGCTAATTGGACTGAAGTCAAATAACAGATATTTTACATTAAGTTTTTTTTCCTGAAGAATGTCTTATTAAAATGTGATAGAAAGAGTTTTTGACCTTGGTCTGAAAGGTCAAGACAGCGCTCTCTCTTAGCTCACTCACTTTCCTTTCATTTATTTTTCTACCAAAGTAAAATTTCCAGAACACTTCACCATTGTAGCCATTTTGCAGTGTGCAATTTGGTGGTTTTTGATATAATTCACAATGTGAAGCCATCACCACAACTTAATTTCAAAACATTACTATCATTCCCCCCCAAATTCTCTTGTTTACCAGCTACCTCCAGCTCCCATCCATTGAAACCACTAATCTATTTGCATTCTCTGTGAATTTTCTTCTTCTGGGCATTTCACATAAAGAGAATCGTAGAGTATATGGCCATTTGTGACTGGCTTCTCTCATTTGGCTTAGTAGCATGTATTAGATCTTCATTGATTTTAATTGCCAAATAATATCCCATTGTATAGATATACCATGTTTCTTTTATTCATCTGTTTATGGACATATAGATTGTTTCTACTTTTTAGCAATTATGAATAATGCTGCTATGAACATTCATGTGCAAGTTTTTGTGTGGGCATAGTTTCAGTTATTTGGGGCATACTAGTGGATTGCTGGTCATATGGTAACTCCACAATTATTCTGTTGAGGTACTGCCAAACTGTTTCCCATTATACCTATTCCATTTTACATTTCCACTAGTATTATATGAGAATTCTGATTTCTCCACGTTCTTGTCAACATTTGTTATTATCCATCTCTTTTATTTTAACCATCATAGTGTGGAGAAAATAGTGGTCACAATCTCATTGTGGTTTGTTTTGTTTTGTTTTGCTATAATGGCTAATTATGTTGACCATCTTTTCTTGTGCTTACTGACTGTTTATATGCCTTCTTTGGGAAAATGTCCATTTATATCCCTTGCCCATTTTGAAATTGGGTTGCCCTTTTATTGCTACATTACAAATATTTTTCAAGTGTTTCAGGGGTCTTTATATATTCTAGATATTTATTAGATATATGCTTTGAAAATATTTTCTCTCACTCTGTGGATTGTCTTTTCACCTTCTTGATGGTGTCCTTTGAAGTTTTGATGTAGTTCATCCAATTTTTTTCTTGCTGTACATGTGTTTGGTGTCATGTTTAAGGAACCATTGCCTAATTGGGCATGGTGGCGCAGGCTTATAATCCCAGTACTTGGGAGGCTGAGACCAGAGGTTCCAGGTTCACAGCCAGCGTCAGCTACTTAGTGAGGCCCTCCGCGACTCAGTGAGACCTTGTTTCAAAATAAAGAATAAAACCAGGCTGGAGGTATAGCTCGAAGGTAAAATGCCCCCGAGTTCAATCCCCAGTACTACAAACAAACAAACAAACAAAAAACCTAACCCAAGGTCATGAAAATTTATAGTTGTTTCTTTCTAAGAGTTTTATAGTTACAGACTTTTCTTTGATTGATTTTGAGTTAATATTTGTAAATGATATGAGGAAGGGGTCTGACTTCACTCTTTTGTATATGGGTGCCCCATTTGTTTCAGAGACTATTTTTCCCCATTGAATGATCTTGGCACTATATGGACCAGATATATATGAGTTTTCTTCTTATTTGTTTCTTAACAAACAGGTACGTGTGAGAGATGAAAGTATGGCCTGTGGGCTCTGCCATATTGAGAATGTGGGATAGCTAGCATGGCCCCAGTGCTGACCACTGCTACTTGGCTCTCTGTTGTATCACAGGTACTCTCAAATGGATGCCCAGCATTGATGTTTCCCTATCTTTGCATCTTGCCTTAACCCTGAAAATATTTACTATTTGTACGACCTCTAGAAGTTTGAGGAAGGACTTTAGCTCGTAGATTATGGTTTCTTTAGCAGTCCGATGGATAATATTACATTACTTTTATTTGAGGCAGTGGTTTTTAAACAATGGTCCTTAAAGCCCCGCCTCCTTTAACCCAAATACTGCTGCTCTAATAATTTCACTCATCTATCTATTTAGCATAATTTCATCTTAGGAAGCATTTGCAGCCTTTATGACTTTTATATTATGAGATTGAGAGAGATCTGTTAGAAACTAGTTATCACTCCATTTTTAAAATGCCTGGAACATTATGCAATTGTGCAATTGTCTCCACCACAATGTGTCAATTATCCTTTGCCTATTGCATTAGCGTGTTAAAGTTACAGAGACCCACAATAAAGTGGCCTAAACAAGATAGGACTGGGTTTCTCCCTTACTTAAAAATCCAGAAGAAGATAATTCAGTGCTAGATGGCAGATGTGGAAACTGGAACCTTCCAACACATCAGTCTCCCATTCCTAGGGTTTGGTCTTAATTCAGAGATTCCAAGATACAGCCAGAGCTCTAGTATCATATTTCAAGTTTAGGAGGCAGGATAGAGAGGGAAAAAAAGGGCAGGCGCAGGGGGCAGGGGTGATTAAGAAAGGGCACAGAGCTGCTCTAAATAGAGCTTTCCGGGAGGCTACATAGGATACATCCACTTAGAGTCCATTGGCCACAAATGCCTTACATGGTCCCATCTAGCTTCAAGGAAGGCCTTAAAATGTAGTCTTAGAAGGAGGTGACCATTAGTTGAGCTAAAAATTCTATTATTATGAAAGATACTGGGATTTGGAAGACATCTAATGTTCTCTGGCATGGAGGCGTCATTCAAATAGCTCCTAGATTCCTACCTCTTCCAAAATAATTTTTAAATGAATTATAAAAGTGCTGTGTTCTCTGATCTTCTTAATCTGGCCCTGGAACTTACGTGGTGCAGTTGCTGGTTTTCTTTCCAGCTGTGTACTTAGCCTTACTTTCTACTTCCACATGTCCTCTTCCTAGATTTGTAAATGATCTCAGCATCATATGTTGATATTGTGTTTCTCTTTCATACATGTGCATGGTGGGCTTTGTTTTCATCTCAGTAAATGATCTACTATCCATGCAGGTGCTCAATGATCAATCAATCAGCAAACCCTACCATGCAACACATGATCAGTCACCTGTGACCTTATACCATCCTTTCCCTTGTCACTCCACTCCAGCACACTGGCTGTCTCTCCATTCCTCCAGCAAGGCCTCTGCACTTACCATCTGTGCTTCTTAAAATCATCTTCCTGTGGTTCCCTCTTTAGAGTTCAGATTCCACATCAAATGCAACCTCCTCCAAGAAGCCTTTATTTTTATACCCCACTACTCTGTCACATTACTCTGTTTATCATTTTTATAGCACTTAACAACCATCCAGAATTTTTGGAGTTGGTTTACTTCTTTACCTGGATTGAAAACTTCATAAGAGCAGTGACTTTCTCTGTCTTGTCCACCACCATGTCTTCATTTGCTAGAACAGTGCCTGGCATCTAACAGGGCTCAATGAATATTCCTTGGGATGAATTAAATGTATGATAAATATTAATTTTAATATACGGAAAATTTCAAGTTCTTAAAAATACTGCTTTTAGGGGAAGGCAGAGTCTACCTTTGGAAAAAGCATTTCTTAGGAGATTCATATTATTTTTACTTTTTTATTTTCATACTTCCTCCTGCTTCTAAGAGGCTGACTTCCTAGCTAAGGCTCATGATCTATATAGAGTCTCCCTCCACCTCTGTCTCACAGCAGATGAATGCAGTTTGAGTATCTCTAATCTGCTTGGAAGAGAAGGATTTGGAATCTTAGATTTTGTTTTGTTTTGGGTTTTGGAATATTTACATATAAATAATGAGAATGGGACCCAACTCTAAGCATGAAATTCACTTATGTTTCATATACACATAGACAAAAGGTAATTTTATACAGTTTGGGGCGAGGGGCCTTGGGGTTGAACCTAGGGATATTCCACCTCCAAGCTACACTCCCAGCCCTTTTTATTTTTATTTTGAAGTGGCATCTTGCTCAGTTGCCTGGCATTTCATACAATATTTTCAATGTGCCTGTGTTTGGGCTGTGGCCTCTCACATGAGGTCAGGTATGGAATTTTCCACTCGTAATGTCATGTTGGATTTCAGATCTTTGGATTAGGGATGCTTAGCCTGCACTAACATCAGTTCTCTATTGCTTTCATGCTGTGACTGGTATTATTGCCGGTATCAGTTGTCTCTACTAGAGCAAGGACTTAGATAGAAAAAAAAAAGCACAGGCTTCTACTAACAAAAGTAAATTAAAATTGTCATTTAAATTAGCTCCACTGCTCTAGTATATGTGGCAAGGTACATGTCTGGAAGAATACTTACCCTAGGAAGTGTTCTGGGTGAGGAATTAGAAAGGATTATTTTGCGATACGGTCATAGTTCTTTTTAAAGGGTTGTGGACAGTCACAGTTTATTGAAAAAGGGATTAAATTATACTTTGAATTGAAATTTTTCTTTTGTTTGATTTATGCTGTAACAACTTATATTATCTCAAAACTTAGGCTTGGTAATATTGATTTTGATCTGTTACTATAAGAAAATATTTTATTTTTTCTTTCTTTTTTTATTTTTATTTTTTGTGGTACTGGGAATTGGACCCAGGGGCACTCTACCTCTGAGCTATACCCATGGCCTAATTTTATTTTTTATTTTGAAACACGGTCTCACTAAGTTACCGAGGGCTTAAGTTGCCAAGGCTGGTCTCAAACCTACAATCCTCCTGCCCAGCCTCCCAAATACTGGGATTACAAGTATGTGCCATCATGCCTGGCTTATTTTTTGTTTTAAGAGATCAAAGTGGTTGCACTCCCAGCTTTAGACAAGCCAGCCCTACAGCCTAATCTTACTCATATAGGCATCACCACCACTTGTTTGCAGTATGCTATAATGTAGGTTTAGTTGTTTTGAATGCCTCTTGTAGCAGGTTTAAAATTTATGCACTTGACTCAGATGAGTAGAACTCTTGATTTTTAAAATATTTCTATAACCAAATGAACACATGGGATCTTATTTTAAAAGATGGTATAAGCCGGGCATGGTGGCGCACGCTTGTAATCCCAGCATTTGGGAGGCTGAGACCAGAGGATGTGGGTTCGTGGCCAGCCTCAGCTACCTACTGAGGCACTCAGCAACTTAGTGAGACCCTGTTTCAAAAATAAAGAATAAAAAATAGGGCTGGGGGTGTAGCTCGGAGGTAGAATGCCCCTGAGTTCAATCCCCAGTACTGCAAAAAAAAAAGTATACTTTCAAGTTATACTTTTACTCTTTTGTTCTTTTATTTTTTATATTTTATTTTATTTTTTTAATTGGTACACTATAATCATACATCTTTGGTAGGTACAAGCTGAAAAAGGCATACATGCCCACATGGTTTTCTATGTCCTGTCCCTCTTCCCACCTCCATGACTTTTAGGGTCAGGGATTTAGAAAACACTTTTAAACATCAAGGATTAGTGTGCCTCCTTCATACAAAGCTATATTTGTTCTTGCTGAGAAGGAGGATATAGATGTTTCAGCTTTATGAGGTGGAGAGCCATCTGTAATCCCAGTACATGGGAGGCTGAGTCAGGAGATGGCAGGCTCAAGGCCAGTCTCAGCAATTTAGCGAGACCTTGTTTTAAAATAAAATTTAAGGTAAAATGTCCCTAGGTTCATTCCCCAGTGGTGGGGGGGGTGAGAAAGAGAGAGAAGAAAAAGGAGGAGGAGGAGGAGGAGGAGGAGGAGGAGGAGGAAGGGAAGGAGGAGAGGGATGGGAGGGAGGGAGAAGAGAGAGGAGAGAAGATATGGAGATCTTTGGGGTAACAGGAACACAAGAAAGGAAATGTATATTTAAAAAATATTATCTTTATATTTTATCCCCACCACAACAAAAAATATCGTCCTGCTATATTCTTAGTAGTAGAATCTGCTTACAATAATAACAAATACCAATATATATGTATTAACTCATTCTCAAAAAGTGAATGTAGGATGACTTGCAAAGTAGAAGTCAAGGTGAATGTGGGGAAAAAGAGAAATTATGAAGGGAGACTTCTGTATCCACTGCGTGTAAGCAGAGCAAGAAGTCAGGAATAACTTGACAGTTTCAAAGTAGGTTATCAGCAATGGAGGTCCCACCAGTATCATCTGACTCCTTCCTCTTGGGTTGGGACCAGGAAGAGCTCATTTATTGGTTTTAAATTTGTTTGTTTCAGAAAGAGGGTTTGATTTTAGATGTACTTGACTGGAAGTAACATTGGGCTATTAAGGTGGAGCTGATTAGCAGAACTGGAGATCTGAGTGTGAAGACTAGAATGGAGGTTAAAAATGGCAACAGAGATAAATCGTCTCATTAGCAGAATCAGTTGTCTTGTGACTTAGGTCAGAGCCAAGAGCCTGCTTTGGGAGCAGATTCCCATACAGGCTATATTTTAGATATAAGAATATTAGAAATATACTGGTAAGATTTACCATAATATTTACATTTATTATGTTTGCTCTATATTACCAAGGATGATTCCCATCTAGTATGGAAACTGTTATTTTGTCCTTATACAATTTTATCCCCATTTCTAGACCAGCCCCTGCTTGGAAATGACCCAGGAATTTGTGGGAAAAGGGTAACATAAGATTAACACAAAAGTTGCATTTTCATATTTATAATTCTACAACTCTCTTCTTCATCACAAGGTTTTGGGAATCTTTTCAATTAAAAAACAAAACAAAACAAAACAATTCAGTAACACATGGATGTGTAGCTCTAGTTAACAGAATCCAGGCTCTGCCCACCTGAGAGATGCTAAAACATTGTGGGGTATGTTCAGAACAACTTTCAGCATCATCTTGTATCATTTCTAAGTTGGGCATCAGCGTACTTTCCTGACACTGCATTTCTGTTCCCTGAGAAGTTTGGGCTACTGCATCCTTGTGAAGAACGTTTTGGGCACGAATCATATGACACTCGTGCCATATGATCATATGATTATCTTGTACACTTTCAAGATGGCACCCATAATTTAGAGATAATAGTTTCCCTTTTTATGTCTGAACAAGTTTTCCAAGAAAGGATTTCATCGAAATAAATAATTGAATATTTACATGACGGGTTGGCTGATATTTAGTTTCACCAAAGCTGCTGGGCACCTTGTAGCACATCTTCACTTTGTGTTTTGAACAATTACTGTTAAAAAATTACTTTCTGTAATAGCCCTAGAGTTTTCTATCACAGCTTTTTTAAAGTCAGAAGCAGGTGCAAAAGAAGGAGGGAGATTTTGAGAGCCTATTGAAAAAGTATGGGCTGAGCTATCTTTTATTTTTTTAATGGTATCACAGTAAGGAATAAATAGACATGGGACCATGAAAAAGCCTTTGTTTCATACCTTAGCTAACAGAAATTGCTGAGTCATAACTAGATCTTTCTACTTATACCCTAGTAATAGTAGTTCTTTGCAGTTGTTAGAGGAGAAATGAGGTGCCTTTAATACTTGTGCCATATAATTGATGCCAGCTTCTCACTGCTTTGCTGAGTCAGGCTTTTGCGGGTCTTTGGGTGTAACCACTTAGGGTGGTCTCACATGTTTTGCTGAGCTAAGTAAATCGTATCCTATGATTGTCAGTCATATTCCCTCTGAGACCAACTTCTTCTGTGTCAGCCATGTTCTCCTTCTCCAGTTGTCTTAATTATGCAGTAAATACTTTGAAGTTGAACAGAGAAATGATAGTGATGCCAGAATAGGAGGATGAGGGGAGAGGGAAACTGGCCAATCCAGCAGTGAGGCTCTTATCAATGTTCAGAGCCCAATGTTCCATCTGCAGAATCAGAAGTTAGACCTGTTAGTGACCGGAGTCACATGAGCTCTAAATTACTAAAAGTAATAAACACAGTCACCTGGTGACCTAGAGACTCACATAAGTTAGTCCCTGCATTCTTCTCTCCAAAGGATTATATGTAGGGGAAGACAATGAAAAAACAATTAAATATGGTATAATGTACATGATTTGAACAAAGACTGAATAAAACACAAGTTGATAATTCAGTTCATCTACTTATAGGGTACAACTTTACATTATTTATATATTTATTTACTTATTTATTTATTTATTTTGTATTTTTTGTGTGGTACTGGGCATTGAAATCAGAGGCATTCTACCTCTGAGCTACACCCCCAGCCCTATTTTTTAATTCTTTATTTTGAAACAGGGTCTCACTAAGTTGCAGAGGGTGATCTCACTAAGTAGCAAACCTGCAATCCTCCTGTCTCAGCCTCCCAAACACTGGGATTACAAGCCTGTGCCACCATGCCCGGTGTTATGTAATTTATTTAACTTTGTAAAACCTCGGTTTTCCCATTCATAAAATAGGGTAGTAGCCACTACATCTTAATGAATTGTAGTGAGGATTACATGGCATAATACATAAAGTGTCAAGCATTGTGGTAGTTACTATTATCACAGTATTTTTATTAAAAGGTACCTACCAGCCGGGCGTGGTGGCGCACGCTTGTAATCCCAGCATTCGGGAGGCTGAGACCGGAGGATCCGGGTTCGCGGCCAGCCTCAGCTACCTAGTGAGGCATTCCGCAACTTAGTGAGACTCGGTTTCAAAATAAAGAATAAAAATAGGGCTGGGGGTATAGCTCGGAGGTAGAATGCCCCTGAGTTCAATCCCCAGTACCGCAAAAATAAATAAATAAATAAATAAATAAATAAATAAATAAATAAATAAAAGGTACCTACCTTGACCACTAAATTTGAGCAGAGGGAGCCTAGGAGGGCGGTAAGTCTTAGGGAGCCTGATGTTTCGTTTGTGATGATTGGATTCAATGTGTCCCCAAAATAGGCAGCCATCCCATTTGCTCCTTCTGAGCTGAGATCGTTCGTGCTCCGAGGATTTCCCTCCCTCTTGAGACTTTGCAGGTGGCCCTTTCTGATTATGCAGTCCTTCTCCACATTCATGGATTGCTTTTCACAGGCCACACGTAGGAAATTCTAGCCAAATCTTTCTTTTTTTTTTTTTTTTTTTTTTTTTGCGGTACTGGGGATTGAACTCAGGGGCATTCTACTCCGAGCTACACCCCCAGCCCTATTTTTTTATTCTTTATTTTGAAACCGAGTCTCACTAAGTTCCGGAGTGCCTCACTAGGTAGCTGAGGCTGGCCGCGAACCCGGATCCTCTGGTCTCAGCCTCCCGGCCAAATCTTTCTTACTGTGACAAACTTCCTGTGTTTTAGGGCAACTTCTGATTACTGCTCATCTTATTCATTTTTCATATTGATTGTATGAATGTATCCTCAGAGAGGACTTTACTTATAATAAGGAAAATAGTAATTACAATATCTAACATTTTTAAGCCATTATTATGTGTCTACATTGTGCAAAGTGCTTTACACAGATTATCTCATATAATTCTCATAACAAACCTACAGTATGTTTGTTTGCTATCTTTATTCTTAGAGTGAGGAGAAGAGACTTTAAGAGTTGAAATGACAGCCAGAAAGTGGTGGGCTTGTGTTTAAATTCAGGTGCATCTTATCCCAAAGCTGCACTGCCCATAAATTTTAGGGGAAGCCGGGTGTGGTGGCGCATGCTTGTAATCCCAGCATTCGGGAGGCTGAGACCGGAGGATCCAGGTTTGCGGCCAGCCTCAGCTACCTAGTGAGGCACTCTGCAACTTAGTGAGACTCGGTTTCAAAATAAGGAATAAAAAATAGGGCTGGGGGTATAGCTTGGAGATAGAATGCCCCTGAGTTTAATCCCCAGTTCCGCAAAAAAAAAAAAAAAAAAAAAAAAAAATTAGGGGATACACTTGTCTTTGCCTTTTTTTTTTGAGGTACTGGGGATTGAACCCAGGGGCATTCTCCGCTGAGCTACACCCCCAGTCCTATTTTTTATTCTTTATTTTGAAACAGGGTCTCACTAAGTTGTGGAGGGCCTCACTAAGTAGCTGAGGCTGGCTGTGAACCCGGATCCTCTTGTCATCAGGTTGTCTTTGACTTATAATTTGGTAGCTATATTTAACACATTTTGTCCCATTTTCCCAGATGTGGAATACTTATGAAAAGTTAAATATAGTATGTAATAAATTGTAATATAATTATATGATAAGATTATATTATAACAAAATAATTACAATAATACAGTTATAATGTAACAATACTAATTAATAACATGTAAGCTCTAGGTTATGGTTTTCAACCTATTTTAATGTACTTGGGTCAGTCAATTTTGTTGAAATATACACACAACTGAAAACCTGGGACTTAATGGGTTAATAGGTTTACCTAGGAGTACTTTTGTACTTTTCTTTCATACTATCATTATTCAAATTAGAAAATGTCATATCTAAAGGAAAGCAAAAAAGTAACAAATCACAGTATACTGACTACTAATATTTAGTGCATGCTACCATTTTACCATATTTTTTTTTTTTTTTTTTTTTTTTTTTGCGGTACTGGGGATTGAACTCAGGGGCATTCTACCTCCGAGCTACACCCTCAGCCCCATTTTTTATTCTTTATTTTGAAACTGAGTCTCACTAAGTTGCGGAGTGCCTCATTAGGTAGCTGAGGCTGGCCGCGAACCCGAATCCTCCGGTCTCAGCCTCCTGAATGCTGGGATTACAAGCGTGCGCCAGCACACCCGGCTCCCATTTTACCATATTTAATTCATATTTTTAAAGACATAGACACAGCTAAAATCTACTTCATCATTTCATCTCCTTAATCTCTTGAGCAGAAACAACTATACCAAAGGCATGTGAATAGCTTTCCCTGCAGGTTTTTATAATTCTGTGGCTTAGGGATGTACTACAAAATATGTAGTATTTATTCCATGTTTTTATAAAATGGTAATACATTGTATGCTACCTTTTGCAATTTTCATTTGAAATTTATCTTTGCAAATACATGCAAATCTAATTCACTCATGATAGATGACATTTCGGAGGGGAAGCACTTCACAATTGTTTAGTTAGACCTGGATGATGAGCATGTAGCTGGTTTCATTTCCTGGCCCATACAGGAATAGCATCCTGTGTGCATGAAATACACACACACTAATCTTTGTAAGTCATATATATATGAGACTTATATATAATATATGTATATATTAGCTTATTCTAAACCACAGGCTAGCAAACATTTTTGTAAAGAACCTGATAGAGAATTTTTAGGTGTTGTGGGTTGTAGAGTTTGCATTGTGACTACTCAGCTTGTCATTATAACTTGAAAGCAGCTGTAGACAATATATAAATAAACAGTCATGGCTATGTGCTAATAAAACTATATTTATGAAACCAAGCCATGAACCACATTATAACCCGTGAGCCATAATTCACTAACTCCTATTCTACACTTTACCTTATCTTTTATATTTATGAAGTCATTTGTTATAATAATATGTGTGGAAGGGTACTGAGGATTGAACCCAGGGGCATTCTACCTCTGAGCTACAATACCAGCCCTATTTTTTAATTTCTTATTTTGAAACAGAGTCTCATTAAGTTGCTGAGGGACTCACTAAGTTGCTAAGGCTAGCTGTGAACCTGCAATCCTCTTGTCTCAGCGTTCCAAGTGCTAGGATTATAAATGCTTGCCACCACACCTGGCTGGTCTGAATTTTTATTTAGATAAAATTAATTTCCCAAATCTTTTCCTTTTGGCTTGTACTTTTGTGTCCTTTTCAAGATATTCTTCTCTACTGTGTGTATTAAATACTTTTCTCCCTATTTATACTTTTAAAGCTTTAAAGTTTTGCTCATTACACTTCAGTTTCAATCCACATGGAATTTATTTTTGTGTAGTGTTAATTCTGAAATATATATATATATATATATATATATATATATATATATATATATATATATTAATTCAGTGCCCTTTTATTGAATAGTTCATCTTACCTCCACTGATTTTTCATACCATCCTTGGCATATACAAACTTATTTAAAATTTATTTAGATGAAATAATTTTCTGTTAAGTTGAAAATTTCTGCTAAATTCTATAGAAACAACACTTAGCTGCTACCTATTGATTACTGTCCATTGAAGAATGGAGCCAAGTTTGAGACCCTCCTGTTGGGCAAAAATTTTAATATTCCCAAAGAAACAGGAATATAATCCTTAGGAGCCTTGCCAGAAGAACAGATGTAATCATTTAATCTTCTAACTTTGGTATTCATCTTGGTAGGCTCATTACTTATAACAACAACTCCCTCTCCCAGGTTGGAGTACTTGAGTAGGTGGGTATGCTGTGATCCACAAGTCACTCAGGGACTCCAGTTTCTTCCCTCTTACTGATCTACTATTTTTTAAGGCCTTGGAGACCTCTGGTAGATCCTCTGCCATAGGACTATATATGATAGAAGAGGGAAAGTATATGTTGTTTTCTGGAAAGTTTTTATTGGCCAAGTCTGAAGGTAGCATACCTTGCTATTATACATATTCCATTGGCTAGAACTCAGTTAAGTCACATGACTGTACCTGACTATAAGGGATCTTGGAGAGGTAGTCTATCTATGTGTTCAGGAAGAGGAAGAAATGATTGAGATGTACAACAGGTAAATATAAGGACTCCTTCATTCAAATCAAGAAACCATTCATCATGAGAGAAAGATCATGTTTATTTCATTCCTACTATCTCCATAGCACAGTGACTGGCTATGGTAATGGTTCAATAAAAATAAGAGGGGAGGGTGGAGAGAGAGAGAGAACGGGAGAGAGGGAAAACAGAGGAAAAAGGAAGAAAGGAAGGAAAAGACGGAAAAGGGGCATGGGTAAAGGGAAGAGGAATAAAGGGAAAGAGAGTAGAGGAGGGAATAAATGAATGGAAAAGTCCGAGGTGTTACGGAGGTGACTATCCCAGATGTTCATGGAGTTGGTGGGTCAAGCATCAGTCTACCTTTATTGAGGCTGAGTGATACACAACTGACTTCACATGGAGCCTGGATGTTATTTTGGCTCCTTAAGTGCAGTACTCCCCAACACAAGCACATTGCTGGTCCAGAGTGCCATGCATCATGCTTCTAGGCTTGGCTGCTCATAGCTGAAGAACCGATAAAACTGAGCCTGGGGAAGCACCTCCTCAGTGGGGCAGAGTGGGGGCCCTGTGCGCAGCAGGATCTGGCTGGCAGCGTCATGTTCCAAGCATCTCAGTGTCGAAGAAGACAAATGTAATGGATGTGAGGGCCAAAATCTAGGAATTCTCCAAAAAGACCTTTTTTTCTTCCTGTTCTGGGAAAGCCCATGTTGGGAACAGACCCAGAATATTAGACTTTGTAGTTATCAGTGGAACCTCATAAACTATTGCCAATGCTGACATTTATATTTTCATACAACACAAAATGAGCCATGGGAACTGCCTTTCAAGGTTCCTCAGAAAGTGTTGGCAGAATCCAAAGTTTTAAAACAATTTGGTGGGACATAAATGTTTAGACAGATTAGATTGCCCAAGTGTTTGCTTTGTGTAAGAATAATCTGAACAACTGCGGAGGGATCATTTTCAGAGTTGAATGTTGGTTTCTAAGATGGTCAAAATGGAATTGATTCAGTCTCTACTTCTACATTTGAAACAGATCTATGATGGAAAGAACTGGAAGTGAGGGTCCCATAAAAGAAAAAGGGGCATTTGTCATCTGTAAACCCCTTTCTGTGTATATGAGAAGGATTTTTTTTTTATCATGGTAAAACATACCCTTTGGGGAATTTGTTTTTCCTTAGGATTCCAAAGAAGAGGTTGCCTGTGTAGGGAGACAGTGGACTAGTTGAAAATTGGAGAAGATCTGGTTTCAAGTTCTGATCTACCACTTAGTTTTGGCATTCAATCAATTACCCAACCTCTTCAAGCTTTATTTTTCACATCTGATTACATGGGAAAATCATGGCATCTACCTTCATAGTGTTCTTATGGTGTTAAATGAGATAAGTGATCTCAAATGCTTGACTAGCAAATCCTGGCATTTGGCTAATGCTCAGTGAATATTAGTGGCTCTTCTGATCCTCACTATTGTTACTATTAAAAATGAGGTAATGGAGCTTAAAAATCACATGCCCAGGAGTAGTGTTCTTCTTGTCCAATACCCACCAACCAACAGCTTTTGGGTAGTGGTAGAGGAAAGAAAGACTCAGAGAATTTGGAGTTATGCTCCTAATCTGCCTAAAGCACCTATGGAAGAAGTTCATGAGAAGTTCTGATTTCTTCCTAGGAGGTATGCCATGACATAATGTGGTAAATATGGGAAGACAAAAACTCAAGACAACAAACTTTGGATTCACCTGGAATAGGACAATATGGATGGCCACCAGAATGGAGGCTGAGGAGGTCAGTGGTGGGAGACAGAGCCAGGGAGCTGCAGTAGGGGTGGAATGGACTGTGGGTTCAAACAGGGTTAGTGCAGGGTTCCCTCTGACCTGGGCCTCTTTGCTCTTGGATCACATTGAGATGGATTCCATCATCATGTTCCTGTTCTTTGGTTCTAAGGTTCCTAGTTCCAGATAAAGGCTCTTGTGTTGCATACTGATGGGAAAAGCCAAAGCTTCTGGAAGTCTTTCAGAGTTTTCCACAGAGTCACTGGTGGGGCAAGGGTTGTTAAGGTCATTCCTGCCAACATAAGCACAGGGTAGGTGAGTCTGGAATTCAGCCCATCAACAATCCAAAGGGATCCCAAAGAATCCAGAATGCCTGGATCATTCCATTTTGAGTTGCAAGCCAGCAGGGTCAAGATACTAGGGGAAGTAGGGACAATGAATCCAAGACTCAGACCAAAAGAAACACAAACAGTTTAACCAGAAAGAGTCAGATGCTGGCAAATGTCAACCTGAGAAAGAGGGCAGGGGAGCCAGAGCACTGGGCTGAGGGCTGGAGCCTTGTGCGCCTCTGAGATTATCATAGCTGTGTGTAGCCTGAGATAAGTTGCTTTATTTCTCAGGGTCCCAGTTTCCTTATCTGCATGACGGGGATGACCAAGCCCTAGGCCCTGGTATTGGTTAGTGGCAGAACCTAATTTAGAATCAGATCTCCTGGGAGTAACACTGGTGCTTGCACATTACTTTTTCCCAAGTGACCACATTTGATGACATTTGGTTCAGGTCCATTTCCAGCACACCAGGAACTTAAGTGATCACCTTAGGACACTTCAGCTATGTTTAATCAAAGAATCAAGGAATACTAAAATGTTGACATGAAACAAAAAATTCAAATTCTCATTAAAATGTCCCAAAGTTCATCTTAAAATCCTTTTTAATTCAAATCCTTTTTTAATTCCAGAGTATATGTACTTTTCCCTAAAGCATTTAATAAAATAAAACACTATTTCTTACTCAACTTTGTTCTTATCCTGGATTTGTGCCTTGCTGGTGATGCCCTGTTTGAAATCAAGGAATCAGTTAAAGCAGCCCAAAATATAAGATTTGTTTGGCTATTAATGAAAGTGTATTTGGCCAACAAGTGTTACAAACATGTGATTCAGTGAAGGTGTAAACAAAATTTTTATTACAGGAGTTCAGAGTTTTTACTATATTAATGGGAATTATAGATCTTCAAAATGAAGGTATAGTAACCAGTATCTAACAAAAGAACCACAGAGCCATTTTGAAGTTTGGATGTTGTTCATGTTGTTTTAACAGAGCACATTCTTAAGAATGTGCTCTGAGGATCTGTTGACTCAGGGGTTCTCATTTGCTGAGCTCAGAGTCTGCTCAGGGTCATCGGGCTGAGTACCTGGTCCCCCAGGTTGGCCTTCAAATGAGTCATCTTCCCATATTAGAGTGAGATGTGTAAGGGTCACTCTGAAGCCCCATGTATTAACCAACTGCATCACAGTCTAATGGAATAATTCCATAGTGCCTAATATTTTGACTTCATAAAACACTTTTGACATTTGAAATGTACAAAAAGGTACAAGTTAACCCAAATAGAAACAACCTCAAGGCTATTTGCCATCTTCTGAGTGTCTCTGTATTGCAGTAATTCTCTCTACTGAGTGGGTCCCTATTCCCCTTCCCCTGGGAATAGCAAGGTGGACTCCCCTGTGTGTCACAAATTTTTCCCTCCTCCTAGAGGTTCTTGATGTCAGCTCAAGCCAGGTGTGGTGGTGTATGCCTGTAATTCCAGCTATTCAGGAGGCTGAGGCAGGATGATCACAGGTTCAAAGCCAGCCTGGGCAATTTAGCAAGACCTTGTCTCAAAATAAAAAATAAATGTAGCAGCTTGTACTTAACAAAGATGTATGATTACAATGCACCAATTAAGCCAGGTGTGGTGGCTTACGCTTGTAATCCCAGCATCTGGGAGGCTGAGACCGGAGGATCCGGGTTTGCAGCCAGTCTCAGCTACCTAGTGAGGCCCTCCACAATTTAGTGAGACCCTGTTTCAAAATAAAGAATAAAAAAATAGGGCCGGGAGTATAGCTTGGAGGTAGAATGTCCCTGAGTTCAATCTCCAGTACCATACACACACAAAAAAAGCACCAATTAAAAAAAAATAAAATAAAATAAAAAGGGCTGGGGGTGTGGCTCAGTGGTAAGATGCCCCTGGGTTCAATTCCCCAGTAACACAAAAAAAATTTTTAAAGGGAAGTTCACATTTTTGGCCTTTTAATATAATGTAGTCCTCTTTAAATTGGTAAAGAGGCAGGCAATACATTAAAGAGAAGATCTTAATACTTCAAGGAAACCTGTTTCTGGAGTAATATGGAAATTTTTTGCTCCATCACATCGCTTATCTTATATCAGTTTGCAGAAAGTGTGGGACTCACACTGCCTGCCCTTTGCTTTTTAGGTGGAATCAAGAGGCCTCATTAAGAACTCTGGATCCTTCAGTGAGAGCCACTCCTTCTTCAGTTCTCTTTAAGCCTCAAAGTACATCAAGGAAAATGTTATGCTAGTTGTGTCTTTATTCTCAAACTGAGCTAGCCTTCAGTAGTGCCTGGGGAGGATTTAATAGGGATCTTGCTTTCTTTTGTACTTGTTTTCCTGTGACCATTCACCAGTGGAAAATGATGCAGGTTTTCCATGTACCATGGTAATAATTTTTTAAAACAAACTTCCCAACATTGAAACAAACAGAAGTTCATTGTGAAGACTACAACTGCTATCATAACAGCCATGCTGATGCCTTCTGAAGTGGACCCAAATATGTGATTACTGTATTCACTTTACAGATGTGTAAATTGAGGCTTGGAGAGGTGAAATGACTTTGACTCAGTGATATCAGCCATCTCTGTGTTCTGGAGGGGGACTGGGATTGAACCCAGGGGCATTCTACCTCTGAGCTACACCCCAACCCTATTCTATTTTTTTATTTTGAAACAGGGTCTCACTAAATTGCTGAAGGCTTCACTAAGTTGCTGAGGCTGGTCTTAAACCTCTGATTCTCTTGTCTCAGTCTCCCAAATACTGGGATTACAGGCATGTGCCACCATGCTAGGCTAGCTGTCATTGCTAATGTGACTGAGATGGCTGAGCTGGAGCAGAGATCTGCAGAATTTTTCAGTATTCTCCTCTTTAAAACATTTGTATCAGCCTCTCCATGAAAACTTAAGGCTAATGCAGTCTCTTAAAATTGTTTTTCCCTCTCTGAACCATTTTGAAATCATATTCCAAGAATAGATTAGAGCTAAATTATTAAAATATTAAAAGCGGTTATGAATGCAAGAGCACTGAAATAAACGTAATTGCATTCTTGAAATGCTCTAACATCGGGCGATAATTTTTTTAAAAGTTAAACGATTTAACTGAAAAACAGCTGAAACAACTTAAGACCCGTTAAAACAACAAATGGGCTAATGTAAGCAAATTTTAAAAGAATCTTAAATTATTATAGTCATTTTAATATAGGGGGAAAAGATTTTACTTTCTTAAAACCCTGAAAAGCCACTAAAATAAGCAAAAGCCAGAGTCAACAAATGCAAATATTAATAACAATCAAAGACCCTTAAAGCTAAAGGACAAATTTAGTAAAATGATAACACAGATTTTTTTTCCTTTTAATATGGGTCAAATTGAGTTGAAAACAAGCTTGGAGTACATTAAAATGCACCTAAGTTTTCATAAAACCCTCCACCAGTTACACAGTGTTGTGTGGAATTCAGCCTGGAAGGAATTGGTGACTTTTTAGGAATGTTGAGGAAGTGCTCCCTTGGTCTCCTGGTTTGTACCTACAAACTCATTTGCCCACAGAGAGGGTGTCCACCAGGTAAGGAGCCTGGGAGGCTGCATTGCAGGTGGCCCGAGCTGACCACCTCAGCCCTCGCTGCAGAGTTCAGGTATCAGAACCACCAAGGAGAAGGGGACAGGGAAAAGTGAGGGAATTTAGTCTGCAGGGAACAGACCAGGATGACTTCTTAGGCTGGTTGAATCTTTGGAATGTCCTCCTATTTTACATTTTGTTTGTTTCCCATGGTATTGGGTAACACCAGTTCGTTGTTGCATAACAGATTATCTAAAAACTCAGTGGCTTAAACAACACTATTTAATTGTCTAACAAAGTTGCAGTGGCTCAGGAATTCAGAAGCGGCTCAGCTGGGTGGTTCTGGTTCTGAGTCTGTCTTGAGTGGCAGTCAGGTGTTGGCTAGCACCTGGGGACACACTTCCAAGGTGGCTCACTTACCTGTGCTGGCCCTTGACTGGAGTGTCCTCCTGACATGGTGACGCTTTCCCTGAAGCAGGCGACAGAGGCAAGTTGGAAGGTGCAACAACCTTTAGGACTTAGTCTCAAAAGCCATAAGCTGTTACCTTTACTGTTCTCTGTTGGTGACACAGACGAGTCCTGATGCAGTGTGTGAGGAGACCACACGAAGGCAAGGACACAGTCAGGCTCTGTATCTGGGGGTTCCACATCTGCAGGCTCAGCTAACCTCAGATTGAAATATCCAGAAAAAAATTTCATCTGTACCTCAACATGTGTGGACTTATTTTCCTTGTCAATATTTCTCAAACTATAACATAACAGCTATTTATATACAGATGTAATGTTTACATTGTAGTAGGTATTATAGGTAATCTGGAGTTGATTTAAAGTATACCGGGAGATGTATATAGGTTATGTGCAAATATTACACCATTCTGTTTTGTTTTGTTTTATTTTATTTGGTTTAGGAGATTGGACTCAAGGGCATTCTGCCTCCAAGCTACCCACAGCCCTTTAAGTTTTTGTTTTCTTTTTTAATTTTGAAACAAGGTCTTGCTGAGTTACTGAGAGTCTCACTAAGTTGCTGAGGCTGACCTCCAACCTGCAATCCTCTTGTCTCAGCCTCCCAAGTCCTGGGATTACAGGTGTGCACCACCACACCTGGCCATACTACACCATTTTATATAAAGGTCTTGAGTTTCTGAGGATTTTGGTGTCTACCATGGATGCTGAGGATCGACTGTACGAGAAGGCAGTGATGATTAGGAGCCCTTTTGCAGGCTCACTACTATAACAAAGAACTAAAAGATCACAAACATAGCAAAGAAGTGCCCTTTTGTCTATGGCCAGCCTTGCAGAAGGGGAAAGGCTAAGGAATAGACAAATGGTGAGCTAAGTCCCAGCAAGGCTAGTTGGAGAGAAGATGGAATTGTCCAGCCAGCCAGCGAGGGGTTGAGAAGAAGCCCTGCAGGGAGCAGTGGGGAAGCCCATACTGTCCTCTCAGGTGCAGAGCAGCTGACTGGTTGGGGTTCTAGGTCCTCTATGAATGTTGACAAAATAATTCGGTTCTTTGAAGCATGCACATGGAGCCCCTTTTCTCACGAAGAAATATATTATAGAAACTTTCAAAAATGCAAGCTGGGCATGGTGGTGCATCCCTATAATCCCAGCTACTCAGGAGGCTAATGCAGGAGGATTGAGAGTTTAAGGCCAGCTTGGGCAACATAGGAAGACCCTGTCTAAAAAAATGCAGATAAGCCAAAGAAAAATAAAAATAATCTGTAACCCCGCTACTCAAAGAATGCTAACTAAAAATTATGGGCAGTATTTTATAGTGGTGTGAATGTATCACGGTCTCTAAGAGTATGTAGATTGTATTTGTGTGTTTTACCAAAGTGGTGTCCTGCCGCTGTAACCTGTTTTTCTCATATGGCAGTCATCCTTAACAGCTCCCGTCACGAACGATTCTCCTAGAGCAGAATTTTTCAAGCTTCTGTGCATTATTGCTCCCCTAAGGAGCCTCTTTAATACCACCACCAAATTTTAGTACCACAGATATACTGTGTATCTGCTTATACCTTGTGGTCCTCTGGTGAGCTGCAAATAATTGGAAAAGCTGAGGTCTCTTTTTTACCTCCCAGGAACAAATGTTTGCCCCCGTTGACAATGTGTGTACTATAGCTAACTTTTATATAGCATTATGGTATCTCATTCTATGAGGACATGATAACTTGTATAATGAACTCCTACTACTGAAACTCTGGCTTACTTCCGCATCTTACTTGTTATACACAACTACGACCCCCCTCATACATGTGCAGGAATCACTTCCTCCATCCAGAAGAATGAGATTCTTTTTTCTTTTTTGGTGCTGGGGATTGAACCCAGGGACATTCTACTTCCTAGCTACATACCCAGCCCTTTTATTTTGAAACAGAATCTCTCTAAATTGCTGAAGCTGTCCTCCAACTTGTGATCCTCCTGTCTCAGCCTCCCAAGTACTGGGGTTATAGGTATGCACCACTGCACCTGGCTCAGAAGAATGAGATTCTTATTTATAACCTCCAATATAATCTCCTCCTTTCCCCTTGACTTGAAGACACTCAGTTTTTCCCTTCATTACTCGTTTCAATCATTCCGGAGTACTTACCTGTTGCCAGCCAGTCCCGAGGCTGGCAATGGTGGTGGATAGCTGAGAACCCAGATTTATCTATGCAGAGCTCATATTAGGCGGAAGGAAAGAGGCAAGTGTGGGGATGCAAAGGATGCAGGGACCCAGAGAGATCCTCATAATGCTTTGTGGGGGGTCAAAGTGGGGTATGTCACCAGCCCCACCCCTCCTTGGAACTCAAGTCAGGGCACAGGATTCCATGATGAGTGATTGTTGCAAACCTTGATTACTACATCTGAATGATGGGCTGCAAATACTGACTTCACAGGGATTTTCCAAACTTTGTGTGGTTAGGGCGCAGCTGGTGAAATGCCAAGTACAGATCAGAGAGCAGTCAGAGGAAATGGTAATTTAGAGCTCATTTGACTTCTGAATAGGACATTTAATTAAACAAGAAATTCTCCAGGAACTCCAGATAGTGTCCAATGTCCACTGTCGGTTCAGGGTGACTTCAAAGCCAGAGAGAAATAAAGATTTTTACTGGGAATGTTTTTTTTTCTTCTCTCACCCTTGAATAACTCTAATGATATGCATGTGAAATACATTATGGCACATTCTCTGTTTCCGCCTCTGTAATAAATGCTGCATTCTAGTGGAGCAAGAACATCTGCTTCATAATTCCATGTAACTGGCTGCAGAGCTGCCAGCAGTAGAATTTTTTTGGTTGGATATAGCATGAAGCGGATGGCGTGGGAGACAGAACAGTGTGGTTTGAACCCAGGCTCAACCACTAATACAATCTGTGGCAAGTGGTTTAACTTCTACAACCCTCCACCTCCTGTCTCCTCATCTACAAAGTGAAGATAGTAAATGATAGACACCCCGCAGGGTAGGTGGGAGGCTTTAGTGAGTGAATGCATGTGGACAGTTCATGTCAGTACCTGGTCCAGAGTGGACATGGTAAATGGCAGCTGCTGCTGCTGCTGGTGGTGGGGATAATGGGACGGTGGTGGTGATGGTGGTAGTGGTGATAATGATGGCAGGTGTGATAGTGGTGGCACTGATGATGATGGTGCCCGTGGAGGTGACGGTGGCAGCAGTGGCAGTCATGGTGATGGAAACACGACAGGCTACAATATGAATGAGGAATGGTTTTCTGGTTATACTGCAGTCATAGCTAAGAAGTGGCAGAGGAAGAGGATATAATTTATTTGCGGACATCATGAACCTCATCCAACCATGAGATAGAGAAAGAACAGAATCGTGGGAGGCTAACAGATCTGGAACACCTTTTGTCTCTGATTCTCATTGTGATGCTGAATCTCAGGGAGCCTTGATTGCACTCCTGTGAAATGGGAGCGGAGCCTTCTCCTCAGGTTGTAGTGATAATTAAAGGAGACAGATGTGTGGAAACCATTAGTAGTAGGCCTGTCTAGTAAGGGTTGGTTTTATTCATGAAAGGGGCATTCAATAAGCAGTTGGACACCAACAAACCCCTCTCCTTATTCCATTTCTTCCTTTTAATTGTTCGTGATGGCCTCCCTGCCCTCCTATGAGATACACAAATTCCTATAGTCATGGAGCGGCTCACACTGTCCTGCCACCCACCATTGTTTCAGACAGCTCCTGCCAGCCTAAACCTCTGCCTCCTCCCTCGCTTCCCCCCTCAGGAAGCCCTCCCTGCCTGACCTGGCCTGAGCGGCCTACAGCTTCCTTTTTCAGGACTCTCTGAACCACACAATTTCTAAGACCAATGTACTAATGCTTTTTTATGTCTAAATAAGTATAATATTTATTTTATATGTAAGGTTTTCATTGTGTTTGTCTTATCTCCCTAGCAAATTAAAGCTCTATGATGTCAAAAATTTATGTGTGGGTGTTTAATCTCATCTCCTTTGTTTTACTCCTATTCTTTTGCAGACCCCCCCTCCACACACACACAGTTCTTCATTATGCCAAACATATAGTGGACATTCAATAAGTAAAACTGTAAACTGTGTTTGGATTTCTTTTATGTAAGTCCTGCGTTTTCTCTTATTCCCTTTCCTGCACCCCATTCCCCATCTCATGTGTCTTCCATTATATACAGATAACAGGCTTTTCTGTTTATATATTTAGTGACCTGCTTGTGAAAATAAATGTTTACGATGTGGAGCCTAAGACACCTGATACCATTTGGGCCTCAGAATATGTTAATTAATTCAGTCCTGTCTGTGTGGTAATGGTGATTTCTCAATTGAAATAAATGTACTCTAGCAACCACAGTTACCAAAGTGAGGCAGGCGACAAAATTAAAGGCACTCTCTGTCCTGCTGTGCTCACTGGCTCACCGGTGCGTGGCCTCTTCTCCCAACCCCCAAAGTGATCTAACAATATTAAAAACCCTGGTTCAGAGAGGCCTCTATCCAATGCCTCCTGCTTCTGTTGCCTATCAGTAGTGCCATGGTATTTTTGTGCTGCTTTTTATATTTATTTCTCTTCTCTTCTTTTTATTTTTTATTTATTTATTTATTTTTGTGTGGTACTGGGGATTGAACTCAGGGGCATTCTACCTCCGAGCTATACCCCCAGCCCTATTTTTTATCCTTTATTTTGAAACAGGTTCTCATTAAGTTGTGAAGCCTCACTAGGTAGCTGAGGCTGGCCGCGAACCTGGATCCTCCAGTCTCAGACTCCCAAATGCTGGGATTACAAGCGTGCGCCACCACGCCCGGCTCTCTTTCTTTTTATTTTTAATTCGGTCTTCAATCATACAATCACGCCCTCTGTGTAAAGGATGGTGACCATTTGGAGATCTCAATATTCCCTTTATTGCCTGACTGCAAAAGCCTTCTGTCTAACTCCTAAAGACAGCATTGCTCACACCTGAGTGGGCACAGGTGTGTGTGAGGGGCGGGGGAACCCATCCTCCCTTTTTTATTTGTGGCTTTGTTCACTGCTTCTAGCACAGGGGTGAACAGGCCGGTGATTCTGTTCCTCACATTCGCTCATTCATTCCTTCATTCAGTCAACCTGCCATTTGGTAAATGTTTATCAAGGGTGTGCTCTGTGCCAGGTGGCTATTGCAGGTTCTGGAGACGCATCGTGAGTCACACCACTAATGCCCTGCCTTCCAGGATCCGGCGTGTGGCAGGGATGCACGCCTCACCGTGTTGTTCAGTTGGAACTTTTGTCAGACTCTGAACCTTGGAAAAAAGTCCACTTTCTGTGGCTTATGAAATACGCTGAAGCAGACGATTGTCGCTGCTTCCTAGAGATTAGGGTTCAACAAACCCTGTGAGCTCTGTGATACCGCATGTTTAAGTTTATGATTTATAAAATAAAAAGTTATGGCTCTCTGCAGATGTCCCATCTGATCTGTCACCGTGTTCCCTAGGGTCAACGTGGTGTGGTAGAGGGAGCAAGGCAAGCTTTGTGGTTCAAGTTTGGATAATCTCTAAGTTTTTCTCCAGTTCTGCAGTCCGATGGCTCTGGTACAGCAAGAGCAAGGTCCTTTTCCTGAAGAGCCGTTGGCCTTATTTTATCCTTAGGCAGAGCCAGGGCATCCGAGAAACACCAGGCCTCGGTTATGATGTGTCACCATGAAAACGCTGGCTGCCCTCTGCATGCGAGTCTGCTGATGCTGTGCTACGGCCCAAAGTTAAATTTAGATAAAAATCAGTTAGCAGCTAAAAATACTCTCAGCTTTCCTGACAGGTTGTATCCATCATCATGAGAGGAAAAACAAGGAACTGGCTGCCTGGCGACAGAGACTGGGCCAGGCTGAGGGTGAGGTCAGGCCGTGGCTGACTTGAAAGGACAGAGATGTTTCCTGGGAAAGTTGGGGCAGACCATGAAAGGCTTCAGCCTGAGGAAAGTTCAAGCTGGAGGGAAAGGTGCCCATAACTTCTAGCAGGTTCTTTTAGGGGATCTTGCTCAGGATAAAACCCTGAAACTGCCTTTGCTGCTTCCTTAACCATCTGCCTTAAAGAGTTTCTTCAGCATATTTTAATGGAGTAGAAAGGTGAAGATTGAGTGGATACAGTCTCCTGCGAAACACCAAGTTTGGCAGGCAATCTGGTGGACCTGAGTTAGAAACTCCAGCTGGGCTCAGATGACCATGACCGGTGCGGCCCTGCCCTTCTGAGCCGGGGATTGCTCATTGTGAAACTTAGGTAAAGCCGCTCACCTGACAGGCTGTGGTAACAATGACAGGAGCTGAGATAGGCAAAGTGGTGCTTAGCGCATTGTAAATGCACAGTCAGTGTTTAACATCATTGCTCTGGTATCGTCAAGCCTTGCTGGGCCCAACAAGGATTGGCTGCAGCAACTCCTGGGTGTGTTTCTGAGGAGGGATCGTGGTGTATGGAGTTGCTCATTCAGTTTCAATCTGAGCCTCCCCGAGTACTAGGTCTATGAACATTATTAAGTTCATCTTTCTGAAGCCAGTTCCCATTTCTCAGAAGACACATGCTTTGTAAAGTTATTATGAGGGCATGAAACTACAATACCTGAAACACAGTAGGTATTAGATAAACACAGTGCATTGTGGTGGTCAATAGAATAAGTGCTAATGTTAGATTGACAGTTAAAATTTCAGGCTCTGATTGTCTGATTTGCATCTTGCCAAGATGTAGAATCTATTACCTACCATTTGAGCTATGATTAGTTAGGAGGCCTTGAGAAAGTTGTTTGCCATTCTGAACTCCAGTGTCTTCTTCTGTAAAATGGAAATAATTATAGTGTCAGCTTCCTAGAGTTGCTGTGAGGATTAGATGACATAATGCATGGAAATCACTTAGCACACCGTGCCTGACGCACAGCGTAGCCCTTGCCTTCCTGCCCTCTCAGTTCTTCTGGGACTCAGTTGAAGAGGGCAGTCCTGTGCTGACCTAAAATAGTGTTTTCTTAGCCCACTCACTCTCACTTAGGCCCCCTCTGTCTCTGCTGCTGTCCCTGGTTCATAGCTCTGTTGGCTGCCAGGAGTGAGAGAGAAAATAGTCAACTTAAAATAAAACAGACATCAGTCAGCATATCTGAGGCTTGAATGACACAGACACAAGCCTGTTGCTCAGGTGTTCCTGGCAGCGTGGTTTTGGTAAGTGAGAGAGAAGGCCCTGCTTATTTGCTTCTCACCTGTGCACCTTCTGGGACACAGAGAGCTCAACTCCATTCTTCTCCCAGTGGCCTTTGGCTGGCAAAGCTGTTTATCTCTCCTTCCACTTTTCTGCTACAGCCATTTAGGCAGCATTGATTGGTTTTCCTGAGGTGTCATTTGGGCATCTCCCCAGTCACCTAGACAGAAAATGGGGTGTGTTTGGCTTCTGATGGTGACTGAGGGGTGGCTGCCCCTCCTCATCCTCCTCCTGGCCTTGGGGAAGCAGTTCTGAAATCTCCGACAGGGGCAGGCCAAGAAAATTTGGATGTGGCCACATGAACACTTGGTTTCATCTGAAGACAGTCAGGTCTCAGGCAGCCAAGATCACTGGGAAGACATGTGGCTTTGCATTTGAACTTGGCCTTTGGGGGAGACTTGGAGTTATCAGTCTCAACTGGCTCCAAGGCAGAGTGGATTAACTTTTATGAAATGATGGTCTCCAAATACACTAAATGCAGAAACCTGCTGTGGCTCCACAGGCACCCCAGGGCAGGGTCAGTGAAGAGGTCCAATCTAGCTGGACTTGCTCTGCGGTCTGGCTCCAGAGCCTGGTGGGTGGGAAGAAGAACCCTTGATTGAGATGCCAAACCTTAGGCTTTGTCCTTGGCCCGCCACTAATCAGCTGTGGGAGCTGGAGACACAGGGAAAGGCATATTGCTTCCCAGAAAACCCCTCAGGACCCACCTCCAGGGTTTCTTATGTTAGGGGTGGGAGGCCCCTGTGGCATTTGGAGTCACTGGTTGCTAATACTGAGTCGCAGCTCTTTCCTATCTCTTACATGAAGTTAAACTAATTAAACTGTCCCTTGAACTTCAGCTCCCCAGTCTGTAATAAGGCATGATAAAATTCTGTTTGTGGGGGTCTTCCAAGAAGAGACTAAGACATGGTGGGCTAGGAGAATGGTCAGACAGTAATGTCAGTCTGCTTGAAGGAGTGAGGGAGGGGAGGTTGGTGGGAAGGGCCCAGTGCCACCAAGAAGGGTCAGCAAGGCATTGGGGAGTTTTGCAGTCAAAGGTCAGAAGAGTCCTGGATCTCCTAGGAATAGACTTGCCTTAGGACAAGTTATGTAACCGGCCTTGGCCCCTGGGACCTGACCATGGGAAGCACAGCCTGGTGCCAGGACTGCTGCAGCAGGCATTGCAGAGCTCAGCAGCTGGGGCTCTCGGTCAATTTCAGTGCCTATAGTTGGAGGTCTGCAAAGTGCGTTCATTCTCATGTTGCCACAAATACCTACCCTGCAGGGAGGCTAAGGATTAAGGGTGAAAAACATAGAGAATGGTAAGTTTTATTTTAAGGATGGCAGTTAAGTGTGTGTGGGCAAATGTATGTATGTACACTCATGGCTGTAGAATGTAGAAGGAAGAATGCCAAGAGTGAAATCAGGAAATCTGGGGCGGGAAAGGACTCAGTTCAGGATCTTCCAAATTACTGCCTGCAAATGATACAATTTTATTTTTTTCTTTATGGCTGAGTAAAATTCCATTGTGTGTATATGCCACATTTTCATTATCCATTTATCTGGTGACAGATACCTAGGTTGGTTCCATAACTTGTGAATTGTGCTACTATGAACATGAATATACATGTATCACTATAGTATTCTGACTTTAATTCTTTTGGAAAGATACTAAGGAGTGGCATAGCCGGGTCATATGGTGGTTTCATTCCTAGTCTTTTGAGAAACTTCCACACTGATCTTCCACACTCATTTCACCAACTTGTATGGGGAGGGGAAGGAGCAGGGTGGGATCGGACGGAAACACACCAAGTGCCGTGTGCATGTATGTTTGTATCTCGTCGAACCTCACCATGATGTTTAATTACGGTGTACCAATAAAAGTACATTTTAAAAATACTTCCTTAATTTAATCTTCCCTAGGACCCAGGGAAGTCAGGTGCTGGAGGCTAGCAAGTTAGGATGCAGCAGGCCTGGCATATATACCCTAGTTAAAGTCTTAGGACATTAACATTTTATGGCCTGGTTGCTGTCACAAGGTTAAGGTAGAAATCATTAACCTTGAGGGCAGTTGTGTCTGTCTGTTTTTGTGCTGTCTCTCTGGCACCCAGCATGGTTCCTGTACACAGAAGGTACTCACTCAATACTACCACGATGAATCAATCCATTGACTTCGAGCTGAGCCCTTTGAGCCCGGGTCCATTCTAGCACACCCGGATTCAATTTGAGGACTCCCCCAAGAGGCTTCCTTAACAGTGCTGCTCCTGTGGGGAGCCTGGGATATTCGAGTTGAGAAGGACAGCTTCCCTCTTTGCTGCCCACCAAGCCATGGCAGAAAGAGCCACTTGGGCATTGTGCTTTCTTGCTGAAGAGGCAGGATGTAATGCAAGTGGCAGCAGCTCAACCTGAGAGTGTGGTCTTCCTTTCTCTGGAGTCTCTGGGCTGAAAGGGCCTTGGGAGGAGAATTCTGAGGCTTGGCTTTCAGATCGGGCATGTATTCTGTGGAGTGGGTCCCAGCCAACCTAAAGCCCCTTTGTTACTGTCCTTGCAACCGTTACCATGTCATGGACGTGGAGAATTGCCCATCGAGATTCCAAACAGCTGCCTCTTCGCTTCCCACTTCTGATGTGTGGCCTCTCGGGCTTTAGCTTTCTCACCCTCAACATGCGCTAATTAGGCTGAGCCTTTGTTTTTCCTTGGCTGGGAGTTTTGCCATTCTGGCATCTACAATTTTGGACAGGAAAAATGTGGATTTGAGTGGCTGGCAACTGGCACAATGAAGAACAGAGATGTTAGAGGGCATTCCCATGGCATCAGCCTGGGCATTTCTGTTTTCCCAAGAATCAGCCAGATGAAGAGGACAAGTGGTTGTGGCAGCCATTGAGGACATAGCAAGTCTTTGATTCACACTCAGCTCAATGCCTTCCCCTGCTCAATAAAGACAACATTTGCATCAAACACCCAATTTTTAAGCCCCTACCAAGCAGATGACAACCCCAAAAGCCTTGCTTTCTTACAGGGCTTAGTAGTGATTGTTGGGAATGTTAGCTTGAGTTGACAAGGCAATGTAAGGAAGGTTATGGCTTCTTCCCTCTCTCCCTCTGGTCCTTTATCCTCAAATAACATTTATTGACTGCTTTTTTTAAGCCAAATATGTGGAATTTAGATATGACTAAGACACAACCCCTGCCCTCAAGAAATGCACAGCTTCCAAGCCAGTTATTCTAGTTATGTGCTGGCCTGATGAAACATTTAAAGAGGCTGTTTTTAAGGTTGGTTGGACACGTTATGGAGGACAGTGTGATAAGATCTGCCCAGCCAACAGGAAGCCAAGGCCGTATATCAACAACGATAACAGCCATAAACAGAGAACTCATTTAGCTTGTTTCCACAAGATAGTCCAAAGCATATTCATGTGGATCATTTTTCTTCATGGCCTGTAACCCCTCCCCCCCAAACAAGGGGAATTCTCTCCTCCACACAATAGGGGGATGGATAAAAGACTTCTTCAAAATCCTAGGGGTGAAGCCAAGGCTTAATTACTCCAGAACCTTCTGTTTAAGAGGTAAACAGCAGCAGCCTTAGTAAATTAAAGGTCACAAGAGAGTTTGGGGATAGAGCATGAGCGTGT
The DNA here is from genome assembly GCA_004027655.1 of Graphiurus murinus. Classification (NCBI taxonomy): domain Eukaryota; kingdom Metazoa; phylum Chordata; class Mammalia; order Rodentia; family Gliridae; genus Graphiurus; species Graphiurus murinus. Next base: position 83,206 of record PVLC010000117.1, on the reverse strand, counting down.
ATGTGAAGTGTGTGACACATTTCCTGGGTGTTTACTAAACATCCAGTAAAAATCAGTACTCTCTTTTTTAATTATTATTTTCGTCATCATTATTATGACTTTCTCATTCCCCAGCTCTGGGGGCAGCTGGTGCAAGGCTGTTGCCTAGGATCCATGGAGAATCTCCAAGAATCTGCAAGGGCCAAATGACACTGGAATTGGCTTTGGCCAAGGTTATGGCCAAGTGGTGGCCCATCAGGGCAAATGACTCGGCATGCCAGTGTCTGACCAGAGCCCAGGCAGGAGAAGACACAAGTCCTCTCTCTCCAGTTCTCAGAGTTAAGCCCTTGGCATCCTCTGGATTTGTTGCTGAGTAGATTTGTGGCCCTCATGGTGCTCAGAACTGTCAGCAAATGTGGTAGATGGGAGAAGGGGAGCATATATCCTTCATGGAGCTGTGTGTCCATCTGGGACAGCGGCGGAATATGTTACAAAGTGCTGCTCTTTGAAGCTGCACACTCAGAAATAGAATGTGGCTAAGTGACAGATGGAACAGATGGGCCAGGGCTGTGCCTGATTTCAGGAAGGCCCTCCTTCCTGAACAGAATTAATGGAGCTCAGGTCCTGGGCGGGTGAGCGCAGTCTTGGCGTGCAGCTGTCTTGTGTGACTTGGGCTGCACTCATCTGTGAAACACGTTGGATCTGAGAAATGAGTCTTGGATCCTGGGTCATGTTAGTGTCAGAATCATCTTTTATTAATTACATGAGACAATGCATGTGAGATGTTTAGAGCCGTGCCTGGCACACAACTCATGGTCAGGAAACATGATGTTCATCAGCACCAGCATCTTCTTGTAGTTCATGGCTCTTTGCTTAAATCAGGGCTGTTGGGTTTGGAGATGGTGTTTCGAAGGAACCGACCTTTATACTCTGTTTAAAACTAACCCCTCTAAAACAAATCCCCAGATTGCCATTGTTATGGTTGCTAGAATCCTCATCACTTAGATTCTTCAATGAATTTGTTTTTTAAAAAAGCATAAAATAAGCTAGGCGTGGTGGCACATGTTTGTAATCCCAGTCGCAGGTTCGTATCTAGCCTCAACTACTTAATGAGGCCTTCTGCAACTTAGTGAGACCCTGTTTCAAAATAAAGAGTAAAAAACAGGGCTGGAGGCATAGCTGAGAGGTAGGATGTCCCTGGGTTCAATCCCCAGTACCACAAAAATAAATAAATAAAAAGGCATAAAATACTACATTTCAGCAAGATGTGCTTCCAAGCTTCCCAAAATGGCAAATAGATTTAATGTGGTTTCACAGAGTCTGAATGTAACCTTTTATTTTCCCACCAATCTTTTTTAAGCTGTATATTATGATTATACTTAATATTGGAATTCTTTGTTATATATTTGTACATGCTCATACATAATTTGGTCAGTTTCATTCCCCAGTACCTCCCTTTTTCTTCTTCTCTATCCTTCCCCTGGTCCTCTTCCCCTGCTCTACTGGTGTCCCTTCTATTTTCATGATACTCTCTCCCTCTTTCTTTCTTTTTTTTCTCTCTAGCTTCCATATATAAGAGAAAACATATGACCCTTGACTTTTGAGCCTGGCATATTTCATTTAACATAATGCTCTCAAGTTCCATCCACTTTTCTGCAAATGACATAGTTTTGTTCCTTATAGCTAAACTCTGCATATATATATATATATTTCTTTATCTAGTTATATTTCTTTATCTAGTTATATTTCTTTATCTAGTTATATATTGATGGACACCTAGGTTCATTCCATAACTTGGCTGTTGTGAATTGTACTACTATAAATGTGGGTATGCATGTATCACTATAGTATGGTGACTTTAATTCTTTTGGATAACTACCAAGGAGTTGTGCAGCTGGGTAGTATGGTGGTTTCCATTCCCGGTCTTTTGAGGAACTTCCATATTGATGTCTATAATGGTAGTACTAATTTACAGTCCCACCAATGGTGTGTAAGTGTTCCTTTTCCCCCACATCCTCTCCAGTGACCTCCTTTTTTTTTTTTTTTTTTTTTGCAGTACTGGGGATTGAACCCAGAGGCATTCTACCTTCGAGCTATACCCCCAGCCCTATTTTTTATTCTTTATTTTGAAACCGGGTCTCATTAAGTTGTGGAGTGCCTCACTAGGTAGCTGAGGCTGGCCTCGAACCCAGATCCTCCGGTCTCAGCCTCCCAAATGCTGGGATTACAAGCGTGCGCCACCACGCCCGGCTCCAGTGACCTCCTTTTTGAGAGGAATTCTAGGGCTGATTTCAGGCTCAGAAGAAAGGGCTATAGTGATTGATTAGCGATGTCTGTCACTGTGTGAGAGAAGGGCAGGTGGCATGCATGCCATGCGTTCACCATTTCTGCCTTTACAAAGGAACTTCTAGGCCCAGCCTTCCTGGTGAAGATGAGTGCAAGACTTATTTCTGAAGATACTGCCATTCTGGTGAGCAGTTGAGGTCTGAGCAGCTGTTTATCTTCCCTGTCATGTTTCTGGTTTCTGGTTGTTTGTCTTTTAACAAGAGGTCAGTGAGTGAGGGCTCCTCCACATCTGCAGGGAGTTTCCTGCAGGATTAGGATGTGTAAAATAAACCCACAAAGTCAAAGCCTTCCCACTTGAGGTCGTCATCTTCTTGTAGAAGGGTATATGGGGGAAGGTTGTAGAAGCATGATGTGGAAGGCCAATCCTAATGGGCTGGATCACACAGAAGCACAATCAACAACAACAAAAAATTCCCAAACTGAAGGGAAATCACCTTGGTGGATGGTTTTTTGCACTGTAATCCATTTTGGGGAGGAAATTAAGCAATCGCTGCTATGTCCCATTCTACCAACACAAAGAAGCACACATTCTCTTCTCTCGCCTACAAATGCTCAGGCTTCTAGAACCTATTTAATCAGTTAAGTGATTTATAGCAATTGTTTTTCAACTTTTAAAATAAAAATAAAAATAAACATTCTGGCCTTGGCCTGAGTGGTAATGGTCTAATGATATGTGGAAAAAAGTAGTAGATGACAAATCCATGAATATTCTTTATTATAATTTTGTAATATTTCATTAAATGTGAAACACAGTTTTTAATTGAACATAAAATAAGTTCAATTCAAGTTATTGAAAAGTTAAAGGTTCTAATTAGCAATATTTAAAGCAGTTTAACCTAATGTTAATGTCTAAAGAAAAAAGTAAAGTAACCATAGGCATAGTTGATTTTCTTTCTTTTTGGGGTCCTGGGTACTGAACCAGAGAAGTCTACCTCCAAACTACACCCCCAGCCCTTTTCATTTTTTATTTTTGAAACAGGACCTTGTTAAGTTGCTGAGGGTCTTACTAAGTTGCTGAGGCTGGCTTTGAACCTGTGATACTCCTGTCTCAGCCAACTACTGGGATTACAGGTGTGTGCCACCATGCCCAGCTGTAACTGGTTTTCTGAAAGCCGAGGATCAGTAGTTGGAACAGTTGGTGTTACCAATGGCCATTAATTATATTCCTTGTTTAACCATATCTCAGTTGGTTTTGAAGCACTACATGTTTAAGGAAACAATAGTTTCTCAAATAATTAGACTTTTTTTTTTTTTTTTTTTTTTTTTTTTGCGGTACTGGGGATTGAACTCAGGGGCATTCTACCTCTGAGCTATACCCCCAGCCCTATTTTTTATTCTTTATTTTGAAACAGGATCTCACTAAGTTGCGGAGTGCCTCACTAGGTAGCTGAGGCTGGCCGAGAACCCAGATCCTCCGGTCTCAGCCTCCCAAATGCTGGGATTACAGCTGTGTGCCACCACGCCCAGCAATCAGACTTTTTAAAAGGCATAAAATTCTACATTTCTGCATGATGTGCTTTTAAAACCCAAATCTAACAATTCATCATTTCTGTTCCTCATCCTATTTTTTTAAATTCATGACTTAACTTTCCTTTATTTGGTAATTCACAAAAGTAATTTAATTCTGATCTAATTTTTCAATAAGAAATAAGAGAGATTTTAAGACTGACACACAAACTTGTCAAACTTGTCAAAATGAGCTAGACTTTCATCAGGAGAAACTGCTGTTATTAAGGTCAATTGGAAGTGGTTCTGATCACACTTAAGCATATGCCTTATGGAGTCCAAAGGCTTTATTTACATGTGCGAAATAAGGGCATTGTTTGCTTAAGGACCTTTTCTTATTTGCCAACCCCTTCTAGACCATAGGACTCTGTGTGTGTGTGTGTGTGTGTGTGTGTGTGTGTGTGTGTGCATGTACGAGCATGTATACATAGGGGTTATGATGTGGTAGAGAGGAGAGAAGGAGAAGGGCTATAATGACTACCCTGGTTCTGGGCTAGGCAGAAGAAGGCTGTGCAAATGGATATGGCTTCTAGTTCCATACCTAAAATCTGCTAAAAAAAAAAGTAAAGCAGCCATTTTCTAACCCAAGGGAGAACTGTGGGACATGGTAGTGGCTGCAGAGCCGGGCCAGAGGTAGAAGCTTGCAGGGACCCAGGCATGGAGGTCAGAGAATAGGTAGTTCTACAGTCCAGATCAACCTAGAGTAGAGCCAGGTTCAGTAACCTTTGGGGGAGGCAGACCAAAGAGTAGGCCACACCTACAGCAGCTAGGAGGAAACCTGCCCCTGGGGCTGGACTCTATTCAGTATGCCTGGCCGCTGCAGGAGAAAACCCACAAATACTTGCCTTTGGAGCTAAACCCCAGCTCACAAGGATCAACTAGTTAATGTGTAAAAAGTCCTAAACTGAAACTGGATAAACTGGTCTGACCTGATAAATAGCTAAGAAGTTTCTCAGCCAGGAATGGGGTGACAGAGCCCTTGGACACTCTAGGCGGGCCACTCACTCAGCAAGTCTTCACCAAGCTCTGGGAGGTCCTCAAAGCTTGGGCCCTGGGGGGAGAGGCCCTCAGCCAGACTGGAAGAAGAGGCTTTGTATGTACACACAGAGGGCCTTCAAGACCCCCAAATGGGCCTTTGTAGAGTGCTGACACACCTGGGGGACATTCCAGGAAGAAGGGTTGAGGGCTAGGAAATCGTTTCTGAATATAATGAATGGCTGATTTGAAGGGCAAACTGGGCCCCACTCTGGATTCTTACTTTCTGTGAGCAAGTGTCCGGGCCTCTCCCACCCTTACCTCCTTCTCTGTATAAATTGGTGGTGCTGATTACCTTGAAAGATTATGAGGATTAAATAGAAAAATTTGTGTAAAGAACACATTTCCCTTCCCTTTCCTATTCTTAAACTGTACTTCCCTCAAAAATTTCCTATGTCTTCATTTCTCTAAGAACTGGGCTCAAAGTGCATTTTTTTAAGCGACACATGACCATACATAGTTATGAGGTACAATGTGATATTTCAATACATGTACACATTGTGCTATGTTCAAATCAGGGTAATTAGCATATCCGTCACCTCTAACATTTACCATTTCTTTGTGGTGAGAACACCCAATATCCTGCCTTCTACCTATTTATTATACTAGGGATTGAACCCCAGGACATTCCACATCGGTGCTCTACCCCTAACCCTATTTTATTTTTTATTTTGAAATAGGATCTCACTAAGTTGTTGAGGGCCTTGCTAAATTGCTGAGGCTGGCCTTGAACCTGTGATCGTCCCATCTCAGCCTCCCAAGTACTGAGATTACAGATATGTGCCACTGCGTCTGGCTGCTTCTACCTATTCTGAAATATATGATGCTTTATTGTTAATGACAGTCACTTTCCTGGGCAATAGAACACCATGGTTTTCGACACTGATGAGTCAGAACCTCAGGCTTTGAATCCTGGAGTTTCCCCAATTACTCTGTGACCTTGAGTCAATCCTACAGTCTTGGTAACCTATGAAATGGAAGACTCCTCAGGTGACCAGGCACCTCCTGTTCTGTCCTTATTTTTGGATGTTCCGCAATAGCACAGGAGAATCCGAGGGCAAAGAATCTGCTTACATGTCACATGATAAATTCTCTTTGGACCTGGGTGTAAACCACCTTTAGATATCAGGGAGTTTCACATTGCCCCAGTTTCTACTCATGTGTGGAACCTGGAATCAGGCCGTGAGGTAATGCTGAGAGTATGTGGACTGCTATAAATTAATATGTGGATTTGCTGTGCAGGGAGGTTCTTTCTGCTCTGATTTCTCCTTTTATGGTGTCTTCAGAGAAAGGCGGGGAGGCTTAGAGGCAGTTGACAGAGAAGTTGCAAACACTGTATTCAGCACATTAGGACTCTGGCTTAGCTCTCATTTTTGAGATAGTTTAATGTTTGAGTTTGGCTAATCTGTGTCTAGAAGGTGCAATGTTTGAAGGAAAAGGCACCCCTACCCAGCCTCTTGCATTTACAGATGCCTGGTAGGCTAGAAGAAGAGGGAGAAACGGGACAAGGTAGAAAAGACCACTAGAGGGCCCTGGGAGAGACTGGAATCCCAGCCAGTGTGGTCAGACTGAGGCCAGAGGCTTACTGTTATCTCCAGCCAGGGAGTTCTGGGGCTATCAGGGAAAACCCCCTGTTGGATAATGCTGGTGGGGGCTGCATGGCAGAGCATATTGCTCGCCTCATGGCCAAGAAGCAAAAGGAGAAGAGGCAGAAGCTGGGTTCGCACAATTCCCTTCCAGGATATGCCCCCATGACCTAAGACCTTCCAAAGGCCCCAAAGGCCCCAGTCTTTTCTCTTTTCTTTTCTCTTCTTTTCTTGTCCTGGGGATTGAACTGAGGCCTCAACACAGGCTAGGCAAGCAATCTGTCACTGAGCTACATTTCCCACCCAGCCCTTTTTACATTTTTTTATTTTGAGATAGAGTCTTGGGGTCTTGCTAAGTTGCAGAGACTGGCATTGAATTTGTGATCCTCCCGCTCCAGCCTCCTAAGTAGCTGAGATAACAGTTGTGCCCCCCTGGTGCCCGGCCAAAGGCACCACTTCTTAAAGCTCCCCCCGCCCCCTCTCAATATCACCTATGAACCAAATCTTTACCACATGTGTCTTTGAAGGAAAGTCAACATCTAAACTATAGCAGCCTTGATGTCCTAACTGTAAAATGGGAATAATGAAAGTATCCACCTCATAGGGATGTTAGGAGGATCCGCTGTTAAACATGTATTAAGCACATAAGTGCTCAGTAAATCTCCATTATTCTTGACATTGGTCTGATTTTCCAGGCCCCGTGTCAGAATTCAGACATGTTAGTACTTAATCGATGTTCTGACCTCTCCAGCCAAACCCTTCAGGCTGAGCTGGAGGATCACTGGCGGGTGTAGTTCCCACGGAGCTGGAGGCCCTCTGTGCAGCCTGGCTCTGGACTCCTGGGCCGTGGTGACCTCCCACTGCCCGGCTAGCTGGTGTAGCTGGGTGTTTGCACCTTAATGAACTGCTAGAGACTTCTCATAGCTTTACATGGGGTTTCACTTGTGCAAATGGGGTGGGAGGGGCTACACTGGTCCCTAGGGTTCCTAAGGTAGACATATACATACAGGTCTCACCATTTCTTCCCTCTCTATCCCATTTCATCTCTTTTTATCTCCTTTCCTTCCCATCCTCTCTCTTTTCTCTCTTTCCTTCTTGCTTACTTCTACTTAGACTTTTACTGTATGTCTTTTAAAATAATGACCTTAACATCCTAATTTTTTCACAGTGGCATGTGTCCTATATAAAAAAATTTCAAACAATCCAGTTGAGAACAAAGGAGAAAAGTAAAAAAAAAACCACAAAAATTTCTCTAAATCCCACCATAATAATTATCATGTTAATAGTAGGTGGGCACAGTACCAGACTTCTCTAGTGAAAAAGAGAAAGAGACCTCCAGATGGAGAAGCCGATACATCATTTGATTGATTGACTGAAATACTTTCATGTATAAAAAAGGGACAGTAGACTTTATTTAATAACATCCACTAAATCCCATTTTCCTTCTGGAGTTTAAAAATAGCATAGCTGCTGAGGTTTTTAAAATATGCTTGGGCAGCTGGAACAGGGAGGCCTGTTACAGAGACTGTTGTGGGAATTGTGAGGCATCATGCTACACATGATGAACAGAGTGAAGAAGCCAGGCGTGTTCCTGCTCAGGCCTGAGGTCCGGCCCTGAGGCCCTCAGAGGACCTGCGCCCAGGACCAGAGTATAGAGAGGAAGCAGCGGAGGTGCAGTCTGGGCACGTGCGGTCCGCCCCGGCCTCCTGTTGAACTGTCCCCACACAATTTAACGTTGTCCCTTCTCTGGGTTTCCCTTGTTTCCCTCCCTTGCTGCCTGGGGCTGCTCCCAGCCGGCCAAGGCACTCATGCCTTGCTGTGTTGGACAGAGCCCAGCCTCAGCCACAAGCTGCGCCTGTCCCCCAGGACAACAACCAGACGCCCCCTTGCCTCCTGGTGACTTCTCTGCAGGGGCTTTTCTGTGTCAGGCTCACCCAACCCCTCAGAGAGGCTGATACTGAGTTCCAGGAGGTGATGGGGATCTCCAAGTTTGTCACTGAGGCTCTCTGCTCTCCTCCTCCCTCTGTTCACTCCTGCACAGAAAAACAGGTCTTGAGAGAAAGTGGCCTTGGCCTCACCCGGACTGGCTCCAGGTCCCTCTCACCCCAAGCTTTTGTGCCTGTTGGTCTCCTGGTATCATAACTAGAAGAGAAAAAATTATTCCCTGGACAAAACCCACTCCTAAAATGCCCTGCCCTGCCTGCTTGGTTAGTCTCCATAACAGATTACCTTGGGCTTTGTGGCTTAAAACAGAAATGATTCCCAGTACTTGGCAGGCTGAAACAGGAGGCTCTCAGGTTCAAGGCTAGCCTCAGCAACTTGGTGAGATCCTCAGTAATTTCATAAGACCCTGTTTCAAAATAAAAAGGGCTAGAAGTGTAGCTTGAAAGTAGAATGCCCCTGGGTTCAATCCCCAGTATCCAAAAAAAAAAAAAAAAAAAGAAAAAAGAAAAAAAGAAAAGAAAAGAAAGAAAGAAAAAGAAAAAGGAAATTACTTTTCTCACTGTTCCAGAGACCAGGAGTCTGAAATCAAGGTGTGAACAGGGTTGGTTTCCTCTGGAAGTTCTCAGGGGGAGCCCTTCTCTTGCCTCGTCCAGCTCCTCGGGGCCCAGGCAATCCTTGGCTCTCCTCGGCTTGTAGATGCATCAGTTCTGCCTCTGCCTCCGTCTTCACAAGGTCTTCTTCTCGGTGTGCCTCTGTGACTCAAATCTCCCTCTGCTATTCTTGGCTAAGGAATGCCTGTCATTGAATTTAGGGCCACCTTAAATCCAGGCTGATCTCATCTTGGGATTCTTAATTACATCTGCAAAGTTGTCTTCCTAGGTTCCAGGATTAGAACTTGGACATAGTTGGGGGAAGTGGGCACCATTTAACTGACCACATTTGGCAACCTCTGTGAAAATTCTGAGCCACTTCTCCTGGCACACACGGAGGGCACTAGCTGAGGGCCTGCTTCTGCAAGCTCCTGTTCTTTATCCTTGTGTCCTGCTCGACACCTACCACCATGCTTAAGCTTCAATTGTTTCTTGCTAGACATGGTAATTTATTTATTATTTTTATTTTTTACTTTTTGGTACTGGAGATTGAACCCAGAGACATTCTACCTCTGAGCTATACCCTTAGTCCTTTTATTTTACTTTATTTTGAAACAGAGTGTCACTAAGTTACTGAGGGTCTCGCTAAATTGCTAATGCTGGCCTCGAACTTGAGAGCCTCCTGTCTCAGCCTCCCAAGTACAGAGATTACAGGTATGTGCCACCACACCTGGCTTAGATATGCTAATTAAGAAAAAATAGTAAATTGCGTGAAAGTTTCTCTGGTCTCAGGTAAGGGGATAAGGGTATTCTTTCATACTCAGAAAATAATATGGAAGTTGTATTATGAATGTTCAGAAAGATTTATTTTGCTCCCACCACGGTGCTGTGTTGCTATGCATTTTAAGTTCCACTCAACAAGCATGGCCTTTGTCCACCAGTATCTGTGGGGCTGTGGGAAAGAGTTAGAAAATGGTGTGGTATCGACATCTATCTCCCAGGTCCAACTTAGGAGAGCCGCTGAGGTGGGAGATGCCCTTTGGGTGTGATGGTGGGAAAGCAAGCCAAGAATTCTGAGTATGTGTGTGGTCACCAGGGAGAAGCCTGGCAAGAACCATACACACTACGGGGGTGAAATATTCAGGAAGGAAAAGTCAGGAGACAAAGTCCAAAAAAACTGCGTTCAGGTTTCTTTGTCTTTATCCTTAATCCTGTCTTATTCTAGCCAGGGTGTTTGAGACATTGACTATAATTACATCTGTGATTTCTTATGTCTGTGTTGTATACTTCTGTTTCAGTATGCAGGGATATGTGTGTAGGGAGGGGTTGACTGTAAGGAGTGGCCCACTAGCAGCCTGCCAAATAAGAAGGGCATTTCAAGTGCCAGAAGCTCCCATCTTGGGTCAGAGCAGGTATAGGAGGGAAGCTGAAATAGGGAGGCCAAAATGTGCCAGAGGCACCCGAGCTGCTTGTGATAGGAGACAGTGCTGGACTCTGCGCTTGGCCCTTTTCTGCGCTCAGGGAAGCTGTTTGAACACAGTTTTAAAAAAATTTGGTTTTATTACTTAAATGATTTGGAATTGGTAAGAGATCACACCTAACAAGAAACCTGGACACAGCCCATTTGAGGTTTTGTTAATTTAGTGGCACAACGTCAGGTCTCTGGGCAGCATCTTGGAGTGTTTAGTGGTATTTCACTGTCTATGTCAGATGAAAGGGAACACTTTTGCTCTATGCAGTTCTCTCTTATTTTTCCAGGGAAGAACATGTTTTTTGAGATGTCCCTAAAGACTTCCCCTAACAGTGCATTGGCCAGAAATAGGTGAATGTAACTTTTTGTTTGTATAAGGTTTTTACTTTAAAGCAACCTCAAACTTAGGGAAAATTTGAATCTCTGTACCCAGAATTATTTTCTTACTGAACGACTCGAGAGTAAGTTGCTAGTATGATACACCATCATCTCCCTCAATACTGTGTCTCCTATAAACAAAGGTGTTCTCATATATAACCATTAAACATCCATCAAAATCAGGAAATTAAAATTGGTACCTCAGTTTTAATTAATCTAACCTCAAACACCCTTCAAGTTTAACCAATTGTATCAATAATGTTCTTATACTAAAAGTCTCTGGTTCAGAACCCAACATTGTAGGGGTGGGATGTAGCTCAGTGGTAGAGCGCTTGCCTAGGAAGTGCAAGACCCTGGCTTCAATCCCCAGCACCACCAAAATAAATAAATAAATAAGGAAAGGAAGAAAGAAAGAAAGACACATTGTATTTGGCTGTCATGTCTCATCAGTCTCCCTCTGATCTGGATCCACTTCTCAGTCTTTCCTTGACCTTCATGACCTTGGTGGTTTTGAAGAGTTCAGCCCTTTATCATATGGAATGCTCCTCAGTTTGGGTCTGATGTTTCCTTGTGGTTAGAATCAGGTTATGAATTTTTGGCAGGAAAATCATAGATGTGACTGTGGGTTCTTCTCGTATCCTCTCTGGTGGTGCATGATGTCAGCTTGTTCCTTTATCCTGCCATTCATTTGTTTCAGCATGGACACATTGGTTTCTCTTTTACTTAGTGACTTAGGATCTCTTACTGTCACTATTTACTTTGCAACTCCATTTGTCATATATTTGGTCAGCAAGAACCATTTTAGTCTGGCTTGTCTTTTTTTTGACTGTAGAAAGCTATGGTTCTAGTTTCTATACTTGTAACTCTCTTCATTGATGTTAAGAGATCTGATTCCCTTTATCTTACTTTTGTTTGTTGGGGTTTGTTTGTTTTGTTTTGGTACTGGGGATTGAACCCAGCAGAGCCATTCTACCTCTGAGTTATACCCTCATCTCTACTTTCTTTTTTGTTTTGAAACAGGGTCTCATTAAGTTGCTGAGGGTCTCTCTAAGTTGCTGAGGCTAGCCTCCAACCTGTGATCTTCTTGTCTCAGCCTCCCAAATCTTGGTATAACAGCATGTGCCACAGCACCCAGCTATTACTTTATCTTTATTTACTTATTTGCTCAATCATCCCAAAAGTAGTTAGTTTCCTCCTTGCTATCATTACCCCTGCCCTGTGCAGGTACCTGCTTAGTGTCAAGTCACCCTCTCATGTGAATGATATCTTCCTCCCAAAAGGGCTCTGACATCTTATTCTGGACCAACACCAGATGGACATCTTCTTTGTTTGGCCCCCTGAATACTACCTTTCAAGGCAACAAGTTTGACTTTCTCAAAATCTCCATTTCCTTTTTTTTTTTTTTTTTTTTTTTTTGGTACTGGGGATTGAACCCAGGGGCATTCTGAGCTACACACCCAGCCCTATTTTAGTTTTTATTTTGAAATAGGGTCTCACTAAGTTGTGGGAGGCCTGGCTAAGTTGCTGAGGGTGGCAGCAAACCTTCTATTCTCCTGTCTCAGCCTCTCAAGTCCTGGGATTACAGTCCTGCGTCACCACACCCAGCAAGCAAGTGCTCCATTTCCTACACAGTTAAATGTACTCATTCAATTCTCTCTGCCTTACTTGATTGGTACCTCTAGTGTCCCCTCAGTAGTCCCTCCCTTGATAGGGACCCTACTGGTCCACCAGGGCCTGAGGTAGACAAAGGAACTGCCTGTATGTTTTTATATACCTGTGCTGTCCAATATGGTAGCCAGTAGTCACATTTAACTCTTTAAGTGTAAATCAAGTAAAATTAAATAAAATTTAAAATTTAGTTTCTCAATTGTGCTAGCTATGTTGTAAATGCTCGGTAACCACAGGTGGCTACCACATTGGAAATTGTAGATATAAAACATTTCCAACCCAGTCTCAGTGACACATATCTGTAATCCCAGTACTTGAGAGGCTGAGACAGGAGGGTCTGCATTTAAGACCAGCCTTGTCAACTTGGAGTAACTCTAGTGAGCAGCCTAATGAGACCCTATTTCAAAATAGAAAATAAAATAGAGCTGAAGTGCAGCCTGAAGGTAGAATGCCCCTGTGTTCAATCCCCAGTACAAAACAAAACAAACAAAAATTCCATTATGCACAAAGTTCAGTTGCACAGCTCTGGTCTATCCTACATAAATCTGTTCTGTTTTGCTCCTAATTGAACATTGAACCTTCCCCATTTGCTTTTCATCCTGATTTCAGCTTAATGTTTCATTGTTCAGGTGATCAGCTGGGTCATCCTCCAAACACTTGATGGTCCTTCCTGCTGACCAGGCTGTCTCTACACCCACAAGGCAACAACTTCACTAATCTCACCTCTTAGTACTCAGTCCCTAGGATGCCTGCCCCTGGGGCCATCCCACTGCTCCAGATCACCCATACTGCATGGTCTGCGAATGGAACAGAATCTTTGAAACTGAGACTGTCTTGTAAAATGTTAGACTTATCCTTGTAGTGATTATAAAATGAGAGTCATCACTCCTGCTTGTCTGAGTTTATGAAAAGCTTGTTTTTTAGGCCATCCTAGGGAACCTCAATTCTAATTTTGTCTTTCTCATTATCCAGCACCCAACCCTTGGCATAGAATCTCCTCCTCCAAACCTGTACTTTTCAAATTTCAGTATGCAGAAAAACCTCCTAGAAGGTTGTTAAAATGCAGAGTCCAATGTAGTAGATCTGGGTGGGCCTGAGAGTCTGCATTTAATGAGCTTCCACTGCTGCTGTAGTCGCTGGTCTGAGGACTACACCAGCTGGTCCTGGGTGTCTGAGCCAGTGGGTTTGGGATAGGATAGGGTTCCTTCTCTTAGAAGCCACAGGGACTTTGCAATTGCAGAGGGGATTTCATGTTGGAGATTCACAGCCAGGCTCAGGAAGGAGGTAGGAGTGGGAGGAGAAACAGGGCATGGTCCTTTTCAGCAGGAGCACAGGTTTCCAGTCCATTAATTTTAACGTAATGCAAATAGGTTTATGGAAGTGCTGACATGCTCTTATTTAAAAGCATGAGTAGCATGATAATTAAATCTCCATCTATATTTTACTCTAACACATTTATAGGGTATCCTTGCCTAGCTGACGTGATAAATTTCCAGCCTTATAGTTATATAAATTGCAAAGTACCCCCCCAAAAGTGAATTGTGATGCCAAAAACAAGGTGAGGTACATTAACTCAAGCTTCATTATTTCAAACTGAACTCGGTTTTATCCTTGAGTTTGACCACATTCGTCCACTAAAAATATCCTGAAGTTATGCTTTCCAGTATGCGAAACAAGGGGAGATTGGTGTCTGGTTAATGTTTCTTTTTGGCACCTTTGCTTTGAAGCACGCGTTCTTGGTGAGGAGCCGAACACCCTAGAATTCAGACAGGCATTCCCTGCCGAGCAGGTCTGAGCAGAACCTTTTGCTGGGAACCAGAAGCCTGAGCCTGGGGCTGTGGTGACCAGTGGAGTGACCCTCTCTGTGCATCTCTGGCACATAGAAAGCCACGGTGTTGTAACTTCTAGAGTGAACATGTTGTGACTGGAGTTTTTCTTTCTCTTCCTTCATCCCTTGAAATAAAGCTCTCCCAGCACAGCCCTTTATAGAACTCTGAAGTTGCATTTCTTTAAATTCGCAGAAGTCCAGCTGAACAGAATGGCCAACATGCTTAAGATGCCCATGAAAGTTTAGGAGCCAGTGGCAAAAAAGAGCAGGGGAGTTGAGCCAAGTCCCTGGGAGGAGGATGGGCTAGAAAAAAATCAGAGTTGCTAACAAGGGCGTGCCACCCCCAGATGCGGGGAGCCTTCTCTGTCTAAGCACTTGGTGGTAGACAGAGCTCCTGGCCACGCTCCTACACGTTTCACGAATGAAGCCTGTTAGTAATTCTCCTGAGAAACACCACTGAGAGGAGTCGTGGTTTATTGCCTTTAAGCTGATCTGATGTGTGAGGCCACCCAGTTCCCCATGTTCAAGGAGCACAATCAGGCAAATCTGTCAACACGCTGCAGCTGGAGCAACTTCGCTTTGCACACCAACTGGGGTACCGATGACCTCTGTTTGGGAAGTGCTTCCCAGGGTCAGCTGTGGTCCCGGGGCATCAGGTGAATGGCTGGGGAACAGCCTTGGGGAGAAGTAGAAGTCCATCTGCACTGTGTCAGAAAACAGCCTCGCATCACAGTTCAGCTCTGCGTGGTAAATCCATTGCACAAAGCCAGTGCTGAGGGGTCTTGGGGATCATCTGGCCCCAACTCAGCTAGTGAGAGGCAGGGCCAGTCCAATCTCTGTGCTGAGCTGAGCTGTCTGAATTTCTCACTATAACACACTGCATAGATGTCATTATTCCAAACCAACAACAACAAAAAGCAAAGCAAAACCCCTTCTTAGGAAAAGTATGTATAAGGAAGAAGACATGTATGACAGACCCCTCAAACGATGTAGATTCCATTGGTCGATTGTGCTCACCGCTTACATATCTCACGAGACTTCCAACCCTGCTGCTTCTCCCAATCACCTGTTCTTAAGTTCCTCCTTGTACACAAATTAAGCAAGCATTTTGTAACCTCAAAATAATATTGCTACTCACATGGGCTCTCTGCTCTCACCGCCTGTGCTGAGCTGCAGGTTCTTAGCTAGAGCTACTTCTGGCGTCCTCTGGAGACTCCCTAGGGAGTGGAGCTGGCGTTTGCCTGGCCCCCTGCTGGGTTGGTGATGGTTTTCTCCATGGCCAGCTTGGACTGCCAACAACATGGAATCCAGTCTCCTTTCTGCAGCATGTCTCCCAGCCTGGTCCCTGCCTTCGTTTTTATTTCCCTACTCCCGCGCAAGGGCCATGTCGATTCAGGAGTCAATCACCAAATAACTGTAATGTGTTTATTCTGGTCTACATTTAGGAAACCCATTTCTTTCTGCCATTTGGCTTTTCCACCCAAAGTATGCCAGCTCCACTGTTTTGTTTTGTTGTTGTTTTTTTTTCTAAACACTTCTCAGTACATTTGCACAGCTACCCAATAAAATGACCTTTTGAAGATCATGGCAACCCTGTACTTCTCACATGGTTTCTCTTTGGCTTCCAAGGTAGACCTCCTATTAAACAACAACAAAAAAGGCTACAATGAGCTTTTGTGTTTGGCAGCCTCCTGATTCCTCTTTCTTTTCCTTCAGCAACCAGGAACCTCTTTCTTTTCCTTTCCCAACCAGGAACATGTTGAATGTTCATTTGGAAAGACTGAAGCTTCCAGGCCCGCCACTCCTGGTGTCCCTGTTTCTATTACTTGCAGTTCTCAGCCAGGTTGAGGTTTGACTCTCCATCCACGAGGTAAAGTTCTGGCTGAACACTCATGGCCGGAGTTTATCCAAAGCCCTGCTGGTTGCCAGCCATTCTTTTTGAGGAGACCTGTTTCTTTCCCTTAGCAACAAGTTTGCATGAAAATAAATTACAGAATTTTTCACACAGTCATGGTCCCATGAGCTAAGTAGCAAGCATGACTCTGTATGCTGGGTCCCTTACAAATGGGGTTGAAAATTGGGGGTCTTCCAAAGCCAGATAAGTTAGAATATGATGGAACTTTACTATGGCTTCTAGATACCTTGGGACTTAGAAAGGATTCATTGATATAGTTGCGTTCCTTGTAAAGAACATTTATCTATATATGGCTAGAGATATAAATGTTAGGCAAATGGATCCTGCTTTCAAAAGCTCAGCAATATCAATAGGTGAGGGATAATTGTGACCCAATGTCTTATGGCTGTTATTGAGGCTTATGCATAGTGCTATTATGAGTCCCAGTGAAAGAAAAATGAATTTCAATCAGAGTACTGGAAGAGGGTAAAGGAAAGCTGGACTCTGAAGCTGGATCCTAACAGAGTTTTCCATATGGAAACATTGGTGGAAGGACATTCTAGGAGAAGGGAACAGCAAGAGAGATGCATGGCTCACAAGCCCCCAAACTCTGGGTAATGCCGCTTCACCCATGCGGCTTAGCTGGAGGTTGGGTAGCTGGGAGGACCAGGAAGCGAGGTTATCAAGGTAGGCCATGGGGAGCTCTCCAAAGACCTTGCAGGTGATAACTCACATTTGTTCAACACTATCTCATGTCAGACACTTTAATGCATCCTCTACATATGGCACTTTATTTAGTGATCACAGTATCCTGGTCAGAAGACAGGGATCAATAGATGCATGATCCAAGAGGTGGAAGCAGTGTTTTTACCCTTGACAGCCACCCTGTTTTCATCTCCTAGAAGAGTGATGGGGAGTGAGAAAAATAAAATCTTCATTGGAATACTACATCTCTGGTTGATTCGAGCCAACTTGGTTTTGATAATAAATAAACCATGTTAGTAAAACTCAAAGCCAGGCATGGTGGCACATGTACACTTGTAATCTCAGTACTTGGGAGGCTGATTCAAGAGGATGGCAGGTTCAAAGCCAGCCTCAGCGACTTAGTGAAGCTCTCAGCAACTTAGCAAGATCCTGTTTCCAAATTACAAAAAAAAAAAAAAAAAAAAAAAAAAGGCATGGGGGGCATATTATCTCCTGGGTTCCATTTCCAGTACCACCAAAAAAAAAAAAAAAAAACTCAAAAAATTTAGATGTGTAGTTTTAACTAGCAAATGCTTAATCTGATTTTTTAAAAATCTAAAATGTGATGTAATTTGTAGTTTGCTTATTGGAACAAGCCAAAGAAGATGAGAAAAAAAACATTTAATCTGCAGTTTTCTTTGAAGTACTACTAAGGTGTTTTCTGATTTTTACAGGCTGGGTTCTTAAATTAGAAGCCCCTGACTCTGAGGGAGATGTATAAAATGTTTTCTCTGGTAATGCATACATGTGCGCAGCTTCTGTGGAGAAAGTCGATGTTTTTATATAGTTCTCAAAAGGATCTGTTAATCCCCAGAGCAATAGGAGCAACTGATTTATAGTTTAGTTGTAGAATGTTATATCTCCACTTCTTCTTCAATGCCTGGATGTTAAAATTCCAGCGTCTTTGCCTGGAAGGCATGGACTTTAGAATCAGATAGACTTGACTTCAAATGCTACCTCTGCCATTTGCTGCTTGTGTGACCTATGAGCTTTAGTTTCCTACCACTTAATTGTGGGAAGCAGTATGGGAGGAGATGATGAATCATCATATTTTACTTACATGTTATTCATGCTTTACTTATATCTGCCATATAAGTAAAGACAGCAGATGAGATTGTCAGGTGGCTGAGGAAGGAAGACACTGAGGCTAGAACCTGGAGGAGTGTAGTAGCCAAGGAACCATCCAGAAAAGGGGAATGATGAAGAAGGAGGAGAAGCCAGGGGTCCCCAAGGGTCACCAGAGGCAAAAGCCAAGGAAAGGGAGAATGTCAAGCCCGGAGCCATCAGGTGGCTTCAGGCTGGCCTAGTTAGGTGAGAGTAGAGAAGCCACCCTTGGTTTCATATTTTGACCCCAGGTTTTTACTTCTCTAAGCTGTGGTTCAGGACATATTTGATGAACTAAAGACTCCTAAATTTGTTCAACATAAATGTACTGGGTGTCCATCATGTGCCATGCAAAACCATTCAGGTCTTGGAGCTGGGTTCAAGGGGTCTCACCTTAGCTACTTTGGATTCTAGCATTATTTCTACCCCTGCAGTTGCTAAGAAGCATGGAATGAAGTGGCCCGATGACATATAGATCTGCGGTGTATCCTTGAGCAGGCCGCAAGACCTGTCCAGGATTAAGGAATGGAGACTAGATTGTCTTTAAAGCATCCCTAGTGAGAGCCGGGCGTGGTGGTGCACGCTTGTAATCCCAGTACTGGGGAGGCTCAGACCAGAGGATCTGGGTTTGCAGCCATCCTCAGCTACTTAGTGAGGCCCCCCACAACTTAGTGAGACCCTGTTTCAAAATAAAGAATAAAATAGGGCTGCTGGTGTAGCTCAGGGGTACACCAGCCCCTGAGTTCAATCACCAATACCACAAAAAAAAAAAAAAATAGTGTAGAATAAATCCTGCAAAACCGCCCAGACACGATGGGAGTGGTGGTGTTAATAAATATCTTTCATTTATGCATACCACTCTGGTTATGTTTACTGTGCTTTGTTTTACATGGTGCCCCTCCAGGAAGCTTCCCAGTCTTTTTGTTCACCCTTGAATTTTCTGTGCCTAGATAGTGTCTATGCTCACGTGTGGTGAGCAGATAATCTATGGCATCTGAGGACTGTCCCCCTGTCCCAGGGAATCCAGTTGTTTTAACATGGAAATATTACAAGATGTTCTAAACAGCAAAAATAGCATTTTCTGAATGCCAACCATGACCCAGACCCTGTGCTACTTTCTTCCAGATCCAAGACCTTGTTTGGGGTGATAGTGTTCTTCATGGAGATAGATGGCAGTGCATTGCAGATCAAACCATGTTTCAATTAATAGTTTTCCTAGTGCAAAACCACATGCAATAAAAGACTGATATAGCACACTCGCTGCAGAAGGTGAGTGTTAATCCTGGCCTTCTCACACCCAACTCACCAAGGAGCTCTTCTTTACTTGAAATTGGCATCCAAACCTGATGACTTTCCAAATGAGACTGGCTTTCCTTGGCTGGTTTTAAATTGGCCCTTTGCACTTGTGGGCCTGTGTGGGCACGTGCATGTATGTGTGTGCACATGCACTGCTCAAAAGGAGGCTCTAAAGGAATCACTGTTGGTTTATTGCATTTCCCTGTCTGCCTAGCAGTTTGTTTCTTGTTTTTGTGGCAAGCGTGGACCTGTAGCCCCACGTATTCCTGGATTACATATTGGGCGGTGATGAAGAAGCAGGATAATGACGTAGACAGCACTGTCCTGAGCTGCTGGGTAGTTGGGCATGGAAGGAAGCTGCTGGCCCAGCCTCTACTTGGCTGGGAACAGGCTCTGGGACCTTCCGCCAGGGCAAGGAGAGCTGAGTGACTGGGTGGGAAGGGCCCAAGGAGGCTGCCATTGCTTGACAGAGTTTGGATCAGCAGGATCCAGGGACAGGCATGATGTGTTTTCTTCATGTGTCAAAAATGGAGTTGTAAGCTAGGAGTGGTGGCACATGCTTGTAATCCCAGTACTTAGGAGGCTGAGACCAGAAGATCCTGGTTCGCAACCAGCAGCCAGCCTCAGCTAATTAGTGAGGCCCTCTGCAACTTAGTGAGACCCTGTTTCAAAATAAAGAATAAAAAATAGGACTGGGGGTGTAGCTCGGAGGTAGAATGCCCCTGAGTTCAATCCTCAGTACCACACACACACACCAAAAAAAATGGGGTTTTAAGGGTTTTAATTTAGGGTCTTCTAATTAGTTCTAATTAGTCTCTTTACCAATGAGTCTGAGACCACTCTCTGAAGATGGCAGGCTTTGGGGCTTAAAGGCCTTCCCTGAGCACCCAGCCCTCTCTGCCCAGTGCCCCTGCTCCATCCAGTTCTGTCACACTTAATACATACAGTCCAACATAGGGGAGGAAGGTTTTTCCTTAATTAGCTATTGTCTGTCTCCCCCACCCAGAATAGAATAGAAGCTCTCTGAGAGCTGAGGCCAATCGACCTCACTCTCTGCTGTGTCTCCAGAGCCTGGAAAAAAAATACTTAATACATAGTAGGTGCTCAGTGAAGATTTGTCAGCTGGATGAACAAAGAGAGTGGAGAGAAGAAAGGAATGACAGGGAAGGAAGGGAGGGAGGGAGGGAGGAGAGGAGGAAGGGAGACTTAGCAGGACTTGAATTCTTCTTTTATTCAGAAAACTAGGGCTGAAGAGACTGAGGCCTCAAAGCTCATGAAAGGTACCCTCTCTTGGGGTGGCTCCTCTACTCCCCAGATCCCGACAGCCCGGTCTTGGGTCAGATGGGGTCTGTCACAGTTAGACTGGCACTGAGTAGCCTGGGACTGCCTTCCTCTCCCTGCCCCAGCCTTCTCCACATCCACAGCTCCTTCCCCAGAGGAATTTTCTTTCCAGAGCCTGGCAGCACTGTGTGCTTCGAGGACAGACACCAAGGGAGAATGTGCAGGATGGCAATCAGGTCCAGCCCAGCTGGACAGCAGGGAAGGATCCCATGCCTCTGAAGCGCGGAAGACATTTTCCCCGTGGGTTTGGGGTCGGTGCACCCAGTAAGTCCACAGGATGCAGCAGCCACTCCACCCAGGCCCAGTAGCATTTGGCCTGAGAACTCTGTCACTTCCTGTCATGCTAACTGGTAGAAAGAATGCAAAGGAACAGCCCTTGCCTTCTAGCCTCACACCCTAGCTGGTGGCAGTGCTCGCTGTCCCTGGATTTGGTGACCCCCACTCTACAGGACATCTGCTGTACGGGAACCCTGGGCTCTCGATGGTGGTACTGTCCTCCTTCCCTGCCCTGGTGCCTCCTCACGTCACGGGAATGACATTGGGATGGCCTTCGAAGGAGCGTGGTTTCCTTGGCGACAGCTCCTGGCCGGTGGGAGCTGTGGGCTGGCTCTTCAGTGGGTCTCTCAGCACGTCCAGCCATGGGACTCCCCACAGGCTGACTTCCACAGAGAGTGTGGACCTCGGCAGCCCAGTGCAGCAGGTGTGGCTGCCAGGTCTGGAGAAAGTAGCTGAGGCTTTGGGGAGACTGAGCCGAGCCCCACACCCTCGTCCCCTCTCCTTTCCCCACTCTCTGCCTGCAGTTTTAATAAGGGTAGGGGCTGGATTAAGTGTCTTGGCAGAATCCAGCAACTGGAGTCCTTTCTGGCAGAGGAACGGGAGTGCACATCAGGATCACATTCCAGATGCAGGGATGGAGATTTGGGAGGGATAAAGGAAAGAGAGTGAGAAAATTAAATGTGGCGAGAAATGGATTTTCCCTTTCTGCTGTCTGAAAATAATTGAGTTATGTTATTTTGTAAAATAATCTGTTTTGAGGTTTTTCCTGTTCCCCGTCACACTACCAACTGCCTTAGTGATTTGAAAGAGGGGGAAAAAGCATTCATTTTTGGCCCTGTGCTATGATTCCTACCAAATACCTCAAACTTGGGTGAGGTTCTAAGATGCGGCTTTGCTGTCTGTTAAAGACTGTGGGACTCAGCTGTGGAAAGGGGAGCTGGAGGCCTAGCCTCCTCGGCAAGAAGTGGCCAGATTCCCTTTCTCAGGTCCTGGTTGTTTTCTCCCTCTGCTCAGACAAGTGCCCATCCCACCTCCCCAGCCTACCCCCTCTTTGGGCTTTGAAAGGCTTATGCAAGTTTGGCTGGAGACCCTAGAGGTGCCTGTCTTGCCTCACGATATGGTCTCAGAAAAAAGTAATAGGAAAAGTATCTCCTTACAAGCTGTTGCTTGAATTCTGCCCCTGGTCTCTCTTTGTGGAGGCTTAATGGGGAATTCCCGTGGGAGAGTTGCTCCTTCAGTGAGACCTCTTTATTATCTGTCCAGAGAATATTTAGTAACTGTTAGTAACTGTACTTTAACTGTAGAGCATGATACAAGATGAGATGTGGGACTTTCTGTCCAACAGAAATCCCCTTAGGTGGATCTCCCTTTGGACCCTCGAGATGGGGCTGCTCTGTGCTCACAGGTGACAGACAGGAACAAGCATGGGGCTTTCAAGAGTTTCAACTTCAGAGCCAGATTTCATAAGTTGATCTCCTGGCTTAAGGACTTATTAACAACTTGGCATCAGGCAAAGAGTTAACTGTAGCATGCCATGGTTTCCCCATCTGTACAATGGACACAAAAATAGTGTTTTTGTTCAGTTACCATCAGGAGTAAAGAAAATAATGTGCATAAAGTCCTTAGAACAGTGCCTGCTATGAATTGATTATTATTACAATGATGTAACACCATTTTAGTCAACATGGACCACTAATATGATGGACCATGGCCACCTAAGATTACGGTGCGGCTGGACAGGTCCCTCAGTTAGTGAGGTTGTCCTTGTTGATGTTGTAATGCAACACGCCACTCATATGATTGTGTGATACTGGTGTAAATAAACCAAATGCACTTCCAGTCGTATGAAAGTGTAGCACTTACGTATAGTATGTAATGCTTGATAGTGATAATGCATGACTGTGTTACTGATGTATGTATGTGCTAGACTAAATGTTTTATTTGTATTAGAGTGTACTCCTACTTATAAAAGTGTTCACTACGAGACAGTGAACTATGTTGCAGTGACAGCAGTCTCATACTCCTCCTGTTTGCTTTCGTCTTTTGTTTCACTGCCTCCTGGTTGTGTCATTTCCCTGTGCTTGGTTTAACTACATGTTACTTTGTTCATCGTGACCCCTAAGTGCACGTGATCCACTGCTAAGGTTGCAGGAAGAGGCCACAGAGAGTGACTGACCTGGGATAAAATTAAAAGTGATTCAGGATGGGACGGTGGAACATCGGCGACAGTTATTGCTCGTCAGTCAAGCATGTCTCATTCCACCAGAACTATGCCTCTGAAGAACAAGAACAAAGTGAAGGTGGCTGTTGAAAGATCTGCTTCACTGAAGACCAGGAGACTAGCAAAAATGTGAGAAGGGCCAATACCAGACATGGAGAAGCATCTAAGGACCTGGACCGAAGACCAGACCCAGCGGCACGTCCCTCTCAGCACCGTGACGATCACCGCCAAAGTCAAAAGTGTGTTTGGGAAGTTGAAAGGAAAGGCTGGACCCAGTTGCCATGGCGAGTTCACTGCTAGCTCCGGGTAGTTTCAAGGCTGCAGGGATCATTATTCGTTACATCATGTGAAAGTGAGTAGTGTCTGTGAGTGCTGATGTGGAGCAGCCAGAGAACTTTCGGAAACTCTGGGTAAACTAATTGTGGAAGGAAATCACTTGCCAGAGCGAATCTTTAATGTGGACGAAAGCATCATGGAAGCAGGTGCCCAAGAGGACTTTCATCCATAAGGAGGTTGAGCTACTGCCAGGTTTCAAGGCTTTTTAGGACAAGATAACATTGCAGGCAACAAATTGGAACCTTCTGTGACCTGGCACAGAGAGAACCACGGGCCTTCAAGCATGTCAACAAACACAGGCAGCAGCTTGAAGCGTATCAATAAGTACCGTGCTACAGGAGCCACGAGAAGTCTTGTGTGAGCCAGTGCCTCCTCCAGGATGCCCTTCCGAATTGCTATGCCATGAAATGAAGTGCTGTGGCCACGTGTAATGGTGCACACTTATAATCCTAGTACTTGGGAGGCTGAGACAGGAGGATCACAGGTTCGCTGCTGGCCTCTTCTACTTAGTGAGGCCCTGATTCAAAATAAAGAATAAAAAATAGGGCTGGGGGTGTAGCTCAGAGGTAGAATGCCCCTGGGTTCATTCCCCAGTGCTGTAGGGGAAAAAATGAAGTACTGTTTGGAGAATAGCATGCTTCTCAAGATTCTGCTTATCTGGGTTTGTGTTAGTACTCTCTATGGTGTTGATACAGCAGTGGAACTGGCTAATGATGCATTTCTCAGAACTTATCCCATTGGTAGGCAGCTCTTAGCAGCTTCATAGCCATTACCATTGTAAGCTTTACTCACTAACTGGGAGGCCAAGAGCTAGTCATTCTGCTTCTCTTGGCCTCAGCTTCCTTTAGTGTAAAGCAAGCATCATACTAATAGAATTGTCCAGAGGATTGAGAGAATGTGAAGACACTTAGTTCAGGGTGTGACACCTAGTGGCGATGAGGAAAATGAGTTCCCATGTCCCTCCGCTCTGCAGCCTGCCTCAGTGGTAGCCAGTCCCATCAGCTGCTGGGCTGGGAGGATCCATCAGACAGTGGGGTGGCTGGCTGCGTAATGACATGGATAGTCCTCCTTCCTAATTTTAATTTGGCACAAATTGACTAATTAAATGTCTAAATGGCCAATACCTTTTCCCACCCTCCAGTTCTTCCCTTCGAGTCCTCTCTTCTGGTAGAATCAGTCAGGCAGTTAATCTCTAGGACTTTATACAGGCTCAGCATGGTGCTAAGAGGCCCAGTGTCACAGATGTGTGGGATATTCTCCTCGGATGTCAGACATCTACTGAAATTCCTTCCTGACTCCATGGCATTCTTCATATTGCCATTCTCCCATCAACCTTGAATTATCATTGATTTTCCATCTATTGTTAAAATTCCTTCCACACCATTGCCATACTAAATGGCTTCATTTATGTCATCTTATCTGTTTTCACAATAACCCTGGGAAGTAGGAACTATAGTTACCCCATTTTACAGATGAACAAACTGAGCCTTAGTGAGGTTAAGAACCTTGTCTATAATCTCAGTATTTGTGAGGCTGAGACAGGAGGATAACAGGTTTGAGACCAGCCTCAGCAACTTAGTGAGACCCTCAGCAATTTAGCCAGACCTTGTTTCAAAATAAAAACTAAAAATGGCTAGGAGGTATAGCTTGGAGGTAGAGTGACCCTGGATTCAGTAACCCCCCCCCCCAAAAAAAAAGGAGGAGGAGGAGGAGGAGGAGGAGGAGGAGGAGGAGGAGGAGAAGGAGGAGGAGGAAGAGGAGAAAAGTTACTCCCTTTCTCTCAAAAGAGACCAATCATCTAAAATAAAATGGACCTGAGACCCAAAATACTTGAACATATGGTTCTTAAAGATGCAAATACAGTTTTTAACTATATGAAAATTGTTCTGCTTCATTCATTATGAAAACAATGAAGTTTAAAACTCTCCTGAGATAATATCTGTCACCTCTTACAGTGCCAACTATCAAAAAGGCCTGTGATGGTCAGAGTATGGGCTTCCTCATACATTGCTGGTGGAACTGTAATTTTAGAATCCTACATATGGTGAGCAATTTGGCAATATATATCAAAATTACAAGTACACATATTCATTGATCTAGCAATTTCACTTCTCAATCTACAGCTATTCTTATAATTGGAGGAAATAACAAGTGTACAAGACTATTCATTGTATCCTTGTTTGTCATTGTAAGAGGTTGGAAACCATCTAAATGCCATAGAAAGAAGACTAGTCAAATCACATTTCATCCATACAAAGGAATGCTGTGAAAACTTGAAGAGAATGAGGATTTATATGTGCTGATATGCGTAGATTTCCAAAATTAAAGTGTTAAGTGAACAACAAATATATACATATATAATCACACACACACGTACGTATACACACACACACGTACGTACACACACACACACGTACGTACACACACACACAGTGGCACATGCCTATAATCCTAGTACTTGGGAGGTTGAGACAGGAGGGTCATAAGTTCAAGGCCAGCCTGGGCAACATAGTGAGACCCTGTCTCCTAATAAAATGGTAAAAAGGGCTGAGGGTATAGCTCAGTAGGACAGTGCCCCTGGGTTCAATCTCTAGTAATGCAAAATAGTGTAAAATAAAGGCAGAGAGATAAATATACACACTTCTAGAAAGAAACAAGAGACTTAAAATATTGTTCCTACTGACTGTCTGGGGTACAGAAGTAGGAGAACATTTTCACCTTTATTCTTTTGTCTTTTGAATTTTGAATGATATGAATCTTATTTTAAAAATTAAATTGAGACATAAACAAAAGCAAGAAATTAGAACCAATAAATTATCAACACTAGAGCTTTAGATCTGGAGAAGAGTAACGTTCTGTAGATCCCCTTCATTAGGACCAAAGTTTGCCTACTTTTATCTAATTCCTGATTTTCTTCTTTTTTTGATTGCTCTGTCTCTCCCTGGAAGAAGGCTGAGGCTCCAAGTACACCTGGTGTGTGTACTTGTGAATGTGTTCGTGTGTGTGTGTGTGTGTGTGTGTGTGTGTGTGTGTGTGTATTTGTGGTCCTTGGAAAGAGAAGTCCTAAAACATAAAGAAGGACTAAGAAGTAAGAATAGAATAGAATAATCCAGGCTAAGCTCAGGCACCACTTGAAGATGTTAAGAAATAATGTTTTTTAAAAGGTTAAATCATGTGTTGGAGACAAAAAAGGTTAAATCATGACACCCTTTCAAATATAAAATGAACATCTGCCAAAGACTTGACTTAACTCATTAATTAATGAGGGAGCGTGTATGTTACAACTGGTCCAGAGGAGAAGAGAGCAATTACACACACAGGCTATCAGGAGTGCTGAAAGGAATTTGCTATCTCATTAAAACTGGCTCCTGGGGAGCTGGGAAGGCTTACATTTGCAACTCCACCCACAAAATACATTTGTGTTACTATCAGCTCTCTGCAATTTATAGAGTTGTAAAAGTAACTCAGTTAAAGGCAATGAAAGGTACAGACCTATAAAACTTGATGATCCAGAAAGAGTTCCTTAAGCAATGCCTTATTAATTCCTGGAAAATATATTCAGAAATGTGTGTGTGTGTGTGTGTGTGTGTGTGTGTGTGTGTGTGTGTGTACACACGCTCTTTTTGAAGTTCTTTACAATTTTGTCTTTTAGAAATAATACTCAATACAGTCATGTTACTCTAGATCATAGAAGATGGTGGAATCTAGGCATAAGGTTTTCACACTGGTTTTGACAGGTGGTAGGTGGCTACAGCAGGTTCTTGAGCCTGAAGGAGCCAGGTGAAAGTGCAGGTGGGAGGTACATTTACCAGCAGTAATCTAGGTGAGGACTGAGGTTTGACCGGGATGTGTGGTGTAGTGGACAATTCTAGGCCCATTACAGAAGGAGTGGCATGGTGACATGAAATCACATACAATTTGAGGCATAAAACCTGCCTTTGAGCTCAGCCTGCTGATTACCACCCCTGCAACACTAGGCAGGACTGGACCATTTGCTATCTGAGAATTAGTTGAGATATATAGTAGTTGAGAAATATTAACTGCCATCAACGGCCATTGTATTAAATGGCATATCACTTCATACTTAGCCTTTTCCCCAGCAATAGTCATTTGGAATAAATGTCAGTTTCTGATCATCTCTCTGGGGTACTTGTTAGACACCACTGTCAATGCCCTTGGACAAGTTACTTTGCCTATTTGAACTTTGGTTTCTTTAACTATTTAAATGGAGAAAATGATGTCCACCTCACCAGATTGCTAAAGAACTAGAAGGTAGTGGTTCCAGTAAATGCTAGTTTCCTTTTGGGGACTCTAGCAGGTTTTCACAGAGGCAGTGGCCTCTAAGTCCAGTCCCGATAGATGAGTAGGCATTTTGTCCACCAGCATTGTCAGGTTTTATAAGATTGCATTTCTATTCATCACATACTTTGGGGCCATTCGTGTTTCCTTTTGGCCATTGTATGTATAGTACTGAGCTCTGAAGCATATCAGGATTAGGTACCTGCACTGTGGGCAGGGGACATAGAAACAGTAAGAAACTGTTTGATGCTTTTGAGGTGGGGGTTGTCATTCAACATGAGGTATGCGTGTGTATTAATAGTGCTTTAAAGCTCTGTTAAATTGAAGATTTTTAAAAAAATTGCATAGCTTTAATCACATTTTTAACCCATTGCTTCACCAAAACAATAAAATATCCTAGGAATTCTAGACTGCTGTGTTTTGACACCTAACCTACATATCCCAGATTTTCTTTTTTCCTTGAAAACAATATAAAAATCAGTTATCAGATCATTGGAAATGATGCTCATTTTACTTGCAGTACATGGAAATGTATTGCTTTCTATCTCTCTCTTCCTCCCTCCTTCTCCCCCTCTTAGACACATACACACATGCACACGAATGTACACGCACACATGTATACATATACATCCCATGACCTGCTTAACCAGTGTCTGGCAACTAAAGGGCTTTGCATGAGGATTTCCAGGTGAAGCTCCAGCTCCTGCCTCTCTCAGTTGGCCTCGTAGGGGCCAGTCTCTACCCTTCCTGTCACTGTTGCTGATGTAGCACTAATAAGGCTAACAAAGCGGGGTCCAAGCCTGCCTCCAGAGCAGGAATCTCAACCCCAGGGCAGTCTCTCCACTCCACCGGGTTCATCCCGCCTGCTTAGGATTCCTACCCTATCATTCTTTAGCCATGATTTCCCTAGCTCTTCCCTTCCTTCTGTCCTTTTCCTATCTCCTAGAATCCCTCTTCTATCATGTATTTTCCTCTCTCTCCCAGGGATAGCCCTAAACTGCATAATCTGCTGATGTGTTATAGATATATGGGGGAGGAAATGGGAGACAAGGAAGAGGCGTTAAGAAGACTAAAGGAAGCCGGGCGTGGTGGCACACACTTGTAATCCCAGCATTTGGGAGGCTGAGACCTGAGGATCCGGGTTCGCGGCCAGCCTCAGCTACCTAGTGAGGCACTCTGCAACTTAGTGAGACCTGGTTTCAAAATAAAGACTAAAAAATAGGGCTGGGGGTATAGCTCAAAGGTAGAAAGCCCCTGAGTTCAATCCCCAGTACCGAAAAAAAAAAAAAAAAAAAAAAAAAAAAAAAAAAAAAAAAAAAAAAAAAAAAAAAAAAAAAAAAGAAGACTAAAGGAGGTCTATACTGTCCTCTTGCTCCCTGTGGAGCTCCTGGAACCCTCAAGAAAGCCTTGATTGGCATGGAGATAAAAGCTAGATGAACCTTGTAAGTACAACCAGCAAACTGAACAAGAAACTCATGGGGTAGAATTACAAGCTTCTCTGTCTCTCCTCACCTCTTCTTCAAAAGTATTTTAGTAGAAGTTGCACCACCCTTGGTTGAATACTTAGGTGGACCCATGACTTTCCTACACAGTCTCAATTCAGTTATAAGAAGTGTCTGGTCTGTGTAGTAATCAAAACTTCTGCTTTAAAGTGAGTCTGCTCTCCTCTCCAAGCTGGAGCTTGCCTCAGGTGAGGAAAGCATCTTTTTTGTCCTTCTTTCACACATCCTCCCTCATGCTGGTGACCAAGGTGGCAGGAAAGTCCTCACTTGTTAGTACCACATTACCATTGTAAGATGACTTCCTTGGATGTGGCCCGGAAAATCTTCAGAGCTGATTCCTACTCTCATGGGATGTTCTTGGTTCTTCAGAGCCCTGACTGGGGACACTGAACATGTTTCCTCTGACCTATGTGTCGCCTCTCCTCAGCTTTGTTTTTCCTGATGGCCCATTCTATTTGTGCCCTCTTAGTTGAAACTCTGTCAGCTTCCCATGGAATCCTCTTGGATGAAATTTTAAACATACAGACATGATCTCCCAGCATGTCTCTGTCTGGTCCATAAGAAACATAAATCATTTGCCCTGACCATGTCCAGGAGAATAGCACCCAACAGGCACTTTGTCTTTGCTTGTGCCACCAGAACATCTCATCTTTTAGATTTTCCAGGCAGGAATTGGATGCAATGTTGTGTATCCCAGTAATTGTAGGGAGACCAATAGTCTCATCAAAGCCCCTTGAGAGAGGACTCGTCCCTCCTCTTTGATGGGGGAAAATGCCAGCACAGCTCCCTACAAAGGAATGCTCTTTGAAGTTCCATTCCATCAAAATTCAAAGTGAATAAGGAATGCAGGAGTCACGTAATGAGTTTGGGTTGGTCAACATTGACATTTTCTTTTTCTCTTTAAGATGGAGCTTCCAAGCCAGGTGTAGTGTCTCATGCCTGTGAATCTTAGTACTTGGGAGTCTGAGACAGGAGGATTGCAGGTTTGAGGACAATCACAGCAACTTAGTGAAACTCTCAGCAACCTTGTGAGACTCTATTTCAAAACAAACAAACAAAAAAAACCTAAAATAAAATGAAAAAGACTGAGGGTATATCTTAGAGGAAGAATGCCTTGGGATTCAATCCCCAATACCACCAAAATAAGGGGGGAAGGGCTTCCAGTATTTGAACATCTTAACTGAAAATGAGGCAGGAATAGCCCCATTTTAATGTCCAGTTCCAGGAGCTTGGCCTTTGTGCCATCACCACATTTGTTGAAGAGTTGTTCTCTGCCACACCCTCTTTCGTGTTATCTCTTTCTATCCTTGTAATAATCCCTCTTAAGGGAAAAGAAAATTGAGATGTGAAAGGACTTATTCAAGAGTGTTCAGATTGTATTAGATTTAGAGTTGGGAACAATTTATCTATATAGTTCATAATTTCAATCTTTGTTGCTTCTTTAATCAAAATGTTATTTAGAAAAATGTCCATAACTTGAAAATGGATAGATTAAAAGTAATTCTTTTATTATTAATTCCTGGAGGTTTTTTTTTTAGTTATCTTTTGTTTGTTTTAATGCTTGTTTTATCAGAAATAAAGCATTGAGTTCTAACCTTTAGAATGTAGGTTAGTATTTAGGTTTTGTGTTGAGGACTAATGCATGGGCAGTTTTAGTAAATGTTTAATGGATATTTGAAAAGATATGTGTTTGCTTTCTCTGTCAGGTACAGAGAGCTGGGCTTTCTCTTAACTTAAACTCTGATGACTTCTAGGTCAGGGAGATCCCAGTGCCTGTATTAGCCATTTTGGAGGTGCTTATGACCCAAATACCAAATTACTGCTGAAACACATTGGCGTACTGAGAATGTGTGTTTACTTCTGTGTTCTCAGTCAAGCAGGAATCCTTTCTAGACCCATAAGATTTGGTGATGAGCTTTTAAAAAACTTTGGATGATGAGTCAGGACACTTGAGTTCTTGGCTCAGTACTACTGCTGTTTGTCCCTGGGAAAGTTGCCTGACTCCATGAATACAGGAGTCCAGGCAGATGTCCTCAAGGTCTAGTCTGTTTTTCAACTCTGTGAATCTTTGTGGTGGGTCTCTGGCTTTCCATCCTGAGAGTCATGGGCAGTTCAGGAAAGAGGGCGTTCCCATCAGAGCAAGTGATTCTTGGAGAAAGCATTATGCACATGAATGCTTCACCCTGATCCCTGGGAATTAAAACACATCAATTAGACCAGATACTATGCAATTACTAAAAGAAAACATAGGGCCAACACTCCAACATACAGGCACTAGTAGAGACTTTCTTGATAAGACCTCTAAAGCTCAGGAAATAAAACCCAGAATTAATAAATAGGATGGCATCAAGTTAAAAAGCTTCTGCACAACAAAGGAAATAATCAAGAATCTAAAGAGAGAGCCCGCAGAATAGGAGAAAATATTTGCCAGCTATTCCTCTGATAGAGAACTAGTATCTAGAATATACAAAGAACTCAAAAGCTGGGCATGGTGGCACATGCTTGTAATCACAGTACTTGGGAGGCTGAGACAGTAGTGTCACAGGCTCCAAGCCAACCTTGGCAATTAGCAAGGCCTTCCACAACTTAGTGAGACCCTGTTTTCAAATAAGAAATAAAATCCGGTTAGGGGTATAACTTGGAGGTAGAATGCCTCTGGGTTCAATCCCCAGTATCAAAAAAAAAAAAAAAAAAAAAAAACCAGAACTGAATAGACACTTCTCAAAGGAAAAATACAATTGGCCAATAATTATATGAAAGAATATTCAACATATCAAAACTACTGAGACTAACCTAATTATAGTTAGAACAGCAATCATCAAAAATACAAACAATAACAAATAATGGAGAAGATTTGGGAAAAGAGCAATTTTATACACTGCTGTGGAATTGTAAATTAGTACAAAAACTATGGAGATCAGCTTGGAGGTTTCTCAAAAAACTAGGAATGGAGCCACCATGTGGCCCAGCCATACCACTCCTTGGTATCTTTCCAA
Source organism: Graphiurus murinus (assembly GCA_004027655.1). Taxonomy (NCBI): domain Eukaryota; kingdom Metazoa; phylum Chordata; class Mammalia; order Rodentia; family Gliridae; genus Graphiurus; species Graphiurus murinus. The sequence goes on along the minus strand of PVLC010000117.1, from coordinate 50,866 downwards.
AAGAATGTTTATAGCAGCACAATTCACAGTAGCCAAATTATGGAAAAAACCTAGATGTCTACCAACAGATGAATGGATAAAGAAAACGCGATGTAAACATACAATGGAGTTCCACTCAGCCATAAAGAGGAGCAGAATTGTGTATTTTGTAGGAAAATAGATGGAACCAGAGAATATTATGCTAAGTGAGATCAGCCAGTCTCAGAAAGTGAAGGTTGAATGTTTTCTCTCATATGTGGAGGCTAGAGAGAAAGTAGGAAACATAAAGGACTTTAAATAATGTAGACAGAGACCTGCAGAGTAGTGGAAGGGGTCAGGGGAGGGAGTTAGGGAGCCGAAGGGAGAAGACTCAAGAAGGAAACCGTTCAAATAATACTATGGCAAGACGTGAAGGTAGTACAACCTATTTCACTAACACTTGTGGGAGGGAGGAGAGGGATGAGGTCCCGATGAGTAAGGAAATGCACCAAGTGATGTGGGCATGCGTGATTTTTATCACATTGAGCCTCGCTGTGATGAGTAACCGCCATGCACTACTACAATAATTTTTTTGTGTGTGTGGTACTGGGGATTGAACCCAGGGGCATTCTACCTCCGAGCTATACCCCCAGCCCTATTTTTTATTCTTTATTTTGAAACAGGGTCTCACTAAGTTGCGAGTGCCTCACTAGGTAGTCTCAGCCTCCCAAATGCTGGGATTACAAGCGTGCACCACCATGCCTTGCTTACCACAATAACTTTTAAACATTGTATTTAAAATACTAGAACTGCCAGTATACCATCAGTCATAAAGTCACTGGGGTAACCCTTTCCTCAGTATGTTATATGAACACTGGACCAAATTCAATTACAAACTAGGCCAGAGGGTAGGTTGGGATGCTCTACAGAATACTGCTTGTATTTCCCTGTCTAGAACAGCTGTGCGTGGTCTGGGTGGTGTGTGTCCTCCCCCAAGGCGAGACAAACACCTCTTCCTGGTTCAGTGCTGCCTTCCTTCTCCCCTGATGCTCTTGAATGTGGAGAGGTTTGAAGCTCTCAAGGGGGGAGGGGTGGGGGTGCCAAATGCACAGTTCATTTTCTTCATTCCAAATGGACCATTGAATCAATCTCTTATCTATCACATTCATTTTCTCTCAGCTGAGCATTCAGGATGTGTCATCTTCAGGGCAAACAAAGATGGATAAGAGAGGAGAAGGACTAAGTGAATATTTGTAACTTCTTATCCTACTTAAAGTGAGATGTGAGCTAACTGCTTTCTATGTCTGACTAAAAGGGCATGATAAGAAAGTGAATGTGGTGAGAGAATGTTCATCTAAGTTTCCAAACCAGACAGTGGTGGTTCTGGGGGAAGGAGTCATGTTTTACTAACTCACTTTTCAGAAAGGCTGCCTGGGCCTCCCTGCAGCTTCCTTGGAGCTGCACTGTGGAATGAATCTTGAGGATGAGCAATGGTCCTGACCTTCCAACTTCAAATTCCAAGAAAGAGGTTGCTTGCAGGAATGAGGTCAGTCTAATCTCTTAAAATTAAGGCAGCCAAGAAAAACGCCCTATCTCTGTTTATAAACGTGCAAAACAATTGTGTTGACAAGCTATTACTCACAGAGACTACTCACAGATGGTGGCTTGGGCTGAAAGTGAATTCGAGGCTAGGACCACAGAGCATTAATCACCATCCACAGATATGGTGCTGGGTATAAGTGAGCACTGTGGGCTAAGGTGGGGTGCGTTGTAGGGGCTCCATGTCAAATCACCTGTCCTGCAGATAGAGAAATCTTCGCAGCCACAGAAATCACCAAAAGACCAAATCCGCATCTCTCCATACTTTCCTGCTCCCTTTTACATACAGCAAAATTCCAGGTGTTACAAATGGATGCATTCAGGCATTGAATAAAAGCTGTCTGCTAGAGACCAAGCCCTCTGAGGAATGCCTATGGAGGTCAAAGATGATCTGTTGATCCAGGAGGTTACTTTTTAAGTGGAGAGTTGAGGCAAATTATGTGTGTGTGGGCACAAATATGTGCAAAAGGCAAACAACCCAAGGCAGGAATCACATTTCCTTCCTTCTTCCTGAGTCCCTCCTCCTCAACCTCCAGGTCCCAGGCCAGTGTGCCTTCCTCTGAGCAGCCTGTCTGACCTTTCAGGATGGAGTTAGGTGGCCTGGCTGTGTGTTCCCTCCGCTGCCCCTGCTTCCCTGGGTATTGCATTTCATACCCAGTTGTGATTGCCTCTTGAATTGTTTGTGGTTTCTCCCCTGCCCTCCAGCCCCATATTTCAACTTTTGTAGGAACAAAGACTTTGCCTTTCTATGTCACTCCTGGCACAATGCATGTTTGTTGACAGATTCTATAATCAGTATTGATGATGTTCTCTGGGAATGGATATGGGATAAGTCATTTTAAGTCCAGGAGAAAGGATTCGAGTTGGCCCTGAAAGATAAGATAAGAACAAGAGGAAAGATGAGTGCAGGGATTCTCAAAGTGTGGTCTCTGGACCGAAAGCATTGGCATCACCTGAGAACTTGTTAGAATGCAAATTGTGGCCTCACTCCACGCTTGCTAAACCAGAGACTCTGGAGGAGGAGAACCTGGCAATCTGGTGTGTGTATGTGTGTGTGTGTGTGTGTGTGTGTGTGTGTGTGTATTTCACTAGGGGTTGAACCCAGGGGCATTCTCCTCTGAGCCACACCCTAGTCCTATTTTATTTTTTTATTCTGAAACAGGATCTCACTAAGTTGCTGAGGGCCTTTGTAAGTTGCTGAAGCTGGCCGTGAACCTGTGATCCTCTTGTCTCAACCTCCCAAGTAGTGGGATTAGAGGCATGTGCCACCATGCCCGGCTGGCAGTCTTGGCCTTAATAAGCCCTCCGGGTGATTATGATGCACATCAAAGTTAGAAATGCTGGCCTAGCACCTTGGGACTATGACTGTTATTTACCTCCCAGGCCAATGAACTCCCACATACTGATTTTGACCCTATCTGATTTGGGGACTAGGCATGGAAAACACAATTTATCTCATATGCTACTTTCAGTTGATAGGTAGTAGCTGTTTGGAGCTCTTATGTGAAAGATCCTGAGCCTACAACTGCCCAGGGTGAGAAAGTACCATGATTGAGGAGCGGTGTCTGTCAAGGCACAACAGTGGAGAGAGATCACACCCGTGCAGCTTCCGTCTCTGACTGTAGCTAATCCCAGATTTGCACAAGACATGCTAGAGGTCGTGCTCTGATCTGAGGGTCTGTCTGGCTGTGGGCTCCTTTCTGATCTTCATGCCATGGCTTTCCAGGCTCCTTCCTGTGCCCCCGTCTGGGTGCCCTTTCCTTGAACACTATTCTTACTATGATTGGGCCTGCCAACCATCTTCTGGACAGCCCCCATCTGACCAGCACCCCTCTGGATCTGCCCTGTTACTGTTGGGCCAGACCTCCAAGCCTTGTTCTGAGTGTGGACTTAGAGCCCTCCCTTTCTAGCCAGGTTAGATCATTCGACTCTCCCCTTGGACACATAATTCTGGTTCACCCTGAGAAAAATGAATCTGTTCCTCTTGCTACCATCTACAAAATCTTCACCCCAATCGAGTAGCTAATGCTCATATTCGAGTCCTGGCTGTCTTGCTCAGCTTGCTCCAGTTATTCAAGAAAGCAATCCCAGGTGATGGGACCAGTGACGGGAAACAGAGACACTGAAGTCATAATACAGAAAACATGATTGGGCACCATAAGCAGACCAGGCTGATGAGTTAAGAACATACTGACTGAAACACCAGAAAACAATTGATACAATCATATCCTGCAAGGTCTTAATCTTCCAGCTTTAGAGTTTGGATACCATGCTGCAGGGGGAGTTGCAAAAGCTCTGGGTTGGTGAAGTGGTGTTGCTTTAAGGAGATGCCTTGGGAGGACTGATCCAGGAGCTTGTGTAGGGCGGGAAGGGACAAAGCAGAGGTTATCCAGGCCTGGCTTGACACTGGTTGTGGGAGTAGAAAGAAGCTGACATATAAAAGAAATGCTGAAGCCGGGCATGGTGGTGCACCCTTGTAATCCCAGCATTCGGGAGGCTGAGACTGGAGGATCCGGGTTCGCGGCCAGCCTCAGCTACCTAGTGAGGCACTCCACAACTTAGTGAGACTCGGTTTCAAAATAAAGAATAAAAAATAGGGCTGGGGGTGTAGCTCGGAGGTAGAATGCCCCTGAGTTCAATCCCCAGTACCGCAAAATAAAATAAATAAATAAATAAATAAATAATAAATAAAAGAAATGCTGAGCTGGCATAGTGGCATCCTGCTGAGGCGCATCTGTGGGCAAATGGGCAGCACCCAGGGTGTGGCAGTGTCAGGACAGCCATGCAGGACAGTGCAGCTCCAGGGAGACGCTTTCGCTAACAGGTTTGCAAACTCTGTGGGCCCGGGGAACTCTGTGGCAAAGAGAAATCATTCTTTAGAATCTTGTTTGCCTCTACTTGAGATTACACTTTTACCCCGTTTGCACCCCCTGACACACCCCACACACCCCACCTCTTTCCATCGGTGACTCTTCTGGAAGCCATGCAGGTAGAACATAAAGTATTCTGCCACTTGCCTCTTACTTAAAGGCTTGGAGTTTTCATGACTAGCCACCTAGACGCCGGGAAGAAATCATCTGCCTCGCACAGCAATTCAAGTTGTACACTGCCACAGGGCTGTGCACTGCTAAGGCATTGGAATTTGCATTATAGATGTCTTTATTATTTTGCTTTAAAATTATTTTAACTGTATTGACTCTAACAATGAATGATTTGTATGTTTACGACGACAAATTTCAGGCAGATGGCCGTAAAACGGCTTTTTCTGATACCATCAATGCATTATGGTGGTTTTCTACCAGGAGGAAGTAAAGTGTGTTGAGAAAGGAAAGGCTGCCTCTTCTACTTCTCGTAAAGACATCATGCAGATGGCTAAGAGAGTTTAGATGAGTGTGGGTCAGGGCTCTGCTTGGTCCATTCCAGCTCAGCACACATTTATACAACACCTACTATGTGAGAGGAACTCTATCTAAGGTACAAGGATGAAAGAGTCAAGGCCCCATTGTCCTACAGGAGCTCAGAATCTCAGCAGGGACACAGGCAGGAAACAAACCTACTGCAGTATGGGGCTGGACTTGGCCCTTCCAGATCCACGCTGCAGTCTTACCTTTTAATGGAATAAGCTTAAATACTAGCTATTAATGAAAGCATATGTGTATGTATTTTTCTTTTTTGGTGGAACTGGAGATTGAACCCCAGGGGCATTCTACCTCTGAGCTATACCTCTATCTGTTTATTTTTTAGTTTGAAACAATGTCTCACTAGGTTGTTGAAGATCTCATAAGTTGCTGAGGCTGTCCTTGAACTTGCCTCCTGTCTCAGCCTCTGAAGTACTAGGATGACAAGTGTGCCCCACCACACCCAGGGAAAGCATAATTTCTTTTCTTTTCTTTTTTCTTTTTTTTTTTTTTTTTTTTTTTTTTTTTTTTTTTTTTTTTTTTTTTTTTTTTTTTTTTTTTTTTTTTTTTTTTTTTTTTTTTTTTTTTTTTTTTTTTTTTTGCAGTACTGGGGATTGAACTCAGGGGCATTCTACCTCTGAGCTATACCCCCAGCCCTATTTTGTATTCTTTATTTTGAAACCGAGTCTCACTAAGTTGCAGAGTACCTCACTAGGTAGCTGAGGTTGGCCTCGAACCCGGATCCTCCGGTCTCAGCCTCCCGAATGCTGGGATTACAAGCATGCGCCACCACGCCCGGCTGGAAAGCATAATTTCTAATTGCCTTCTTATGATCATTAATGGATCTCTTATTGCTTAATACGCACACTCCTTTCTTTTGGGCCTAACAAGGTGGCTTGTTTTAAACTCCGTGGTGGAATCCGAAGCTTTTGAGGCCTCTGCTCCTGGGGCAGCTGTGTCTAGAGAGAAGGGATGGCCTTTGTTCTTTAGCCTTTTTCATGTTCTCATCCCTAAGGTCCACTTTCACTGATGGCTGTGAAGGGCAGGGCAAGGTCACGCTGTTCATCTCTGCAGTGCCAGGTTCTCCTTTGAGAAGAGGGAAGAGGAATCTAGCTCTATTGGGTTTATGTGGCTATCCAGTCTCATAGTCAGATACTGTTGTATCTAGCCTGTCCTTCGCCAGCCCTCCATTCCCAAGAGGAGGACAACTTTCTTGCCAACCTCTGACTGCACCATATTTCTTGTGCATGAAAGAACATTGAATTGGATGCTTCTCGGGCATCTGGGCCATTTTCCTGACCTTCTAGTATGGACTAGGGATCATCCCAACCTCTATACTATACAGGTAAAAAGAAGTAGTGCCGGAGAGTTGATCAAGTTCATACCATGAGTTTAATGCCAAGAAGCCATAGTTTGTCCATGGAATTGCTTATTGATTTACTTTAAAGAAAGGGATTCCAGACTGAAAACTAAGTGCAAAGGAAGAAGAGCAAAACTATAGTTAAGGAGCTAATGAGGAAACAGAAATAACAGAGGAAGATTCATGTGCTTTTTGAGGGACAAAGGGGTCCCTGTCCTATATTCACCAGGATTTCCTGGGGCTGTATGTCAGCTTTTTTCACTGTAACAAAATACCCGAGGTAGTCAACTTATAAAGGGAAAAGGTATACTTTGGCTCATAGCTTTGGAGGTTTCAGCACGTGATCAGTTGGCCCCACTGCTTTGGGTGTGTGGTAGCAGGGAGTATGTGGTAGAGCACAACCACTCTTCTCTTGGCCAAGAAGCAAAAGAGAGAAAGAGGAGGGGGCTGGGGTCCTTCAGCCCCCTTCAAGGGCACTTCCCCAGTGACCTAAAGCCACAAGGCCCCACCTCCTAAGGGCTCTGTCACCTCCCAATAGCACCACTTTGGGGGCCCAGACTTTAACACATGGACCTCTGGGGGCAAATAATATCCAAACTACAGCAGGCTGTTTACTGCATGGGTGCTCCGTCAACCCAGACTAAACGCCAACCTAACGAAATACAAGAACTTTGGAAACACCAGTGTTAGAATTAGATATAAAATGTTCCTAAAGAGCTCACGTAATGTGTGGAGCCAATGTAATTGAGTCATGAGGGTTGTAATCCCAGAAGTGGATAAATCTATTGTAATGCATTTACCTGGGTGGTAACAGGTAGGCCGGCAGGGCGTGGCTCTTTTGCCTCCTGCCACCCCCCCTGCTTCTGGCCTCCCTGATGTAAGGAGCACTGCCCACAGGCTCTCCCTCCACCTCCCACGGCCATGCCCTGAAAGCCTCGGTCCCCAGCCTCACATGCACTGCGCCTAAAACCATAAGAAAATAAATCTTCTTTCCTCCAAGTTATGTGGTCAGATCTTTGGATTACGGCTGCAAGAATGCTGACAGATACAAACCAGCAATGACAGAGTGGCAAACATGGCCTTGTCTTTGCTGCCCAAATGTTTGTGGGTTTACTTACTTTGGAAAATTAAAGACAAAACAGGCAGTTGCTTAACATTTTGCCCAGCCAAATAGAGGAGCTCATACTGTGAACAGCTAAGGTCACAGCTCAAAGAAATGCTAGCTCAAGGAGGAAAGCTGTGACCTCTGGGATAAATGATTTCCAGATTCAGCCAAGGGACTCAGGACTGACCTAGGATGTTCCCTTGTGAAGGAAAGGGTAGAATGGCCCCCTCCATGGGGAGGAGGTGCTGCAAACACCATAGGACCATTGGAGACTTGTGGAAAAAAAAGGAAAAGTGGCAGACATTTTTAATAAAATGGTGATACATATAAAAGAGAAAATAGAAATATAAATTTGATATAGATTTGCAGGAAAATAAAACCAACATTATCCATCTTCAATGCAGACATCTGAATTTCCAGTAGATGGAGATGTTACCACATGAAAGAGAAGTTTGACAGGTGGACCCAGTCTCCGACTCCCCCCTCTCTAAAACAGGATGGTTTATTTCTCAGAAGTGAGAGGCAGAGAGGACCCCTAAAATATGTAGACTCTGGAGCTTTAAATCAGTAACACTTTCCAAAAGACACTAACAGTGAGACCCAAGTTTCTGATTCAGAAAGTTCGCTTTTCTAAGGATGAAAGCATGAGCCAGCTGTCTGTCTCCTTGTTTGGGGAGCACTTGGCCATCCTCCTCTGTTTTCCAAGCTTTGTGTTTGGAAACTCTAGGCAAAATAGCATTCTGTTTGCCTTCTAATCAACATGCATTTGCATTAGAGTACTTTGGAAGTCAAGGTTTCAGGTCTTTTTGTTTTTGTTGTCTTTTCTCTTTTTTCCTGGTCTCTAGAGATTCTCTTGTGGCCATGGCATAGGGTCAAGTTGTTTTCACAGCTTGCCTGCATTTTGTTTTGGGCTTGTGAGGACTTGGGCTGGATGCTTTTATGGTGTTTGTAGAACTGAATAGCTATGCACTGAAAGCTAGCCGCTAGGCATAACTCATTAACATTAAAAAACCTGTCTCCCGGTATAGAAAGATCTTTTTGACAGACATTGTTGTTGTCTGGGTGATCTCAGGTGTTAGGGAAACATTTTCTGATCTGCGGAAGATGCTGTGGTTTGATGATTCTCTCACTCCAAACCAAACGGTACCCAAGAATCAAGATATATAGAAAGATCAGCATTAGACAGACAGCATGACCTCAGGCTTAAGAGGGATAATTTTTTTATAACTTGCTTTTCTTACCCAGAGTCTTTTTCCAGATGACTATACACAGAAGAGCTGGGCGCATGCCCATAACCCTAATACTTGGGAGGCTGAGACAGGAGGATTGAAGGTTTAGAGCCAGCCTCAGCAATTTAGTGATAACCTGTTTCAAAATAAAAAAGGGCTGGGCGTGTAGCTCAGAGATAGAATGCCCCTGGGTTCAATCCCCAGTACAAAAAAAAAATTGATTCAGATATATTTTCAGAAAGATGTAGATACACACTTTCAGCTCTTGGTGTTAGAGTAAATTGCAGAAGACGAATGGGTCAGTGGTTATGAATTATGCCACTTGGAATCTGCCTTACTTTCTGAAAAGCATTTGTATCAGCCATGCAAAGATACCACTTTCCTGCTGAACATAATCTATGTGCTATCATTTTTATTTTAAGAAAGAAATTGTTTCTGTCGATTATAAGTATATACAGCAAAGGCTTAAAAACAAATATTATGACCTGGTCAGAGAATCTCAGGCATGTAGCTCAGAATTTGATCCAGACACTTTAGAAGAAGCATCTTGCAGATTTTCCTGTCCACCCAGTCCCCCTCCTCCGAATTCCTCAGGGTTCAAGCAAAGGTTACCCTCCCCAGGCCAGGGCCCTCTTGCTGCCTGCCAGCCAGGGATATCTGGACTTTCTTTTGATCTCTGTTTTTCTCCACCCTGAGCTCTTTGGTCTCCTGGGAAGAGCAGAGGCATTTGTCGTTTGGCCATCAGCAGCTAAGGGTTTTTGAGGTCTCCACACGTAGGAGCAGGTAAATCAAAGCTGCACTCAGGATATGACACCTTCACCGTGAAACCCTACACTTTAACAGGGTCTTACTTTACCTTGTTCCCCATAAATCATCCCTCAAATCTGTCCAGAAAGAGGAAATCAGTTTGGGATTTTAACACTCTTGAGGGCTTCTTAGATTTCAGCTGGGTAGCTGCTTGGTTTGTTCCCCTCCGCTTTTCCTTGATTCATTAATTTGCTCAACAAAATTTATGGAAGGAATCCACCATGCACCAGGTGCATTATAAGAGGAAAACGCAGGTGGAGCAACAGAGATTCATCCCCAGTAATGGAGAACACCGCACTCTGCACATGGGCTTTGTTGGTTTGGGGTCCTACGGTCATCTTCATTTCCAAAGGATGGCTGATTTCTCCACCTACCGGAATGTGCTTCTTTCCGGAAGATTTTCTGTTGTTCAGCTCTTCCTGTATGCCCTGCTTTAGGTAGGAAAGACAGAAATAACAGAAACCAAAAAGCAAATCCTATAGGGCAGTATGGTCTCAGTGTCTGGAATTTGGACAATTTTAGCTATTTGTTTTATTAAAGCATTCACTGGTTTCCTTGGAATATAATGTAGGGGCCAGCTTTTGTATATTTGTATGAACTCTGGTATATTGTGTATTTTTATTGTAAAATACACAGAACATAAAATTTACCATTTTAACCACTTTTAAGTGTGCAGTTCAGGAGTGTTAAGTATATCACATCGTTGTGCAGGGAATCTCCAGAACATTTCATCTTCCAAAACTCAAACTCCACATATGAATACAATAACTTCACATTTCCCCTTTCCTCCTGCCCCTGACAACTATTATTCATTCTACTTTCTGTTTCTATGAATTTGTACTGCACACCTCATCGAAGTAGAATTATACAGTATTTGCTGTTTCGTGACTTTCTTACTTCACTCTGTATAAAAATAATGAACCTCAAAGTTCATGCACATGGCAGCATGTGTCAGAATTTCCTCTCTTTGTAAAGACTGAATAATATTCTACAGCATGTTTATGTCATATTTTGTTTATCCATTCATCTGTTGATGGAAAATTGGCTGTTTTTACCTTTTGGCCACTGTGAATGACATTGCCATGAACACAGGTGTACAAATATTTCTTCAAGACCTTGTTTTCAATTCTTTGCTGTATATCATCAAAAGTGTAATTACTAGATCATATGGTAATTCTACTTTAACTTTTTTTTTTGGTACCAGGGATTGAACCCAGGGACATTCTACCTCCAAGCTAAACCCCCAGTCCTATTTTATTTTTATTTGGAAATAAGGTCTCACTAAGTTGCTAAAAGCCTCTTTAAGCATTGCTGAGGCTGGCTTCTAACCTGCAATCCTCCTGTCTCAACCTCCCAAGGATTGGGATTACAGGTGCACACCACCATGCCCAGCCTATTTTTAATATTTTGAGGAGTCACCATACTATTTTCCACAGTAGCTATTCTATTTTACATTCTCAGCATCAGTGTTCGAAGGTTACATTTTCTCTATATGCTTGCCAACAGTTTTCATTTTCTGTTTTGCTTGGTTTTTAATAGTAGCCATCCTGATGGGTGTGAAGTGCGGGTTCTATTTTTAAGGAGGAAATGGTAAAACAGAATAAACAGCATATCCTAAGCAACCCTACATTTTCAGATAAATATGTATAAATCAGGAAATGCTAACATTTGCCTTTATACACCTATTATCAAAAATAAAATAGTATCAGAACCCAAAATGGAAGAGCTCAATAGAATCTAGGCCAGAAGCGTAAGAGAGCTTATATTACATTTTCTCCCTATTTTTTATATCTTATTTGATTTTCATGGAACTATCTGCTTTGGGTAAATACTTCATATACATTTAACTGGACATGGAGCCCAAGAAGAAATTAGAAAGGAATTAAAGGGAAGAACTATTGCAAGATTTCTATATTGCATAGATGAACTACAGAAAGCTTGACTTTTAATAAGTCTACAGAGGTTAAATCTAATTTTAGATCTTGTATTTCCTCATCTCCTTTGTCATATAACCTTCCTCTGACCTCCAGCACTCTGGACCCATAGAAAAAGACCTTGCATCTCCTGGATCTAACCTGATGTTTGCCCAATCGCCAGACCCCGGCCAAGAGGAATAATTTACCATATAGAGTTACCCAGAAATGTTTCCTGGATCCCGATTGACATAGTGCAGTGAGAAGGGGAATAGGTAATAACTGGAATTACTCAGAAACATCACATTCTTTTGTTGCAAATGTACTGGATATTCAGAGAGAATTCTCTCTTTTTCTGGGGCCCCTAATTTTTAGGTAATTGTGGCTGGCTCAATCCATTTAAAGAAAAGCAGGGCATCAGGCTGTGGCTACATAATCAAGGTCAAGTGGGAAAAAAGCTCACCATCACAGAGGTTTACTGGCTCTGGTTATATATCCTGGGGAGGTAGGGGTTGGGGAGTCATGCCAGGCATCCCAGCCAGTTGACACATCTTTCGTTAAGGCTGAATATGCTTGTTGGTGGCAACGTTTGCTGAAGGAAGAGTAGAAAGTTTCTCATTAGACTTGTGTTTGTCAATAAGCAATGATTGAACTGCGGGAGACTGTGGTCTTTCAGAACACAGGGAGGAAGATTAAAACTATCTCACCAAGTCAGGCCTGGGGGTGCACTTCTGTAATCCCAGTACTTGGGAGGCTCAGACAGGAGGATCACAGTTTCCAGGCCAGCCTCAACAACTTAGCAAGACCCTCAGCAACTTAGTGAGACCCTGTTTCAAAATAAAAAGTAATAGGGCTGGGGGTATAGTTTGGAGGTAGAATGCTCCTAAATTCAATCCCCCAGTGCCAAAAACAAACAAACATAAAGTTATCTCAAGCCAGGCGTAGTGGCACACACTTGTAATCCCAGTACTTGGGAGGTTGAGACAGGAGAATCCGGGTTCGTGGTCAGCCTCAGCTACTTAGTGAGACTCTCTGCAACTTAGTGAGACCCTGTTTCAAAATAAGGAATAAAAATATAGGACTGGGGGTGTAGCTCGGAGGTAGAATGCCCCTGGGTTCAATCCCCAGTACTGCCAAAAAAAAAAGAGTTATCTCTCTACTCTATGCAGATCTAATAACAAAAAGAAACATGCAGGTGTCTATGTGCAAGAACCAGGAAGGGAAAGAAACTAAGAGACTCTGAACAGTGTTCCCAAGATTTGGCTACCAAGCAGCAGAAGCCCTGAAGTGTAGCCAAAGAGCCAGGGCACTGTTCTGCCAATCTTCTTCCAGGCATATTTTCACTTGGCCATGCTTCTACAATAATTATCAAAGAAAATTAAAATAACAGGCAGCCCAGAAGCTCTCTGGCAACAGCCTAAGAGCCAGGGAAGAGTTTTAATAAAGCCCAGGACTACTGGGGACTACCACCTCACCCAGCTATTCTGCCAAGACTATTTTGCCAAGGCCCCGTTGCGATAATGGTGGATGTTTCTATGCCTGCAGTTCTTATAAAGCTTTCAAATGCAGACATTCCACCACTTCCCCAGGCATCCAGTTTCAGGGCAGAAGAAGAGAAGTTCGCTTTTATTGAGTGCCTGTGCTTTTACAAGCGTCGGCTTATTTGACTTGCAGTCAAGTCTTTGAGATCAGTATTATAACACCCATTTTGACAGATAAGAAAAGCAAGGTTCATAAACGTAATTTATCCAGCAATGCAAGCTTAGTTAGTGGCAGGACTCAGGTAGGAACTGTGCAAGAATCATGCACTTTTTTTAAAAATTTATGCAGCTCTGTGGATTCTCGAGTGCTAGGCAGCTTGTCTACAGGTCTAACCAGCATCCTTCCTGCTGCATTTCTTTGAATACAGTTGCATTTTGAAGGTCCATGGACCCTTAAAGGCCTTGGTGATGGTGGCATAATGCTGGCAGCAGCCAGTTTTGCAAAGCAGCCTCATTCTCAGTGAGCTTGAGAGCAAGGCTACACCTCATTGAACTCAGTGGCCACTGTCCAAGTTGTCCCACGGTCAAGAAGTGGGCTGCCTTTCATGCTTCTTCGGTACACACTCTTTGTTTTCTCTTTTTGTCTATGCTCATCCTCCGCCGTCCCCCCTCAATGCCACAAAATACTGTTGCAGCCCGAGGTTTCAATTAGGTTCTGGCATGATGAGCTCATGCCACGCTTTGTGTGGCCCTGACAAGAACATCCTTCCTGGGGCTCCCTTTGAGAGGGAGCCGAGACTGCTGAATCCCCTTTTCATGCTGCCACAAGAGAACCTCCGCTTCTCATTTGTCCAAACCCTTGTTTGTCTTTGGGGAAGTGAAATGCTCACATTCGATTGCGATTGGGATGGATTGACGTCCTTTAAAGGCCCGTGGGGGAATGAAAGCCAAGCTTACTCTGGAGATTATTCCCCCTGCATTCAGTCGAATGTGGAGGGCCGCAATGGTTTGGTAAATAGTGCGGGAGGACCCGCCCCAGCCTTTTTCTCCCCAGGGGTTGTGTATATTTGGACAGAGCATGTTCTGCCTGCAGAGAGGGCCTGAAAAAAAGTCTATTAGCAAATAACCCGGGCCTGAATGGGTGGAGCAGGGCTGGCTAGTGGGTCCCTCCAGGGTCATGGTTTCCATCTTAAAGTAAGAATGATTATTTTCTACCCTTGCTGTGTAAATGCAATGGGCCTCAGTAATAAACTCACCGAGCCACCAGAGAGGCAGCCTTGGTTCCCACGCTCTAAGCACAGTCTCAGGGAGGAGACTGAGCGTAGTAGGTGGAAGGGGCCACTCTCTGCTGTCCTTTGTGTCTGTCCTTGTGTTTGTGCATGTGCAGATGGCTCCTACTCTGTCTGGCTTGCTGTTTATTTTGCTTCGAAAGCTCCTGGATGTCTGGAATTGTGTCTATTCATCCACATCTATACAGAGGCATGTAAATGAGCTTGTTAATTCAACTGAGCAATTGATAAAGCTGTTTTTTAATGTGCTCAGTGCAGTCCTAGGCACAGCAGGGAGGAATAAAAGAAGCCTCAGTGGGGTTTCTGTCTGTGACCTTGAACAGCTCCCAGCACCTTGCTGAGCCTCCTGATCGCTTAAGGACTTTCCCTGCTCTCAGGATCTTGGATGGAGGTGATCAATGAGATGGAAAGATAACAAACTATGCAAAGACCTATTATAATTAAGAATAAAGTCAAGTTACACAGAGAAATAAGTTTTTTGGTTGTATCCTGAGTGAGGTTGCTAGCAAATAAAAATACAGGCTGCTCAGTTAAATTTGAATTTCAGATAGACAGCGAATATTTTTTTTAATTTTCAGTATGTAGTATAAGTAGGGCCCATGCATTATATGTTGTATACCCGAACTGTTTAACTGAGCAGCTGCAGTTTACCTGGCAACACAAATGTAGAGAAGTTGCATGAGCTGGGCACTTGAAGGAAGCCTCCCCCAAAGGCTGCCTCACTCTGTGGTCAGCCATGCTGGCCTTCCTCCTCCTCTCCTCCTGCACAGAGCCTTCGCCCAGGCTGGTGCCACCTCCAGGCATGCCTTCCTCCCACTTCCTCCCTGGTAGAACTACCCCTGCTCAGAGACCACTTCCTCAGTGAAGTTCCTCCTGATGGTCCAGACTACGTCACTTCCTCCGTGACAGATCCCCTGGGAGACTTGGCCTGCTGGGCACTTGCCACAACTCGCAGTTTATGCAGTTGTTGGCACTGTTGTGTATTTAATGACATCAAGGTCAGCCGCTCTGATATCTCCACCTCCTTCTACTCACCACTAGACAGATAACTCTTAAAGAAAGGACAGGATGAAAGGTTTCCCAGAAGGCACAGGTCTGGAGCTCAGTGCCAAGCTGGAGTTCAAGAAGGGAGATTGGAGCATCATGAAAAATCTGTAGAGGTGAGTGCGAGCCAGACAGCCACCAGAAGAGAGCACTGGGTGTGCTTCCAGAAGAGGGCGGAAAGCAGTCCCGTGGTTACTTCAGACCTCATCATGGAGAGCAGCGCACTCGAAACCTTCCTATAAAGGTTGGACCAGGTGTTCTTGAGATAGTGAAGAGAGAAAAATGATTGTGGAGAGAGGAGTAATGTGGAGAAAGCCACTCTTCATGGTGCTTTTATTAAACCTTTATTTCCACCTCTGGGGGAAAGCCCAGAGTCAGCCTCCAGGAGGCTGCTGGGGAAGGCAGAGAACACCGAGTCAAGAAATCTCAGGAGCTCCCACTGCCTCCAGGCACACAGCCTGCCCTGCGCCAAGCTCAGACAGAAACATTCTTTCCCTGAAGCCATCCAAACTTTTCCCTGCTGGACCGTTCTTTTCTCAGTGCCTCCCACACATCTGCTCTCAGGTGTTTAGAGGAGAGAGTGCCTTTGTCAAATCCGCTGCTTGGTTTTCAGGCCTGGGAAGTTGCAGCCTCTGCCCACACTTCCATGCATTAAGTTTTTCTGCCTGATGACCTGCCCCATATTTGGTTCTTATTGCTGTTGACTATTACCTAGTTCCAACAGACTCTGGAAGATGTTTGGACACAGACATACACACATACATGTGCATGATCACACATGCAATTATGTACATATATATATATATAAACAAGAATACATAAAGAGACATACATATATGTAGAAGCACATGTACACAGAACTCATAAGTCCACACATATCTAAATACATACACACATAAGCACATGCACACTGATGTACATGTGTTTTGTGGGGGGGGGAGTTACTGGGGATTAAACCCAGGGGCATTCCACCTCTGAGCTATACCCCCAGCCCTTTTCTTATTTTTTATTTTGAAACAGGGTCTTACTAGATTGCTGAAGGCCTCACCAAGTTGCTGAAGTTGGTCTTGAACCTTCAATCCTCCTGTCTCAGCCTCCCTAGTACTGATTACAGGCATGTGCCACTACGCCTGGCTCACCCCAATGTACATGTACAAATGCATGCTCTGCTAAGATGGTTAGCAGCAAGGATGGAGTCGAGCCACCCACCCCCAGGTACTTACTGCTCCTCTAGAAGTGATACTGTTTCCTCTGCCTCTGTTTCTCTGGCCGCTGAGACCTTTACATGGTAGTGTGTACCAGAGTTCACTTCCCCAACTTCCTTCTTAGCGCTCTCCTCCGCCTCAGTCCTTGACAAGAAAATCCCCGCTCCCTAGTTTCTCTGGAAGATCCCTATGCATGTGTATAGATCCGCCCAGCTGGATATATGATTTCCCAAGCCATGAGGAACTCGGCATGACCTCCTGCTTCCACTGGAGCTGTTGAGCTGTTTTCCTGACGATGGGCCAAACCAGCTCCTACTGACAGAACCCCTTTCAAATGCTTACTTTTTATTAAATATGGCATTGGAAGATGTAGCACTACACGTCACACAGCTTGAAGAGGCTTGAACAGCACGGTGTTTTCTCCACGGTGACATTTGTTTTCAGTCACTTTTTTTCCAGCTTCAGATGTACTGTGACATGAGAGAAATAAGAAACATTTCAGAAGAAGGTTGGGTAACTTGGACAATGTTGGCTTAGCCAGTTGCCATAAAATTTCATGAAACTACATGTCTAGAAACTTTCCACAAATAGGAAGCTACTGCTGTTTGCTGCTTCCAGATCTGTCTGAGAAAGTGTGCAAAAAGCAAGCTATTGTACTCACAGAAACCTGAAATAAGTTCATTTTTTTTTTCTGCAAGCACAATAATCTTGCATGACCTGGACTACTGGTCTACCTATACAGTTGTACCTGCTATCAGCCACTCTCTGCTTGCCCTCTTCTTCAGCCATGGAGTGTCTCCTGAATAGATCATGTTCCTGGCTTTTGGGTGAATCTTTCTGCTATGGTTTTGGTATGGTTCAAGAATCCTCCTAAGGTTCATAGGTTAAGGGCTTAGTTCTCAGGGTAGAGCTATTTGGAGATTGTTGAATCTTTGGGACATGGGTTTAGTGGAAGGTCCTTATATCTTGGGGGGTGTTCCCTCAAAGGGTCTTTCTCTCTGCTTCCTGGCTTGAGATGTAACCTTTTGCTCTGACATGTGCTCCCCACCATTGCCATCACTGCCTTCCCCAGAACTGAGCCAGTGCAGGCACCATGCCTTTGCCCAAACTGTGAGCTAAGTAAACCTTTTCTCTTTATGAGTTAGTTTCCTCAGGTATTTCATTGCAGTAATGCAAAACCAACTAATACACTCTGCCTGGAATGCTGCTCTCTTCTTTCCTCACCTACACACAGTATACTCCTACTTATCCTTCACAATTATAACTTCACATTTATTTGTGGGAATATTTAATTAATATCTGTCTTTCCCATGAGATTATTGTTACATAAAGATGAGGACCTGACCTTTTTTTTTTTTATCATTTCCTTGGCACTTACTATAGTACCTGGATTAAGATAGATTCTCAAATATTTGCTGGGTAAATGAATTCACAAAGGCATGAATGTTGGCTGTGCCATGAGGGCAGATACTCTGTCACAGAAATATGATTATGCCTAGATCCCTGCACAGTGCCTTGCATACAGTAGGTGCCCAATAAATGTTTGTTGGGTGAATGAATGAGCATTGCTCTGTATATGACACCATACCCAGCACTGTTCTTGACTTTGAAGTCAGCTTCTACTTAGAGAAATAATATGTACTCAGATGAAATAACAGTTCATTGGGCACTTGGGCATAAGACTTTTGTATCTGAGTCAAACTTGAATTTGAACCCTACTGGCTCTACCAGTTTTAGTGGTGTGGTTTTTGATAAGTTACTTAACCTGTCTGAGCCTCATGTCCCACATCTGTAAAATGGGATGAGTTGTAAGGATAATATGAAATAATATACATACATTGTCTTACCCAGTACATGGTAATATGCAAGAACTCTAGCCCTGTTAGGTATTATGATTAATTTAATCAAATTTCTATGTCTTTAAAGTGTGGTGAGATTTTTGACCAACTGTGTGGCCCCAGGCAAGTCTTTTCATTAAAAATCTTTAAAATTCATTTTTCATGAAAAGACTGAGCTTCCATTTTCTATTGCATTCGATGAGAGGATTAGGTAATGGCTGGGTTCTTTCCAGGCAGGATGGTCTCTGCAGTGTAGAGATCAGTAGAAGTGACTGTGGAGAGAGGTCAGATGGAATATGTTTAGGCCAAGAATAGAATGTGGGACATGACAGCTAGGGAGAATACCTTGTGCAAAGTCCTGAGGTGGAGAAGGAGTGCGGAGCACTTGGGCATGGAGTGGTGGGTGGCAGGCGGCTCTTTAGTAGTGCTGGGAAAGCAGGACTGTGGACCTAGGACAGGTTCTTGAGAGGGGGACGACCTGAAGAAGGAAAGTTCGAGAATCATGCAGGCTGAGTTGGAAAAACAGGAAGTTTGGAGCCAGGGAGACCAGCTAGCAGGACGTGTGGCCCTTCTGACACAAGCTGATGAGTGCCTTGGCTTGGGTCTGCAGGAGGAGTGAATAGGAAGGGGAGACTCCAGAATGACTTCATGACACAGCCGGGTGTTGGGCCAGATACAGGGAGTGAAAGAGGTTTCTAGAATGTTCACTGCCACTCATAGGAATGTAGGAATGTGTGCTGTCCTTCAGAATATTGATTAGACTGTGCCCTAGAAACAGGAGTTGGAACCCAACAGAGGACCTCAGGCCCACCAGCTGAGGAGGGAAAGCTGGCAGCCAGGGTGTGGAGGGAGGGTTGACAACAGCCATGTCCAGCACTGGGCCAGACCCATCCAATTCTGCAGTTGTCAGGAAATGGATGAAGGTAGACCAGGGAAGTGGGGAGAACACAGGGATGTAGCTTTAGAAATCCAGAGGAGAAACAGGCCACTTTCTAGGGCCATAGGAGTGAGACAGGAAACAGGCTTCTTTACCTAGCTGCTCTGGGGAGAACAGAAGGTCCCCAGGTGCCCAGGAGATCCAGTCAAGAGGCTGCTGGATAGGTAACCTGGCCTCCGGTAGGTGACCCTAGGGTGGTGGAGGCACGTGCCAGTGGTCCCATAGCTTGAACCTAATGGCAGCACAGCACACACAGCACAGCAGTGAGAAGCTCCGGAGTAGCTTTAGGTTCCAGTGTGGGATGGTGAGGGCCAGACGCAGTGTTAACAAGACCCGCTTGCAGTGAGCTCTACCTTTACCAACCATGTGGGCATGAGCAAATCACTCAGCTTGTCAGAAGCTGTGTCCTCATCCTCACAGGTGAGGATTAACTGAGTTTATATACATATGCATATATATATACACACACACATATATAAACTATATACATAGTTATTAACTATATATAGTTATAGGGTTAATATATAATAACTATATAATATTTAACAACTATATTATATAGCCTGCTATGGTTGGTGCTCAATTAACAGAGGACATATAAAAAGTATAAAATGTAGTTTTCAATTAAGTAGCTGAATTTAAATGCAAAAGCTAGGGAAACAGGAGTTCTTTCCCCTCTCTGATTTTTGCAAAGTATGAGCCATACCTGACAACTCGGATGAGAATGTCCTTGCAAGGCCTCCTGATGGCTACAGCCTTGACTGGTTGGCTTGCAAGTATACAACTGTAACCTTTTGTTTAAGAAGCTGAAAATCACTTTGTAGGTTGGCTTTGGCAGTGCATTCCCAGGTGTCAGCTAGTGACCTGGTTGCCAGGTGGGTCTCTTTCCTCCACCCGGGGTTCGTCAGTTAGAGCAGTGGTTCTCAAAGTGTAGATCCTAGACCAGCAGTGTTTAGCATCACCTGGAAACTTACTAGAAATGCAAATTCTCAGGCTCCAGGGCAGACCTACTGAATCAGAAACTGGGGGCGGGGGGGTGGGGTGGGGAGAATCAGTCTGCATGTCTGCATCTTAACCAGACCTCCAGGTGATTCTGATATATCCTAAAATTTGAGAGCCACTAAATCAAAGTGTTACTGACAGAACTATGTTTAAGTGTGAGCACTACTAGGACAAATTTAACATAAATTCAACATGGAGACAGTGATTTTTCAGGGTTTAAAAAAGACATTTTTGTTCCCTGTTTCCAATCCTGATGCCTAAGTCTATGAAGACTGTGAGTTCAATGATTCAGTAGGGCACTGCACGTGAACTTCTAAAGCTGAAATTGCATAGTTCCAAGGGTGGCATGGAAACTTGGGGATACTAAGCAATGGATAAGTGGTATGTTTTTGCATTTAAGTTTCAATAATAGAATGCTCCTTAAATGGTTTCCTTTTTAGAATAGGAAAAGTGAAGAATTATAGTCTTGCCCCTCTTCTCTTCTGACTTTCTCAGAAGTTTTCTTTTCTTTTCTTTTTTTTTTTTAATTCCAGAGCAGTCTGGGCTCTTAGAAACATTCTCTTCATCATCTTATTTTCCATAACTTTGTCCTGGAAAATGCAGTCTGGGGGGAAGCGATTTAAAGAGTAATCATCGGAGTCTAGCCAGGGTTTGGAATCCAGGGGCAGGCAGACCTTTTGTCATCAACAGGAGGAGGACCCCACAGATAATGCAGCCGCTGCTCAGCCTGCTTTCTGGATCATTCACGGACCGAAGGCTGTGAGGCCTGCGTCCAGGACTCTGCTTCGTGCTAACACCCTTCCATTTGATTGAAGCCGCGCACGCACATGCTCACGACCAGCATCCACGTGTTTCTAATTCATTTACACTTCACTCCTCAGCATGTGTCGGGTAAGCACCCGCCACATCCAAGTTTTATGGGCTGCGTTTATGAGGCTGCTTTTCTTGAACAGGGATATCATATATTCTACCCCAAAAATGGAACTTGAGCCTGGGAAACGAGGACTTTGGTGCTAAACTCAGAGTGAACTTGTGAAATTTGAATGGATCCGAAACTCAGCCCAGATGTTACCCATTCTCCAAGAACAGACTCGCAGATTTATGCCCAGGATCTCTCCTCTTCGCTTACCTGAAATTGTCTCTCCACTTGAGTGAGGAAGAATATAATTGTAGGGACAGCCCAGACCTCGCTTCCTGTGGTATTACCCCTCTTGCACACTCAGAGTGAATGCAGAGCTCCCTAAAATCTAGAACCTCCCCATGTCCGCCACATTTTGCTCTCCCTCTTAGGAAACGTTCCTGGGAAGACAGCAGGGAGTTTTATGGTTTTGATTTAATTTTGGATAGAGACAGTAACTGTACAGAAAGATTCTGTTTTGGAGAACCTGAAGGTTGAGATTATTTTTAATATTTTTCAAACTTAATTTTTACTTTGAATTACACATGTGTATACCTTGTAGAGCCAGATAGACATATTTGGCTCTATTCTCTTCCCCAATATTTCTTATTCCCTAATTATTTTAGCTGTTCTTTTGATATTTGCGTTCTTATCTCTAAGTGATGCTTGTATTACTTCTAGATTTTTCCATTCTGAACGTTTTCTGTTGAAGATGACTTTGTACTCTTTCGTCATCCTCTCCTTTGACCTCATTGCACACACACACTTTCTGTCCCATGCCCTCTCAGTATAATGATGTTGTAGTCAGGTGCAGTGGAGCAATGCCTGTAATCCCAGGACTTGAGAGGCTGAAGCAAGAGGATCACAAGTTGGAGGCCAGCATTTGGTAATTTAGCAAGATCTTGTTTCAAGATAAAAATAAAAGGACTTTTCTCAGTCACACAGGGGTCTCAGCTGGTCCCATGGGAAGGTTCTGCTCAGAGGTAGGACACCCCTGGGCTTAATCCCCAGTGCCACAAAATAACAATAAGAATAATGCTGTAATATTGGTTAGAGTAAGAGTCACAGCTTACTTGGCGATGACCGTGCGCTCCCGCTTCACGGCAGAGTCACTTGCACACTGCCTTGGGTCAGATCTCAATGACTCTGATCGTGAGATGGAGATTTGCACCCAGAGTTTATCGGGGACAGCATCTGTGAGGGATGTGGGAGACAGGCCTGGACAGGGAGGAGAAGATGGTCCCATGGGAAGGTCTGAGCAGGAAGAGCCCAGCAGAGTCATGGGAAATGGAGGCAGGGAGGGTCTTTGTGCCTTGAGGACCAACTATGACTTGGGGTTGTCCCTGGGAAAGAAGCTCAACCTTGGGGGAGGAGCTTCCTTAGACTGAGGGCAAGTTCCAGAAGGACAACTGCCAGCTAACTCCCAGGCCCTGGGGGAGTTGCTGACTTGGGTGGGGTGATGGGGATAGAGTATCTGAACATCACACAGCAGCATCCAGGACACAGAAGTGATTACTTTTCCCTTCCTGAAATTCTTTGTCTGTTGTTTTATTTATACTTACTTTTTTTTTTTTGTACTAGGGATTGAACACAAAAGTGTTCTTTGCAAAGCTAACATCCCCAGCCCCACCCCTTTTTTGAGACAGGGTCTCATTAAGTTGCTGAGGCTGGCCTCGAACCTGTGATCCTCCTGTCTCAGCCTCCCAAGTACTGGGATTACTGATTTTACTATACCTACTCTTATATCTACTTCATACTAGTTCAACCTCAGGCTCTTCTAAATTGTGTAAAGCTGCTTCCAATAATTTAATATCTTCAAATCTGAGTATCTTAACATTTATTGGGCATTCTATCCATTTCATCTTCTTGAGGAAATTCCTCCTGGAACTTTCTGCCCTGCCCCATTTCCCTCCCGGCACACACCTGGATCGTCAGGCTCTTCTTTATTCCTGGTCTTCAGCACTCTTTTTGCTTCTGTGTTGGGTTAGATCTTCCATCTCCACACTTCTACCTTCTTGATTTACTCCATTACTGTGGTACAACATCATACCTGGCTTCTTCTAAGATTTTTTAAATGATTTTAGGTCTTACATTTAGGTTGATATATTTTTGAGTTATTTTTTGCATATTGTATGAGGTAGGAATCTAACTAACTTCATTGTTTTTCATGTAATATGCAAAGTTGTCCAAATGCCATTTGTTTCAAAGATTATTCTTTTCACATTGATTTGTCTTGGCACCCTTGTCAAAAATCAATTGACCATTAATGTAAAGGTTGTGTCTTGACTTTCAGTTCTATTCTATTGATATATTTGTCTAGCCTTAGATCATATCATACTTATTATAGCTTTATAGTAAATTTTAAAATCAGAAAGACTGAATCTTCCAATTATTTTTTCAAGGTTGTTTTGGCTATTCTTAGCCCTTTGTGAATTTTAGGATCAACTTGTTGATTTCTGGGGAAAAAAATGGCTAGATGGCACTTTAATTGGGATTGTATTGAATCTGTGGATAAATATAGGAAAGTATCACCACCTTAACAATATAAAATGTTTGGACCCATAAAAATGGGAAGTCTTTCCGTTTGTTTATATCTCCCTTAATTTCTTTCAACAATGTTGTGTATTTTTCAATATACAGATCTTATATTTCTATTAATTTTATTCCCAAATAGTTCATTCATTTTTAAGCTATTATAAATTTAATTATTTTCACACTACATTTTTAGATTATTCATTGTCAGTGTGTAGAAATATAATTAATATTTGCACATCAATCAGATATTTTGTAACCTTAGTTTTGAATATGTTTTGGTGTATTCGTATGTTTTCTATATACAAGATCATGTCATTGCAACAATAGTTATTTTTATTTCTTCCTTTTTTATCTGGATGTCTTTTCTTTTGTTTGGATAATTGCCCTGGCCAGAAGTCCATTGTGTGTGTGTGTGTGTGTGTGAAATTATTAGTCATGTCCTCTTTTCATTCCCAGTTTTGAGCCTTTTCTTTTCTCTTCTTGGCTAACCTAAGGATTTGTCAAATTTGTTGATCTTTTAAAATAACCAACCAGTGTTTTGTTTCATTGATTTCTCTATGGTTTCACACTCTCTATTTATTCTAGTTTCCTTCCTTCTATTAGCTTTGGATTTAGTTTCCTCTTTTTTTTAGCTCTTAAGATAAATATTGGGTTATTGATTTGATTTGAGGGCTTTTTTTTTAAATATCGGTGTTTACAGCTATAAATTTTCCCTCTCAACACCACTATAACTACAGCCTATGAGTTTCTGTATATTGTGTGTTCATCTTTATTAATTTCAAATTACTTTAAAATTTTCCTTGTGTATGTGTGTTTCCTTGATTGATTATTAGAAATGTATTGTTTAATTTCCACATGTTTATGGAAATAATTTCCCCAAATTTCTTTCTGTTGTTGATTCCTAACTTCAATCTATTGTCAGAGGACATACCTTTAATTATTTCAGTCCTTTTACATATATTGAGGTTTGTTTTATGGCCTACCATTTTCTCCATCCTGGAGAATGTCTCATGTACACTTGAGAAGAATGTGTATTCTGCTATTGCTGGGTAGTGTTTTATAGATATCCGTTAAGTCTTTACTGTTGATAAATTACTGAAAGCAATGTATCAAAGTAGGAAACAACTGTTATTGAATTATCTATTTCTCTTTTCAATTTTGTCAGTTCTTGTTTCATTTATTTTATGCCTCTGTTGTTATAGCTTCCTGATGGATATACCCTTTTTATCATTATAAGATGCATTATAGAACATTTTGATTTGTCTCTAGAAACAGTTTGTAAGTCTCTTTTGTCTGATATTGGGATAGCCACTCCAGCTGTCTTTTGCTAGCATTGTACTGTGTTTATGGATGAATTGATTTGCAAAGGCATTAGACAGACATTCTGGAAAATAGACCTCTGTTTCTTAAACATCCCTACAAATTTTTTGGTTTTAAGCCTGATTTCTCTCCTAGTTCCAAATAGGAGATTCTATTATACTTGAATTCTTGCTGTTTCAATTCCTGCTTAGGACCAGCTCTCTTGGGTCTGCTAAGTCATTACATAAGTCCTTCTGCTTTCCATCTTTCAAAATTTTGGAACTGATAACTTCTTTTCTATTTTTCTTTGTACTTTGGAATTATTGCCTTTTAAAAAAAAATCTCTTTACTATTTTATCAGTGGACTTTTCCAAGGGAACAGAGGCCAATGAGTAATTTAAATCTTCTCTCTCTTTTTTTTTTTCTTCTTTTTTAGTACTGAGGATTGAACCCAGAAGCATTCTACCTCTGAGCTACACCTCCAGCCCTATTTTCTTTTTTATTTTGAAATAGGGCCTCCCTTAGTTGCTGAAGGCCTTGCTAAATTACCGAGGCTGGCCTTAAGTCTGCTATCATCCTGTCTCCTCCCAAGTACTGATAATTTAAATCTTTAACCCATATTTATAGGCAAATCCTTTAGCTATTAGTTGCCTCATTATAAATAACCTAAATTTTCTTGTGTATTTTCAAGCTTTTTTTTTGCCTTTGTATGTGTGTATGGTACTGGGAATTGAGCCCAGGGGCATTCTACCTATGAGCTACACCCCAACCCTATTGATTTTCTTTTATTTGGAAAACAGGTCTCTTGCTAACCTGCTAAGGGCCTTGCTGAGTTGCTGAGGCTGGCCTGGAACCTTCAATCATCCTGTCTCAGCCTTCCAAGTACTGGGATTACAAGCATGAACCACCCTGCCTGGCATTTTTTATTTATTTTTAAATGATCACAGGGATCTTTTAATATCAGGAATTCAGATACCTGGTAATATCTCAAATTTAATTAGAGTGCTTATAATTGGGTTTATATTATCTTTTAAATTTAAGTGTGGTATTCAAGTGTCTTTGATTTAAAGAAAAACAGTCAAAAGCTTCCAAGTCTGTTCACTGTTTGATGTTCCTTAGAGCGGTGGCTCCCAGACCTGAGTGCCTACTGGGCTTTCTCTGCCCCAGAGTTTCCGATTCAGGAGGTCTGAAGGGGAGGCCAAGACTTACATTCCCAGATAATGCCAGTGCTGCTGGTCCAGACCCTCACAGAGAACCACCGCTTCAGGGCGTGGAAGGTCAAGTGTCCCTGGGGTAGACCAGGAGAACATTTAGGGCACAGGTGAGAACAGAGAGGGAGAGGTATAGGAGGACGAAAAACAGGGAAGAGAAGTGCGCACCTGCTCGGCTTACCCCATGGCTCCCTGTGGAGGCTGCTCTCTGGCTCTCCCTGTTGCTGCACTGAGAAAGCCATGACAAAATCTGTTTAGAGAAGGGTCTCCTGGCATCAGACTTTTTTTTTTTTTTTAATGGTGCTGGGACTCTAAGGTATAGCCTCACACATGCTAAACACGCGTTCCAGCACACAAATACACCCCAGCCCCAGAGGCCCCAGAGTTGTAATTTTATTCAAGGTAGAAAAAAAAAATTTTTTTAAAGGAATGCAGTTACTATCCATGCAGAACCTTCATCTGAAGCCCTTCCAGTGTATTTTAATGTGGACTTGTCAACGGGACAGGGAGCATAAGCAGAGTCTAGAGGAGTCCTGCTGCATTCTTCTGAGAAGTGCTAGAGTGAGCATTTTCTAAGGCAAAAGGATCCGAGGCACTGTCATCAGGGAGCCACGTGAGCTCAGGTTTCAGTCATCTCCTGGTTGCAAATCTGAGAAGGCAGGACACTGTCTAAGCCACACAGGGATGGACGAAGCCCAGAGGCTGGCCTGAGACCATTCCTCTGGGTGATTTTTCACTTAGCCATTCAGAGAGTTTTGCCATAAGGAACTCTTGTTCAGCCTCCCCAGAATATTCTTTTGTATTACCTTTGCAAATACTGAAAAATGAAGTTGTGTTTGCAAAAGATAGTATCTCAAAGGATACAAGTCATTGGGAGGAAGCCAAGAGAAGTGAGAACTCAAATTCTTGCCTCGTGGGAGGTTGCCTTTCCCTAGTGAGTTCTGTTACTTAAAATGCAATGCACCTGGTTCATCCTGGCTAGCACGTCAGAGAGTGAGGACCTGGGAAGAGAAGGAGCAAGGTCTTGACAGATGAAACCTTGCAGGAGACATGTTTTGCCTGTAGCTCGTCATTTCCTGTCTTCTTTACAAGGCTGAGGGTGGAACCCAGGGTCTCATATGCCAGGCAAGCACTCCACCAATGAGCTATACCTCCAGCTCTTAAATCTATAAAACTGATTTGGTTTGGGATAATTCCCAAATTTGCTTCCATCTTGGTACTCTAGGTGGGTTTTTTTTTTTTTTTTCTTTTCTTTTTTTTCCAAGATCACCTCTATCTTTGGGCAGCCAGGGTAGGAAAGTGGGTCTCTTGATTTCTGAGACAGAGCTCAGAGTACACAGATGATTCAATCTTCCATGAACCATGTGGTCCCAGAGGCTCCATGTTATTTCCTGTTAGCGGTTTTCAATGGCTTTGGAATAGAAGGAAGTTCAATGCTATGACAGTCAGGCAGCCACACTGGGGAAAATATGATGTATTGTGTTGTGTAGGAAAAAGTCAATATTGCCCAATCCGGTAATCTGATTTTTAGACAAAGGCATGACTCTGGAACATGCTGTCTGTAGCTAAGCATAGTGTCTCCCAAAAACAGTTTTTTGTTTTTTGTTTTAATCAGTATATACTTGACTTGTCTGTTTCTTTTGGATATGAAAATATTTTTTTGCCTGAATCTCTTTTCTATCTTGGAAACATTGTTCTTTATTGGAATAATTGAGTCAGCATTTAATGAACATCTACTGTGTGCCAAGCTCTGTGTGAACTGACAAAAATATAGAGAGAGACTTTGATGTAGGAGGACACATCTAGCAGGGGGAGGGGAGAGAAAGGTAAAAAGGGGGCAATAAAGCTGGGCATGGTGGCGCATGCTTGTAATCCCAGCATTTGGGAGGCTGAGACCAGAGGATCCGAGTTCGCGGCCAGCCCCAGCTACCTAATGCGGCATTCCGCAACTTAGTGAGACCCTATTTCAAAATAAAGAATTAAAAAAATAGGGCTGGGGGTATAGCTTGGAGGTAGAATGCCCCTGAATTAAATCCCCAGTACCGAAAAAAAGGGGGAGCAATATTCATGTATCCATCCCTTATTTCTCGGTGATTTTGTGTTGTTATTGTTGTTGTTTTTTGGCACTGGGGATTGAACTCAGGGGCATTCTACCTCTGAGTTACACCCCTAGCCCTCTTTTATTCTTTATTTTGAAACAGGATAACACTAGGTTGCAGAGCACTTCCTTAAATTACTGAGACTGGCCTCAAACCTGCAATCCTTCTATCTCACCTTCCCAAGTACTGGGATTCCAGGTGTGTACCACCAAAACCAGCTTATTCCTCAGTGACTTGTGGAGCATTTGCTATGTGTGAAGGTCTGTGCTAGGTGCTGAGAGGACAAAAGTCATTAAGGTAGACACATTCATGTCCATACTGCAGTACAGTACAGTCAACCCTATAATAGAGGAAACCAGATTGACCTATATGAGGTGGACGGATAAGTAGAACCTGGATCTGTGGAAGGCTTTCAGAGGAGGCAACCCAGGGACTGAAGCAAAGTTGAATTGGATGCTGGCCAAGCAAGGGAAAGGCAGAGGGACAGTTAAGCAGTGATTGAAAAGGGGAAATGTTTGGTTGGGTGTAGAATGTGGATTTGAGGAAAAATGGTGGGAAATGAAACCATAAAGGTAGGCGAGGTTTAGTTCTTGAAAGATGTCTAGTCCTTTCCTTAGGATTTTGTTTGTTTGTTTGTTTATTGTGGTACTGGGGATTGAACTCAGGGGTGTTTTACCTCCTAGCTATACTCCCAGTCCTATTTTTTATTCTTTATTTTGAAACAGGGTCTCACTAAGTTGCGGAGTGCCTCACTAAGTAGCTGAGGCTGGCCACGAACCTGGATCCTCAGGTCTCAGCCTCCCAAATGCTGGGATTACAAGCGTGCGCCACCATGCCCGGCTCCTCAGGATTTTAGACGTCAACGTAAGGTGCTGGAGAAAGAGCATAAATATTTCACAATGGAAGAAATACTACAGGAAACTATAGCCTTTAGCATAAAGATGCTATAACTGCATAGATTTTAAGTTCTAGAAAAGGCAGATCATAAAAATTATGTGATCGCTGGTATATAATATATAATTATGACAGTGGCAAAGTGTGAGACAAGGTCTGAAAGTGGGGTCTGCTATCTGCATGGTGAGGTTCTTTAAGAAGTCCTTAATGATATCTACTATGTGTCAGTTGGTCAGGTCCTGTCCCTAGACCATCAAAAATGGGGAGAGCAATACTGTTGCAACTTTAAAAAAGAGTGCAATTATAAAATGTCCAGAATAGGCAAGTCCACAAGGACAGAAAATAGATTGGCAGTTGCCGGGATCTGGAGGGAGAATGGGGAGTGTCAGCTAACAGCAGTGGGGTTCTGGTTCGGTTGGTTTGGTTTGGTTTGGTTTGGTTTGGTTTGGTTACTGGAGATAAAACTCAGAGGCATTGTAGGAGTCACATCCCCAGTCCTTTTCACTTTTTATTTTGAGACAGGGTCTCACTAAGTTGCCCAAGCCAGCCTTAAGCTTGTGATCCTCCTACCTCAGCCTCCCAAGCTAGAAGTGTGTAACTGAGCCCTGTCTCTGGGGTTTCTGTTTGAGATGATGGAAATGTTCTGGAATTAAATAATGGTAATGGTTGTACAACCTTGTGAATTTTCTGAAACCTACTGAAATATACACTTTATTAACATAGTTAATAAAAATCATAGGGATAAAAGGTGTTGATTGCTTCTGCAGAGGTGATATACCTCATACCTTATCTTTTTTCTCTTTTGGGTAGTAAAGGGCAATCGCAAGTGTGAGCTGAACTGCCAGGCAATGGGTTACCGCTTCTACGTCCGGCAAGCTGAGAAGGTCATCGACGGCACCCCCTGCGACCAGAATGGCACAGCCATCTGCGTGTCCGGGCAGTGCAAGGTAGGCGCCTGGGGCTGGGTATCCACAGTGATTTCTCGGGTGTTTGTTCTATGTCAGTGGATCTGTTGTTTTCGTGGAGTGTGATGTTCCTGCTTCCAAGCCCACGTGCAGGCTGAGAGGGACGCTGTCAGCCCTGTGTTTCATCATTGAGCACCCCCACATCCCGCGCTGGCATTTCTATCGCTAACAGATTGTGCCACATACCACACAAGGGACTCGGTGATCTTCCCTGGTGGGGTCTGCAGTGCCTTCCTACCTGTGAAGTGGAGGTGACAAACAGCAAGGTTGGTTAAGACTGGAAATGGTGTCATCTTGAGGGTGACACTTTAAGGGAATGGAGTGCTTTCTCTCACCTCCCCCAGATGAGGACTACTTCCAAAGGAAAGTCTCTTTGTGCCTTTTATAGGAGACATTGTACTTTAAACAAGAAGAGTTCTCTGCCTCCTTGGGCTTCTGAAGTCTGTTCCAGAAACTCCCCACCCTGCATTCTGCAAATATTCTGGGTTGGAGAGATTCTTGAGGGATGTTCAATGTGACAGAAAGCACTCCAGTAGGCACCTTAGAAGGTATGTCCCAGGTCGCATAGCCCCATTCATTTGGACCTGGACTTCTACCCTCCTTTCATCTATAAATGCATTAGTGAATCTAAGACCTAGCAGGTAAATGACTGGAAACTAAACTCAAATCCTATCCTTTTTTATTGTTGTGTGTGTTGGTTTTGGGTTTGTTTTGTTTTGTTTTTGTTTGGCACTGGGGGTTGAACCCAGAGGCATTTTACCTCTGAGCTACATATCCAGACTTCTTTATTTTGAAACAGGATTTTGCTAAGTTATTGAGAGTCTTGTTATGTTGCTAAGGCTAGCCTTGAACCTGTGATCCTCCTGTCTCTGCCTCCCAAATACTGGGATTAGAGGCATACACCACCACACCCAGCTAAGACATCTTAATTAACACTTAAACTGTGGCTGGACTGACTTTCATCAAAGGAAGAGCTCTTTGGCTAGAACATCTAAAAGTTCTTGTTATGCTTTGAATATAAATCACTACATGTTTAATATTAGGGCTATTGAAGTGTGATTTATAAGCACAAACTCTCCCTTCCCCCTCATCTTGTAAAAGGAGGTTTCAAATAGGATAAAAAGTTCCTTTGCAAAGCAGAATTGATATTCTCACATTTGGAATGAAAGTTAAGAAAGATAGAAGCTACCATTCTGATGTGTAGGGAATATCGTTGGAAGAATTAGGAATTGGCACAGAGGAGGCAGGAAGCATGATGGGAGGTTTACTGGGGGCTGAGACACATCCTGGCCTCCAGTTTTCCACTCCTTTGGGGAAGAAAACATTGGTTTTCTCTCCCCCCACACACACCTCTCTCTCACTCTTGGCCTCAGCACCCTTGGATGAGGGTGTTCTGTTGGAGTTTCACCGTCTCCACCTCCTATCACCTCTGTTTCTAAATATCACTGAGCCTAAAATGATGGACCTTAGAGCAACCTAACTTTTTCCTTCGGGCTTTGAATCAATTGTTTATTTCCTGAAGGCAGGTACTTTGCAGGGAGGAGGGCTGGTGTAATGGGTAGAAATGTGCCCTCTGGATTCAGCCTACTGGGTTCAAATCCTGATCATCCACTGATTTACTGTGTGGCCTTGCAAAAGTTACTTAAGCTCTCTGCACCTCTGAACATCCTCTGTAAGATGAGGAGGAGGATACCTATCTCCTGTGTTGTTGGGAGGCATCATGGCCATAACAGGGACTGGCACTCAGCAAGCATTTATTAATATTATCACCATCTATGCCCACATATAGCTGATGGTACTTGAGTCCTCTATGCAAAAGTATTTACCCCTTCCTGCGTGCCTGCCTGCCTGCCTGTGTGTCAGATTATAGATTTGTGAGAATCGCTATCTTTTGAGGCAGTGTTTTTACAGGGCACTGTGAATTCTGGGCAGTAAGTGGATTCTGATTGAATAGGTCTGTAGAGGGCCTGAAGTCTGTACAGGAC
Source organism: Graphiurus murinus (assembly GCA_004027655.1). Classification (NCBI taxonomy): domain Eukaryota; kingdom Metazoa; phylum Chordata; class Mammalia; order Rodentia; family Gliridae; genus Graphiurus; species Graphiurus murinus. The sequence goes on along the minus strand of PVLC010000117.1, from coordinate 18,815 downwards.
CTGAGAGCAATGCTAATGTTGCTGGTCCTTGGATCATAATTTGAGTAGCAAAGTTCTGAGGGGCAATTTGATTAAGATATAATTAGCCAAGGGCCAGACCCCGTGAACATGGGGTGGTGAGATGACTTGGAGGGAAGGTGGATGTGGTCCCGGCACAGGGAAGTTGTGTGTTTTCTCAGAGTCTGTCTCAGAGCTGATGATAAGAAAGAAAAACAAACACTGATAAGAACAGAGGTATGGATTCTTACTAATTGACAAAAACCATTCCAACTACAGGGAAACAGAGTTTTCAGATAAAAATTGCCAAAAGATGGCACTTTCCAGGGTGTGAGTATCTTAATAGGAGTCTGCTATTACAAGGACCTCTTTGGTACTACTTCACTTTTGTTCTCTGTGCATTTGCCTAAAATTCCATCATCCAGGTTACTGGCGATGCCGACTACTCCATCCTCTCTAGAACTTCGGTTTAAATGGTCAGAAGTATGTTTACTTCCCAGGCTGAAGTTCTGTTTACTTTGCAGTTTTCAAAGGGTAGAGTGTCCTCCTCTGAATATTTGATTGGAAGCCCAGAATTCAAGTTAACATCTCTGCCTCCCTGTCCACTAGCTAAGAAAGCTGTCACTTGCAGACAGTGCTCCGTGACATGTGTGCTCATCTTTGCAGCAGTCTCACAAAGCCTCTACTGTCCATGTAAAGTTGACGGGAGCAGCCAAGCCTGCTGCAGAAGTTAACAAGAGGTGACAAGCACCAATCGAGAATATGCAACAAGCCCACAGACTGGCTAGGGGAGGCACATGCTGTCCCACACGGAGGCATATAAAGGGCCCAGGTCCACCCAGCATAAGCTTAGCCCTCATTTCCAGCTCCTGGTATAGCTGGTGTTACCCAGTTGCTAGGGTGCAACTACAACCAAGAGTTGGAAGGGGGTGGGAAAGATGCACAAGTCCTAGGACTGGTTCTGTGGGTGTTGGGGCACCAGAGAAAAATGGGGGTGAGTGGCAATCTCTCCTCTCTGGGCTGGGGAACATGCCCTTCCTGGACAGCAACTGGAGGATCCCTGATGTTGGCCCCAGTCTAGTGGCTACATATGAACAGGCCGTGAAGGGAGGGATGTGGGAGCCCCCACCATCTTTCCTAAAGGAGGAGAATGTAAGGAGGTCACAGGGATTCCACTTGCTTCACTCCGCCCCTTCCCTCTTGACATCAAATGAGTATATATGGCCAGTCTTCAGAGAGGTCTCAAAGACAATTCCAGCCCTTCCCAGTCATGATTGCCATTTATGGGAGTGAAGAGCATTTAGATGAATTAACAGAGAGCATAATCATAATCTCTATTCTTAACCAGCATGTTAACTGTGCTACAATTTCTTTTTTACTCGGTCTTAGCTTTAGGCTGTGTTTTTTCTTTTTAATGTAGATTTTGTTTGATGTGTACATATTATTATGATTCAATAAAAATAGATGAAACATTGATTTAAAGGTAGAGCAGGCATATGAAAGAACAGGGTCATGTTGGGTAAAGGACTCAGGGAAAACAGTTCTTAGCTTCCTGAACACCAACCCTTCAGAAACCTCAGGCTTCCTGACCTGAAGGATCCTGGGGATCATTCCAAGACCAATCCTCTTCCCTGCTTCAAAGAAAAATTATTTGATGATGACGGAAGGAAGCGTTATTGAGTAGGTACTTTGCAAAGAATAAGCTGTTTCAAAATCACAACAAGGCAGGTGTTGGAGCTGAGACAAACCAGCCATTTCTGAGAGTTTACTATGTGCCTGTTGTGTGCTTTGCATACGAAAGATTTCACTCATGCTCTTATCTTCACGACGACCCCAGCAGGAATTATTGATACATTGTACAGAGAACTGTCTTAAAGATGAAGTGAGTTGTATACACCAAGTGCTACATAGAAGTTTACAATTAGTATTGGCTTTTCTGGTTAAACTTAATCAAAGGAGAAAAAGTAGTGTGCATGTAATGGGGAAAAAGAAAATAACCATCTGCTCTTCCATCTTAGTTTATTTCTTTTCTTTCTTGCTCACTTTTTTTTTTTTTTTTTTTTTTTTTTGTGGTCCTGGACCCAGGGGCATTCTACCTCTGAGCTATACCTGAAGCCTTATTGATTGACTGATTGATTGATTTAGAAATAGGGTCTCACTAAGTTGTTGAGGCTGGCCTCGAACCTATGATTCTCATGCCTCAGCCTCCCAAGTACAGGGATTAGGCTACCATGCCCGACTCCTTATGTCCTCTTTCTAAAATGACTATCTTTCGAAATTGGGCCATGCCTCTCTTTTGCTTAGATTCCATCTGTGGCTTCCTATTACCTATGGAACAAAGAAATCCAGGCCCCCTGGCTGCAGGGCTGGCCAGGCTAGGATATGTTTGTTACTCCCTAACACAGCAGGCCTCTGGGTTGGGCTTCCATGAGAATTCATATGCTTTCTTCTCGACTGGAAGTCCCATTCTACATCCACTCTTTGATTCAGAAAAATGCCTACCACTTGAATATATGTTTAAAAAATAAATGTGGAAATGAATTATGGTACTTTGTAGACTCAATATGTTGGATTTCAGCACATGAAAGTAGTTTTGAATCCAGCGCAGCATTTTCTCATTTTGGATGGGCAGTGGGTGCAGATAAAACAAGGAAAGCAGGCCCCAGTGACTGCGTCCCCAGAGCCGAAGGCCTGGAAGGTGGCAGAGAACTCTTGGCACCTCTCCAAGTGCATTGTTCACTGTGAATGTGTTGAGTCCCTTCAGAGCTAATGGCAGAAGAATCTAGAAAAGTGTGAGAGTGCATGCTCCTATAAAGCTTTCTGCTGTGGGGAACAACCCCCCGACAGCCAATGAGCTCCCCCCCCACACACATCATCACCCCTGGCCTGCTACCAACTTCCACTATAGGGTGCTTCCTGCAGCTCCCCCATCTGCCTACACTCAGAGTGTCCTGGGACACTCTACCAGGCCTCCACTGGAACACATCAGCAGGCAGTTTCATATTCATTCAATAAATTAAAGCAAGGTAACTGCTTCCAAATGTTCAGAAATACGCTGTGGACCATTGCATTGCCTTGGCTGGGTAGGGTATAGTGTGTGTGTGTGTGTGTTCAGGTACTGAATTTCCACCTTCCTTCTTTCCTCAACCAAACAAATGGACATTTCTCACTTCTTTGCCCATGTGTTCTTAAATGACCCCCCCACACACACACACACACTTTCCTTGCCAGCTTTATTTGGTGGACTTTGCTTAAAATTCTATTGTTACTTGAAGGAAACCAACAAATAATTGCATTGGGTAAGTTGTTCTTTTTCTAGATCCTTGCAGGATTCAGCTTGAAAATAGGGTAGAGGGTTTTTAATTTACTTTAATTCCAAGCTAGGCACCTTTGTAGGCTGGAGCGCTCTCTCTCTCTCTCTCTCTCTCTCTCTCTCTCTCTCTCTCTCTCTCTCTCTCTCTCTCTTTCTCTCTCTCTCTCTCCCTTCTTCCCTCTCTTTGTCACCATCCGAAGCAAACTCTGTTGTATAGCAACTTTCCACTTGTGACTATTAAGAACTTATACAGCTGGGTGTGGTAGTGCACATCTGTAATCCCAGTTTTTGAATGCTGAGACAAGAGGATCACAGGTTCTAAGACAGCCTCAGCAAAACTGACAAGATTCCCAACAACCTAGCAAAATCTGTTTCAAAATAAAAAATAAAAAATGGGTTGGGGGTATAGCTCAGAGGTAGAATGCCCCTGAGTTTAATTTCCAGTTCCATGCACACATACACAAAAACTTATCATATTTGTGTTAGAGCCATTTTGACATGTGACTGAGTGTATAAAGGAAAGATATTGAGTATTGTACCTATTTGTATCCTCTGTGCTTAACAGATAAAAGTTATTCAATGATTTTTTTTTTTTGGTACTAGGGATTGAACCCAGGGGCATTCTACCTCTGAGCTATACCTGCAGCCCCATTTTTTTATTTTTTTATTTTGAAACAGGGTCTCACTAAGTTCTGGAGGGCCTCACTAAGTAGCTGAGACTGGCCGCAAACCTGTGATCTTCCTATCTCAGCGTCCCACATACTGGGATTACAGGTGTGCACCACCAATGAATTGTTTTAAATATAATGAATGAATGAACAAAGTAAGGAGTTGGAAAATGCTTGTGAAACCTCCTTTCCTGACAATAATCAAGAATAGGATGAGCTAAGCATTAAACTTTTGCAGCCTTTGCTCTGTTCTCAGGACCTATTAAAAATCTTAAACTGAAACTGAACTTAAACTGGATAAAATTACCTTATTATATATACTTTTTCTGCCATTTATTATTTTTTCTCATTTTCAACCATTGGGACAACTGCCTAACATAAAAATTCTGTATTTCTTCATTTATATATACTTAAATAATTGTTAATAACTTAAGTATGGCACCTAATTGTTAATTCACTAAGTAGCTGCTCACTGCCATACAGTGGGCTGGGAACTGGCAGTAGAACAATGGGAGAGATTAACACAGTTCCTCCTGTACATTGAGCCTAAAATGTAGTGGAGAAAGTAGAAAAAGTTGGTTCACAAGCAAAAGATGTACATATTTTGATGAACATCACACAGTTAACAGGGTGCTAAAATTGTTCATGGTAGCCAGAGCCATACCTTAGATAGAGAGGTGGAAGGTCTCCGAGGAGGGTGGAGGGAGGGCAGGGACTAAGTAAGAAGTGGACCTGCAGCTCCCAGGGACTGGAGAGAATGCCAGGCAGGCCTCTAGCCCAGGGCCCAGCCCATGGGAGGTGCTCATGCCTGACGGGTGTGGAGAGGACGGTTTTGTGCTGCGGCCTGCCCTCTGCACGTGGGTTCATCTGATCTCCTCCTGATGGTGCCGTACTCAGTTCCTCCAGAGAACCCACGCATCTTCCTGCACATAGGCAGGCTTTGGCAGTAGAACATCTCCATTAAGTCATTCTTCAGGCCTGGAAGGAGTCCCTGGAAACTGGATGATATAATTTGTCAAGAAAATCTCCAGTGTTAAAATAGACAAAAAGAAAGATTGCTTAGGTAAAATCAGGACAAGATGCCTAGAGCTCCCACCTCAGTCCTCCAGGCAGTTCCTTCTTTGCCAGAATGGCACAGAGAGAAGTTTAGGGTCCCTTTCCCCTAGCTTTCTTAAGGAATGGGTAGCATGTCCCCAAAAGAAACACTCTGGTCTCTGAATTGGCAGGGGTGGTGACTGACACTTGTACCTGAGAAATGAGGGGAAGCTTCAGCATAGAAGAGGCCTCAGGACAAACAGTCCACCCCTGCCTCTCAACCACACACAGGCCGGCACTGTCAGCGCTGGCTGTCCTGATAAGGGGCAGTGACAGAGCTATGTAATGCTCATCATACACCAGGTCAGCTCCACAGATACCGATCCCTGAGGTGCACGGGAAAGTTTTAGGGGTGCAGAAATCTGTGCTGACTGTGGAAAGCCCAAGCAGCCTCTATTCAGACTAAAGGGCTGAAAGGAGCAGTAGCATCCTTTCCTTTTGGTTCCTGTGCATTCCTGCTGGATTAGCTCATGTTATTTATTGGTAATATTGGTGTAGGATCAAACTTATTGTTGTTGTTATTATTTGCATAGTCTGCTTATCCTAATGATGGCTCAGATGGAGCCTGGATGGCTAGGGGAGAATGTGAAGGTGTTGAACGTCTATTATCCCAACACCAAGTTTGGGCATCTCGTGTAAATTCCCACCGAAAGTCAGGTCAAACCGTGTAGTCAGTTTCACCACTAATGTGATAGGACAGCACTTGAAAGACAGGCAGGGGTTCTTGTGCCTCTGGGTAGAAATGATGGGTATGTCCAAGTGTGGTGGTACACTCCTGTAAGCCCAGTACTTGGGAGGCTGAGGCATGAGGATTGCAGATTCCAAGTCAGCCTCACAACTTAGTGAGGCTGTCAGCAACTTAGTGAGACCCTGTTTCCAAATAAAAAATAAAATAGGTCTGAGGGTATAGATCAGAGGTAGAATGAATGCCCCTGGGCTCAATTCCCAGCAACACACACACACACACACACACACACACACACACACACACACACACACACACAAAGAAATGATGGGTCAAACATGCAGGGTGAAATTTTTTTATTTTGGTATTTTTTATAGATGGAATGCTTACATGACTCAAAGATCAGTGGCATGATCCTTATCCTTCATCTGCTCAGTTTCTTGTGTCCCAACAGGAAATAACTACTGTTTGATAGTTTCTTTATTAAGACAGATATTTCTATGCATCTACAAGCCAATTCATGTTATATTATTCCCCCTTTTGACACATATGTGGCTTATTACATGCACCACTCTGTACCTTGCTTTTCTTCCTTAACTTACCCCGGACAGCTTTCCATTTCAATGTCTATTGGATAAATTCTTGAAGGGAGTCAAGAGTACATGCAGATTTGTGGTTTTACTAGTTAGCGAGTGGCAAACAGCTCTGCAGAGTGGCTGAACAACTGGCACTCCTGCCAGCAATGAATGAGGGTGGTTTGTTATCCAATTTTTGGATTTTTGCCAATCCAATCCGATTAGTGAAAAATGATGTCTCCTGTAGTTTTCAGTTGTTTTTATCTTATTTGGAGGAATGTTTGAGAATCATTCAAGGACTGGACTGGGATCAGGTGAGTGAGGTGCCTTGGGAATTTAAGGAGGCATTTACTAGCTACCCATGGGACTCCTTAAATGCGTGCTCCTTCCTGCCCTGCCCTAATCCCCCGCACAGTGCCCTCCTGACCCAGGCGCCAAGTACATTCCTTGTGTGATCTGTCTTATAATCTTCCCACATTTTTCTATTCAGTTGTCAATCTTTTCCTTAACTGGTAGGAGTTTTTCATGCATTAAAGAGGCTATTTATACTATAAATTGCAGGGGATTTTGTTTGATTGTTTTGGATTTTTTTGTTTTAGTAGAGTAGCCTTTTGACTTGGGCCTTGATGCATGGGCTTTAGTTTTTTGCCACACAGAAGTTTGAAATTTTTAAATGTTGACTTTAACAATTTCTGCTTAGTGATTCTGGATTTTGTGTCATTAGTAAGACCTTCTATACTGTGAAATTACTAAAAAAAAAAGAAGAAAGACCTCTCTTTTGTTTTCTCTTAGTAGTTTATGGATCTATGTGTTTATATGTTTACATTTGCATAAATTCATTTGGAATTTATCTAGGTGTATCATGTGAGGTGTGGGTTTTATTTTACTATTTTTCATATGGTTGTGCCATTATTTTGAGGTTCCATCTTTCCTGCTGTATAATGTGTGTGTGTATGTGTGTGTGTGTGTGTGTGTGTGTGAGAGAGAGAGAGAGAGAGAGAGAGAGAGAGAGAGAGAGAGAGAGAG